>JAESUZ010000574.1:0-600000 GCA_017311185.1 Proteles cristata cristata | reverse complement strand
CAATAAAGGAAGAAACAGAAAGAGAAGGCTAATGTTGGCAACTGAGAACCACAGAAATCAGAGAAGTTATATGTAAGTTATATGTGGGTTTCTGGACTTATGGGTGCTAGATTTAGATAACAATAGGTGAATTATTTGGAAATAGTAATATATGAATTTTAAAAACAAATTAAACTAAAGAACCCTTTTAAGCTTGACTTACTATTAAGTGCAGCATACTGTACATTCTGATGCCCTGGGGTTTCTTCACTTATTAAAGATGTAAAGTGCTTAAAATCAATAGGACACATTGGTCTCATTATGCTTCTAATCTATGACTAGAGACATTCCTACTATTCCTAAAACTCTAATTATATTTACTCATTCATCATAATGTTGTATACAGGCGAAGAGGATTTATTTGAAATAGGAAATAGGAAATACACAAATATAAAATAAAATATCACCAAAGCAATGATATTTACTATTCTTTCCCAGGCATGTAGTTCATACCATGTTGCAAATAAGGAACTTCGTGCATTGCCTGATTTGGACCCATATCCTCAATTTGTATCGGCTTGAATTTGTATCATCCCCAAACTCGACTAGGAATAATGCACTCTTTTCCTCTAAAGCATGCCCTTTTCCCCATGGTGGCTCCATTCACTGTTTCTTCTTGTGCAGTCATTACAGCTGTCTAAAAATAGTTGATTCTTGCTCTTTTTCCGAGCATCAGGTAACATTACCCCTACTTACTGGATGAAATTTGTTCTTGACCATGTGTCTGGCATTGGCAAAGAAAGTATATATAGAAGCTGTTTGGAGTCACCTATGGAAAAGAGTTTTGAAGAGTCAGTTCAGCCTTTACTATCTGCAAAGGATTCTTTTTTCCCTCTGCAGGGGCAAAACGGTCTTTCCCATGTGGGTCTTGCATAACGGACAAAGAGAATGTGCAACTGAGTTTGATACATGTGGCATGAGTGAAAAATAAACCTTTCTTGATTTAAGCCAATGGTGTATCAGTATTGTTTGTTTTCTCTATGTAACTTAGCTTATCCTGAAAGACTCCTTTAGTTACATCAAGTCATCTAAATCTTGCCCGGAAGCTTCTTGATAGCCTTCCATTCTCCCTCCATTTCTTGTCTTCTCTTCAATTAGTCCCATGCTTTGTTCTATTTTTGAGCCGGAATATATAATCATAACTATTATGCATATGAATTGTGCTAATAACTGACTGATGGTCTATTGGGGAGCATTTATGAAGGTCAGTAAACAGATTTAGTATCCACCATCCAGAAAATATTGAGTTAAGCCAAAAGACCACATCAAAATCTGAAGAAATGTCTTTATATTGATTTCTTTCCCTAATTAAAAACTTTTTCTTCAACTACCAACTTTGAATATTCATAAGGTTATATTTTCCCCAATTTTATGTACTTTTTTCTGTTTTGATAAAGTAGCATCCTTGTTTTAAATATAGACTTTGAAAACACAGTATTTTCTGAATATGTAGTAGTTTGTTTATATCGAAGAATTCTTTCAGCAGTATTTATTGAGTGCCTTCTACATTCTGGGTACTTGTCTAGGTTGCTGGAGACAAAGCAGTAACCAAACTAGCCTCTGCCTTCATGAAATGAACTTTTCAGAACAATGAGAGTCATTAAATAGATATATAATATGCCAAGTAATGATAAGTGCGATGGGGAAAAATGTAGTGTTTTAATGGGGATAATGAGTCTCCATGGTAGAGCCTGGTGGAAGGAATAGAATTGTCATTTAATAAGGATTGTTCAAGTAGAGTTTCTGAAAAGCCAGTCCTTGAAGAAAAGGATGTTGGAAATTCTGAAATTTTGAGAAACCCCAAATGAATATATAAAATTAAATAAATTCAGAAAGGTAAAAAAAATAAAAATTACCTATTCCCCAACTACTATTACATACTTTTTATTAGTAATAAGGGTTTTGAAAAATAAATAAATATGTATTTTAATAATAATATACTATTAAATTTTTTTCCATTTATACTTTCTATTTTTGAGCCGGAATAACTTTCTTTTAAAAGTCTGGAATGTATGCTAGACTATTAACACATGATGGCTCTTGAAAGTGGAATGATAAGAAATTTCTGTATTGTGCTTTTTACGTTTTTGTGTTACTGAATATTTTAATTCAGAAAACTCATAAGGTTTGAAAATATTCTTCTGCAGGGTAATCGTCAATGGCTTTACAACATTTCATTATACAGCTAATTAGCTAAAACAAAATTTATTTTATTAAGCCACCATTATTGGATATTTAATCTTTCCATTTTTTGGTGAATAATATGATTTTAATGATTTTTCATGATAAATATATAATATACTGGGTACATTATAAGCTAATTAGACTTTCATGGACTAGTCTGGTAATATACAGTTTTGTATTCTATGGGAAATTGTATTATGCATTCCAAACTTTTTATATAAGGAGTAAACTTTGGAGCATAATCCATGTATTAATTGTGTTCCCAATCTACAATGAAGTATTTTTACATCTTGGGGGACCTGGGTGGCCCAACTGGTTAAGCGTCCAACTTCAGCTCAGGTCATGATCTCATGGTTCATGAGGTCGAGCCCCACACTGGGCTCCTTGCTGTGAGCCCAGAGCCCTCTTTGGTTGCTCTATCCCCCTCTCTCTCTACCCCTCCTCTCCTTGTGCTCTGTCTCTCTCAAAATAAAACAAACTTTAAAAAAGAAAGAAAGAATTTTGCATCTTGAGTTCCTTTTATACATTACTTGAATGTGGAGTTATTTGTTAACCTTTAAATGCACTGGGTTGCTTTGGGCATCATATTAAACAAGTTTTGTTGTTGTTTTAACTTTTTAAAAACATGTTTATTTATTTTTGAGAGAAGAGACAGAGTGCAAATGGGGAGGAACAGAGAGAAAGGGAGACACAGAATCCGAAGCAGGCTCCAGACTCTGATATGTCAGCACAGAGTCCAATGCGGGGTGAACCCACTAACCTTGAGATTATGACCTGAGCCAAGGTCAGACGCTTAACCAACTGAACCACCCTGGTGCCCTTAAGCAAGTGTTATTTTTTTTTTTATTTAAAATTTTAGAGCAATAAATAACAATAATTTAGACACTCAAATCACTTGCTGAATAGGTGTGAGATCTGAACTGAAGAAACACATCAGGTATATCCATGACTGAGGAAACTGCATGACGTACAAGCCTCAGTGTACTAGGGAACTTTCTACAATAGCCAGCCGTCCATCCCGGCTGGCTTGATTGCTCATCTTTGTGTTCAACCACACCTGGAACTACTTTTAACATGGTTCTTGTTACACTACACTGAAATTCCTCTGCTTCAGTATCTCTGGCTTATCTGCAAACTTCTTAAAATCAGGGGCCACATATTTCCTCTGTGAAATCACTGTGTGAGGCCAGTGTCTAGCACCTGTCAGGTCCTCAGGAAATGTTTACTGACCTGAAATAAGACCACCTGAAGGGTGGCATGGCAGATAATATGAATACTGATGTTTGGCTGATGTTAACCTGCGCATAAAAGAAGCAAAATTTGAGAGAAAGGAACAAGGGGAAGAAAGACATTGTTAGATCTAGAAAAGAGCACATTCAACACAGAGATGGAATCCCCTTCAGTAGACAGGATGAAGAGAGTGCTGGAATTACACGTACGCTGCTACCACACTGAAAAGGAGATAAAGGGATCTAGCTTCTTCCAACAATGAAGAATAGGCCTACCTTACATAGGAAACAAGTTTCACCCATAAATAGACTCTAGCTAGTTGCCTGAATCTCCTACTTTCTCCCTCACACCTCTTCCACCATCCTGACCCCTTCTATCTGGACAAATAAAAGATGATTAAGAAATGTGAAAAATAATTTAGTAAAAATGAGGAGCACAGAATAGCTGCTGGGAATGTAAAGCTAATACTGAGTCCCTCCCCATCCCTGACCAACCGCATCATTACACTCCCTAAGGGAACCGTGAGAATACAAGTCTCAGATCCCAATAGTCTCCTTGGCTACAGTATCAAGTTTATCATTGTGTTTGCACTGAAATCATGCATCTTATGGATGATTCCCAGCCAGTGACCCAATGTGACAGAGGGAGAAACATGCCTGGAAGATGAGAAATTCTTCCAGGGTGCTTTGGCTTGAAGACTCCCCAGTGACCTTTCTGGACTTTCTTTAAACTGTACAGCAGCTTAAGAAACTTCTAACATACATTCCTTCCTCTCCTCTCTTTAGCACTCAGGGTCAGACGGGCAGCAGGGACAGAAGGCTCTTCCAGCCTTTCTGGCCCTCTCTCCATTCTCTTTCACAGGACAGGTATTTCTCATAATACCATTCTCACACATTTAACCCTTTCAGGCTTCTGCTTCCTCAAAGACTCTGAAAAATAAAATAACAAAATACAACATAGGAGGGTGCTCATAATGCTTTATACTCTATTTTATATACAGTAGTCCCTTTTAACCATAAGGGATACACATTCCAAGACCCCCAGAGTATGCCTGAAACTGCAGATAGTACCATACCCTATATGTACTATGTTTTATTCTTATACATTTATAGCTATGATCAAGTTTAATGTATAGATTAATCACAGTAAGATATTAATAGCAATAACATAATAGAAAAATTATAATATAGATTGTATTAAAAGTTATGGAAATGAGGTCTTTCTCAAAATACCTTATTGGACTGTATTAACCCTTCTTGTGATGACATGAGATGATAACATGCCTACATGATAAGGCGTATGATGTAGGCATTGTGACATATGTGAGGTTACTGCTGACTTCTGATTATATATCGGAAGGAAGGTCATCTTCTTTCAGACCCCAGTTGGTTGTGGATAACTGAAACTCTGGAAAGTGAAACTGAGGATGGGGAGTGGAGACCACTGTATGTATTATATCCCTATTTTTTTTTCTTTCTTTCTATCTATCTATCAGCTATCTATCTATCTATATATCTATCTATCATCTATCTATCTATCATCTATCTCTATCCATCTATCTATCATCTATCCATCCACCCATCCATCCATCCACCTGTTTAAATGTATCCATAATTTAAATGTATCCATAACTAAATTGTAAATATCTTGACAATGCCTGGTTTATCATGGGCAGCAATTCTTCGAAGCTTTGCTATGTATGTTAGTTCCCTGGGCTGCCATAACAAAGGACCCCAAACTGGGTGGCTTACAAAAACAGAAATGTATTTTCCCACAGTCCTGGAGGCTAAAGTCCAAAATTAGGACTCAGCAGGACCACGGTTTCTTTGAAGTTTGGAGGAGAATCCTTCTTTGCTTCTTCCTACTTTAGGTGGTTGCCAGCAGTCATTGGTGTTCCGTTGTTTGTAGATGCATCATCCCATCTCTGCCTCTGTCTTCACATGGCCTTCCTGCTTTTGTGTCTTCTATATCCATTTCTAAATTCTCCTCTTTTTATATAGTCAGGAGTCATTAGATTAAGGCCTACCCTAATCCAGCGTGACCTCATGTTAACTTGATCACTTATGTAAAGATTGTATTTCCAAAAAAAGTTGCATTCACAGGTATCACCAGTTAGGATTTGAATATATTTTTTGGGGGGACACCATCCACCACCACTGTGTGACTTAGCTTCACTGCTGTCTCTGGTGTTGCCCCAATTGCTGCAGCTGGTCCTTATGCTTTAAGGAATCTCTGCTACCGTTGCTAACTGCTCACTCTCTATTCTCAGTCGGGAGGCCCCAACGTCCCCAAAATTAATCATGATCACCTTTAAATCGGGTTTAACTGGTGTTAGCTCTGCTCATATACAGTATACATAACAACTTGGGAATATTTTTTTTTCTGTTGATATGTAGCACATATAACAACTTGGGAGGCTAACCTGTTAAGTGAAATTATGTCCTTCCTGAACTCATCAGCCACTGTCTCCCTACAATTCTGCATGTTTGCTCCAAACATAGTACATGCTGGGAACATAGGGTGGACAGTTTTCATGACACTCTCCTTTTGTTACTCATTTTTCTGTGTTTCATCAGTGGGGAAATAATAAAAGGAACACCATAGGTTTAAGACATTTGGACATCTGTGAGGCTGGAAAAATAGATTTTTAAGGTTTGTGGACCATATAAGAGTTCCTTTAGGCATACAATATTTCTAACCCAACACAGTGTGATGACTTTCTTTAAAGATAGGTATATATTTTAAATGTTTATTCATTTTTGAGAGAAACAGAGCACAAGAGAGGGAGGGGCAGCAAGAGAGGAAGACATAGAATCCAAAGCAGTTTCCAGGCTCTGAGCTGTCAGCCAGAGCCTGATGTGTGGCTCAAATCCATGAACTGTGAGATGATGACCTGAGCTGAAGTCAGATGCTTAGCTGAGTGAACAACCTAGACACTCTTGTGGTGACTTTCTGGGAATTGGCAGAACATATACACATAAAGATGACAAGTATTAAGCTTACAAGGCAGGGAGGGGAAAGTTGATTGAATCATATTATAATCTTTATAACTTAACAAATGTGCCAGTATCTACATTTCTATCATTATATCATGGAAAAGCCTTCCATTACGTGAAAGATATTATGCTAGTTGTTAAAACACAAAGAGAAGAAGATCAATGTCATTTTTAAATCCCTGCTACATGATAGGCACTGATCTTGGTACTTTCCAAACATTTGTTTTTTAAATTCCTAAGGCCAACTGCTTTCAGTAGCTAACGTTATCTGTATTTCTTCAGAAACTACATGGTGTGTGAGACAGAATTGAAAAACAATTCAAAGCCTAGACTTGAAAACACATACCTTCTTTATCAAGGTAAAATTAGTCAAGGTCTTTGTCCATAAGGAACTCATTTCCTTTTCACTCATGTCCATTTTCACTCATTGTGTGAATGATTCCAAAATTAATGTGGTTCCAAACTCATGTGAAAATTTCCTCCGTTCACCCTCCTAAACTTGCTTACTCCCAATTTTTTTCATCTCATTTAGTTTCACCATTAGAAGCCAGGTGAAAAGAGTCCACAATGATTCTTTTCTTTCCCTCTACTTCTGATTCCAATCCAAGGCAAAGCCTTGGACTTTACCTCTAAACTGTATTATAAATATAATTGCTTCTCCCCTTACCCTGGTGAACACCTCATTCCTTGTCATCATTATTATCCTTCCAGGATTACTACAACAGCCATTGAACAGGTCTCTTTTGCTTAATCTTGCTTCTACTATAACAAAAACAACGTATATTTCCAAAAATAAAAGATACCGTTTAACTTCCTTGCTTTAACACATTCCACTGACTTTTCATTGTAATCAATGGACCATAGGTTCCACCACAGTCTTTGACTATCTCTGACATTATTTCTTTTGTTATACAAGGTCTAGGCTCCAGCTACAATTGCCTTCTATCTATGCATCAAACATCAAGTGTGTTCTTGCCTCAGGGGAGATCCACTTATACTTTGCTTTTCTTGCATATAACCTTTCATTGGTTTACACATGGCTATTTCTTACTCATCATTCCTGATTCAACTCATACATGGGCTCCCCAGAAAGGCATAAACACACAAGTGAAGTAATCCATAGTCCATTGAGGTCAAGCTCTAGCTCATAACGTATTTGAATATTTTCATAGCATCATTACCGTCTAAAATTAATCAGCTTACTTTGTGGGTTTGCTTTTATATTATCTGCCTGTCCTTAGTGGAAATAATTTAAGTTCTGCAAGGGCAGATTTATCATGTTTCCTTTTCTAATGCCAATATTCCAACTATGCCTGGCATGTACAAGCTGTTCAAAAAATTTGTATTGAGTGACTGATTTACAACACGTTATGTAAAGACAGATGCGAGCAACTGAATGCCTGAGGGAATCAGGAAAAACTGAGTATTTGAGCTTGACCAAGAAAGACTCATCTCTTCAATGAATATATTTTAATCATCTCCTATGCACAAAATGTCATGTTAGGAGGAAGGGGGTCACTTGACAGATTAAGGTATTACACATATTGAACAATACAAAAGGATTATTATGAAACCCTTAAGGGGGACAGATAGCAAACTTGACTGAAATTCAGAAAATGAAAGTACCAGAGCAGGCTAGAGTAATCGATGAATGTTTACCTAGGATTGAATGAAGACCCCAGCCCCCAAAGGAAGAAGGAGCTTGAATTAGTATAAGGTTAGACAGAAGTCTATAACAGTAAGGATTATATTGCAGAGATTAGGGCACGTAAATGTCTTATCATGTGCTCTGGAGTGCATGGCTTCCATAGTGAAGTGTTGGGAGAAAATGGGGAAAATTCATCCTAAGTAGTTTCTGGAAGCCTATAAGGCCAGGTTCTCAGGAAGGTTCTCAGGGTAGACCTATCAGAGGTGCCCTTTAACCAATTTCTTAAATTTTTATAAGGAAGTTATTGTGTACCATTCTGTTTAAAATTTAGTGCATTCCAGCTATATTAAGATGGATGAAAGACAAATTCATCTTTGGTTTTTACTCTTTGGACTTAGAGTTTTTAAAAAAATAATAATAGAATCAAAAATAATTTTTAAGAAATCTTTTCCTTCCCTTTTGCATGAAAATTCATATCTGTATGCATATCTATACTTACATCTGCATCTATATCAATATCTATATATCTGTATCACCAAAAAAGAACAGTGCTCTTGATGCTTCCGAAAGTACAATTTCTAGAAACAATGATACAATTTTAGAGCTAGAAAAGACATGTTCAGTTATGTAGTGAAAATCATATAGCTTAAAGGTTAGAGTTCTAATATGTTAATCCTTTATGATGCGTGCAATAGAGCTATTATTTTTGAAAGCTCATGGCAGAGAAAAAACAAAACAAAACAAAACACAGATCTTCTGACTATCAGTGACTTCATAACTCAGAGATTACAAGATTTTACATACTGAGAAACTTAATCAGTAATAAATTACTTTCAACTTTAGATACTCCTAGTTGGCTCAACCAGTTACCTGTTGAACTCTTGATATGAGCTCACGTCATGATTTCACGGTTCATGGGATCAAGCCAAGTATTGGGCTTTATGTTGACAACACGGAGATCTCTCTCTCCCTCTTTCTCTGCCTCTCCCCTATTCACATATTTGCTTTCTCTTTCTCAAAATAAATAATTACACATTAAAAATATTTTAAACTTAAGTTACTGACAATTTTATACGAGGTATATCAGCCAACTACTCTGTGGGTACATATATGCACCCACATGCATGTATGTCTCCTTGCTTTTTATTTATCTCTCTGTTTTATGCACACACACATATATACACATGCCCATATAAACATAGTATACATACATAAATTTATGTGTATCTCTAACATGCTTGCATATGTATATATGAGACTATATGTCTATGAGTGTAAAAAAGAGAAACAAATAAAAAGCAAGGATATTAATCATTCATCAGAATGGGTCATCTGTATAAAATCTAAACCTATCTATATTTGAATTTTTAATTGTTTATTTACTTTTGAGAGGGGGGGGCTGGGGAGGAGCAGAGAAAGAGTGAGAAAAGAGTAGGATACAGAATCCAAAGCAGGCTCCAGACTCTGAGCTATCAGCACAGAGCCCGACGCAGGGCTCAAACTCATGAACCATGAGATCATGACCTAAGCAGAAGTCGGACGCTTAACTGACTAAGCCACCCAGGCACTCCATAAACTTACCTATATTTGAATTATTGTTTTTCTTTCTTTCTTTTTTAATTTACTTTCCAAACCCTGTATTTAGTTATTAAGAAAAAAATGCCAAATCCCCATAAATCTGAACATGTAGGGAAAAGTTCTCATAATACTTTACCTTCAAGGCCAAGAAGTAGGACTAAGCTAAGCACTCTTCTGTGGGCTGGGTTTGTTTGGAACAGCAGAACAAGCTCTGTGTGTTCTATATAAATATTTCTGGATCTCCTTAAAAGCTGTTGAATGGCACAGATGCCCAGGTATTTAGAATCATTTTTGGTTTCTTCATTGAGACTCATGATTTTAAATCCCTAGGACTTGCTGAATATGGTGGATTTGTTCTCCAGATTACTGTCTAGCACACTGAGAAGAGATGAAATGGCATTGACCTTTTGGGAAAAGGAAAGGGCTTACAGTCTCTTTTGGGCAGCAAGACCCCAGGAACTCAAGCACCCCACAGCAACTGAGTAATTAAGTTTGGAATGTTAAAAAAAAAAAAAAAGGAGAGGAGAACTAGAGAAATATAAATAAACTTTTTGGTATTTTTGCAGAGAAAACATTATGATCAAATAGGTTGGTAGTATCATGCTAGAAACTATATCCACAAACTTCTGAAGTATTTTTCCTCTGCAGAATTGTACAGTAAAAAGGGGGAAAGCTTAAGGTTCAAAATTATATTCATACTTCATTAAAATAATTAGGCACCATCCATTAGAATTCCTAGCCCCTGGGAAGCAATTTAATTTCAGAATAGGTTTTGCTGTTGATAATCAAAATTGTGTCAACAGTATTTAAAAAAATAATTGTGCAATGAGGCTCTCAGAGATTATTATGACTTTTTTAAAAGTCAAATGATTTTTTCTTTCTCCTATCAGATAACCCAGTACCCTGAATGTCTATCAAATTCTAGAGAGGTTGGTGGCAAATTCCTTAAGTGCTCCATCTGCCAATTATGTAAATGAAGTTTTCAGGATGATATAATTTCTCTGGGTATAGGTTATCATAGCTAAGGAAATAGCACATCTATGGTGTTGTCAACAGACCATCAATTTGTGCCCTGCCTATTTGCAGAAGAATGAAGATGAAGAGCTGGAAGACAGGTATGACACAGAAGATCAAATATTCTACTCCCTTCGCTCATGCAAGTCTTAGTTTTTCTAAGTGACAGGTAGGATTTCCACACTAGGTTAAAAGCTTGAAGTGCCGAATGAAGATTTTTAGATTTGTATTTTGTTAGCATATACCTTTCCAGGTGGGGAGGTGGAGAGGCTGTACTCAAAATGATGGGTACCAATTCTGAAGTCTCTGAGCACTCTCGTTGCCCCTAGATATTCCACGGGTGTTTTATTACACTTCCTATTTTCAACAAAGTATAAGAGTCCCAACAAGGAGGTGAATGTTATTGTCTTCCTTCTAAGACTGAAGAAACTGAGTCACAAATTATTTAAGTCATTACTGAATAGTGTCAGAATGTAAACCTAGTCCTTTCTAGTACCAAAGACAGTATTCTTTCCCGCATGCTGGAAGCATAAATACTAATGAAAAGTGAATACTTATACTAACAATTGGGCTAGACTTTTCTCCCCAAAGCCAAGGTCTGTTAGCATGAATTAGGTTGACCAAATGTAGCTGTTTGGGAGTAAAGGCATATAACCGAAAGCAAATGTGAAAGACAAAAATAGATGAGTTTTCCATGGTTTAAGCATTTTGTTTTTTGAAAGGAATACATGAAAAACAATTGCTGTTTAACTTGGCCAGAATCAATGAGAAACCATTAGTACAGTGATATTGAAATTATGATTCTTAACTCTTGGAGATCTGTGTGAAAATTTGGCCCTTTTTGTTGTGGTTGTGTGTGTGGTCTCATCAACAATAACATTAAATAACTGTTAACATCCGACGATGTGGCCTGTGATATATTGTCCTCTACACAGTGGTATTATTGGGCATAACCAAATGTATCTGGTATTTTAGGAGAACAGACTAGTCAACTGTAGAGAAAGATCTTAAATTATTTTAATATGTGTTTTTTCTTATAACCTTAAATCCACACAGTCCTACTGTATATCTTAAATGATAACACAGTTGTTTAAGTTATTTAAACCTTGTGCTGAATTTTTTGTTGATCATTTGACTTATACTAGCCTCACAACAGGACAGGAAGAGAAATATGCCCCTTCTTGGGAAAGCTCTGCAATGTTATGAAAACAAGAATATGGCAGAGGTTGTAAGTTAACTTTGAAAGTGCGCTGATAAACTCTGAATTATTTATCTGTGAAATTCAAAACATGTGTGGGTCAGTGCTTGTCAGACAACTTTGCTAAATCTTTAGTCCAATATCACTGAGCACTGTACTCAGTGATTTGGAGAAATTAAAAGGTAAGATTTCTCTTACTGGAAATCAGTCACGAGCTGGCTTTGCATGTCTCTATTTTGGTCTGGCATACACATTTACTGGAAGGCCTAATAGTAACCTCTAAAGAAATTTTGAAAAAGGAAAGTATATGATATTATTTCCATTTCAATTATTGGTCTAAATGGCATGATAATGATAACTTGATGTCATGAATGTGTGTGTGTGTGTGTGTGTGTGTGTATGCAAGCACGGTGTCTGTGCGCTCATATGTGTAGGCAAACACAACTTGTAGGTGTGTGATACATCAGCATATACTGCAAGGATGCATCTATATATGCATTTCAGGATAACATGGCCTCCAGATTATAGCTATATAGGAGAGAGAAAAAAAAGCACAACCTTTGAAAATTTGGATAAATTAGTAATTAGGTACAGTTTAAATTTTCTAAGAGGCTATTTTACTGGCTTTAGTTTTGATGTTGGTACTTATTTAAATAGTTCTGCACACATAAAATCATAGAAACAGAGTAATAGAGAATTTTTTGATGCTTAATGGTTGTTTGGTTCATGCTATCACCATCTGGACTACAACAGTCAAGTGTGGGAAACTTCTTCACATGCAACATGACATTTGCCTGGCTTCTTAGACCAATTTGGTGTAAAATGACATTTTTGTCTCACCAGCACATCCCCCAACAAAATAGATACATGTTTAGAAAGAGCCAGACTCATAGATCTCTAAATTTCTAAAGAGATTACATCCTTTTGCTGTGTTTCCTGAAAAAGTTTAGGTTTATACTCATGAGCTTATGCAATTTCTTTGAACTCTTGGCCTTTTAGAAATAAATAGGCTTTGGGTGCCTGAGCGACTCCATCAATTGGGCATCCAACTTCAACTCAGGTCATGATCTCACAGCTCGTGAGTTGAAGCCTCATGTGGGACTCTGTGCTGACAGCTCAGAGCCTGGAGCCTGATTTGGATTCTGTCTCCCGGATCTCTCTCTGCCCTTTACAAACTTGTGCTCTAGCTCTCCCTCCATCTCTCTCTCTCAAAAAAAATAAACATTAAAAACATAAAAAGAAATAAACATGCTTGGACAGAGGTAATCAACAAGCCATCTCAGAGAGGAAGAAGAGCAGGACAAAATGAGAAAATTTAAGGCCATTTATTTATATGCTTGGATCCCAACTATTCTCCTCAATGGTCTTTCACGTGTTCTGACTAAGTGTAGACTACTGATAAATTCTAATAGAGTCACCATTTAAAGAATGTGTTCCAGAGAAAATCCAAGCTGCTTTGAACATCTCAGGAAAGTGATCCACAGTCATATTTCATATAACGAAATTTCATTAATTTTATTAATTTTCTAAGTTCCTTTTCTTAACTTAGATAATATGGGTATTATCTATACAATATGGGGTGTTTTAACTGTCAAAATGAGTTTGGGGAGTGGTAAAGTTAGTAAAATGAGGAATTCAAAAGAAGTCCGAAACTCAAGATTCAATTATATTCGCCACATAATAAAACTAATAGGTATTCTGAAATTCGCAAACATTGCACATTGTAATTCTGTTGCCCATTTAAGAGTAAAGGCAACCTACAATGGTATTGTGATCATGCAAACTACTAGCAAAGTACAAACGGGAAAATGGTGAGACTAAGTCACCTAGGTGCTTTATTTATTTATTTATTTATTTATTTATTTGAGTATTAGCTCATGAGTATAAAGAATGGAATAAACTCAGCTTATCTGACACTGGGGCCTATGCCCTTCCTGGAGAGCAGGTAGCCCTTCATAACAGTGGAGTACCAGGCAGGCGCAGGCTCAGAATTGATTCCTTCTGTGTTAGGAAAGATTAACTGAGGGCATGTCACATGAAAACGGGGTTTGCAAGGTCACATAGCTAAAACATAAATACAGCAATCCACGTTCCTTTATCCATCCAACTCTTTAAATCTTCATTTGAGTTCAAATTTCATATCGCTTAATCTTTAAATTTTCAAATCTCTAAGAGCTCAGTAGCCCATGCTAAATAATGTAGATAAGGATTAATTGTTTTTAAAATTAGGAGCCCTTTACTAAATGCCCTTTACAGAGCTCAACCCACTCTTACTCCCACAATGGATATATACTAGGCATATAATAAATGCAATAGGTATTATTTATGTAATTTATGCGATGTAAGTATTTTTGACAAAGTTATATAATTTTATTGCTGTTTATAAAGGAATAGATTTAGGAAAAAGAATTTCTTATCATGGATGTGCTGCTAATATCTAGTGATAACTTGGGTCATATAAATTTTCAATGCCTCATTTTTTTTGTCAGTGAAATGGAAATTCTGTTGTATTTCTTTTTTTTTTTTTAATGTTTTGTTTATTTCTGAGAGAGAGAGAGAGAGAGAGACAGTGTGAGCAGGGGAGGGGCAGAGAGAGAGGGAGGTGCAGAGTCTGAAGCAGGCTCCAGGCTCTGAGCTGTCAGCACAGAGCCCAATGTGGGGCTCGAACCCACTAATCATGAGATCATGACCTGAGCCGAAGTTGGACGCTTAACTGACTGAGCCACCCAGGTACCCCAATTCTGTTGTATTTCTTATCTTCATTCCCAGTATTAGCATTATCAGTCCATTTGATTCTTTACCTCTGGGTAATCTCCCATTTGATTCTTTTGTTAAATAGGGGGTGGGGAATCCAAATGTTTTTCAGAATGTCCATTATATGTTAGCACAGTTCCTAAGGCTATGCTCATTTAATTCTGGGTGCAGTGTGAATGCACACCAATGGACAAATGAGATGATCATTTTGTCTTTCTGTTCCCACTTAGGTACTAGAGAATATTTTTGATCTGTAGTGTAGAATTAAATAAAGTAACATAATTTGAAAACAGCTGGCATTAGTCTTCAAGTTTCCTCATTTCTGAGGAAACTGAGTAGCTCAGTTGGTTAAGCCTCTGACTCTTGATTTCCACTCAGGTCATGATCTCACAACTCATGAGTACAAGCCTCGCATCAGGGTCCACACTAACAGTGCAGAATCTGCTTGAGATTCTTTCTCTCTCCCGCTCTCTGCTCATCCCCTCCCTCTCTATCTCTCTTCCCCTCCCTCAAAATATATAAACTTAAAATATTTACTCATTTCCACTTCTATTCAAAGACAAGATCAGTAAAGAAATTAAAGACTTTTCATGTTTCTATATCCATGTGTGTTAAATTCTTTCTGAATATTCCTCTTGTGGCTATAATTATTTATATGGTTGCTCCTTAACTTTCCCATAACTTTTTCTTCACCTAGCTTTGATACATGTAAATATTATATTTAGCTATTTAGTATTTTATATACATTAATCTCCTTTCTAGATCATTAATCCACATTAATTAAAACTCACCTACCTCAAGATACCCTTCTTTAGTCAAATTTTTCATAGTTATTGCTCTTGTCTGCAAATCCTTCACAAAGATTTCTTTCTAAGATTCTGTATCCATAGGAACAATAATTAAATTTTCTTCTTATATTAGCAGAGTGTCATTACACATATCTTATGTGTTTGTGAAGCTTGGCTTTATTCTATCTTGACATCTATTTACAATTTTGTAACAAAACACTTGGCAACTAATTTGATCTACTATGGTTTACTACTGGTAAAAATTTCAGTTGAGAATTCAGCACCACTCTGTGATGTTTCTTTTACACTTGGAATGAGTACCTTGCTCTACACTCTCAAAGACAATCCTCTAGTCCATTATCATGTGCAATGTTTACAGAAAAATAGGCTGATATTAAAATTTTTTTCTGCAACACTAAGAGTGAAACCCAATGAAATTGTTTTCTTAGTTAGCAGCTTTACTGGAAGGCCAACACGCAGAGGAAGGCTTTGTCCTTGGTCTTCTTATTCTCATACTTGGGCAGTCATTGACCTCTACTGCATATCACTCCTTCCATAACTAGCCTTTCACCTCCTCTCCCACCAAAAAATTAAGTACACATTTTTAGTATTGTCTATGCCCTCAGAGTGTAACTGAATGACAATTAGAATTTTTTTGTAACAGGTGATTGAAGTGATAATAAAATTTTCATCTTTTTTGTGTGTTTAAAATATCAACAGATCATGTTTATGCACTTTATTTCCATTGTCATCAACATATATGGTATTAAACTATAGTTTAAGTTATTTCCCTACTTTGTCTTTCATTCCTTTAATTCTCTCTATGCCTTTCTAGCTCTCAATCTCCCTCTCTCTGTCTTGTTTCTTCTTACTTTTTCTGCCTTCTTTCTGTGAAAGACTGTGTGTGTGTGTGTGTGTGTGTGTGTGTGTGCACGTGCACGTGTGCACATGCATGCATTTCCATCAAGGCAACATAAACAGGATTCTGTAATTAAATTAAAATAGATTCAACCATAAAGTAATGAATGGATGCCCATTAACCTGAGTCTTTTTATTTAAGTATATTATGTACTTCATATCATTTAAATTTTTTCTACTTCAATTATTACTCTATTTCTTGAGTTCAAGTGCTGATCCTTCATGAGACTTTTGTAATTGGGTAGATGGGAATAAACTAAAGTAGGATTAGAATGTATTTTATGTAAAGGGATTAAACATTTTTCCAAGAGCCAAAAACTCATACAATCTCTCTTGAACTTCAGCTAGATATTATTTTCCCCAAATCAAATCCCATTTTAAAAACCTCTTAAGGAAATTCCAGGGTACCCACTTATCCTCTAGTCTTTCTGGAAGAGGATTAAAAATCTGAAGGAAGTAAATGAAATTTAACCTACTCTATAAAAGAAAATAGCTTGGATTTATTCTCACAGCAAAACAACATGAAAGAAATAGGGTAACATTTAATCTCACAAACTTCCTTTTAGGGGCAAACTCAAAAATTTCTACTTTCACTAAACCATTATGAAAGATATTTCAACCTGCAGGATCTTCTCATGTTTTTGTTTGTTTGTTTGTTTGTTTTTTGTAAATCACCTAGAACTGGACATTGTCTGAGCCTAAAAGAATACTTTAAGCAGCAAAGCCAGACACTTCTTACTCGACTTCCTGAAAACTCAGACTTCATGAAGATTTGGCTTTCATTCCTTCCCCCCTTGGTGAAGTTCCAAATATTTTAGATTTATATCTCTCATTGAAGACAAAGTAGCAGCATATCAGATTTTTCTTCTCTAGAGAAGAACAGTTTCTAATTAGGGGCTTTGCAACTATAAACCACTTGGAAAAATATTTAGGTCAACTCCCACAACTCCTGGCATTTTTCCTTCAGTTGAGATCAGGCTTCCTTGCTTAAGGAGAATAAACACTATCTCTGCTCGTGAGTGAAGGCTCTGTTCCAAGTGCTGGGACTTCCAACTCCCTTACTATAAAATGTGACCCCAGTCATATTCTTCCCAGGAATGCTTTGCTATCTTGATCAAATATTCTCATATGTGTCAGGGTCGTCAACAGGAAAATATATCTCAATTCTGGCTCTCTACACTATCTATCTTACCTAGAAATGTGGAAGAGACTTTTCTAGTTTAATCCTCAACTGTGGTTTAATATTTTCCTTGAAAAAGCTAATGGTATTTGTAGATCCAGAAAAAGGCTTTATAAGTTTAGAGATAATGATAATAATAATTGACATTTATTGATCACTTGTCCTGTGCCAGCCACTGTATTAAGCACGGTATAGCAATCTATCGTTAATTTGAATGCATCCAGAAGCCCTGTAAATTGGATGCTACCTTTCTTATTTTTCTAGAAGACTACCCTTAGATTCATAGAGTTTAGGAAATTATACCAAAATTTCCCAACAGAAATAGAATTAGAATTCAAGTGCAAATTGGTTTGGTTACAGAAACTTTGACCTTAAATATTGCATCATATAATTGAATCACAAAGGTGCTTACTTTACAATATTTGAGATCACATAGACTGAACATCAGTCAGCCTAAAAAATGATACAAGAAAGAGAGGAAAATATGAACTAATTTTGAAAAACACCGCGCTCTCTGACATTGAACCCATTTCAAATGCCTCAGTAGCTATTAAAAGAAAATAAGTGCATTTACCTTGGGAATATTTCTGGAAGTCCCCCAGAGAATCATTGAATATTTTGCATATAAAAATAACACTATCGCTTTTTATGATAAGATAATATCAGTAAGCAAAATATTTCAAATTATTTTAAGACTATCTGAAACAAATATGAAAGACTTACAGTCATCTCATTGTTTTCTGCCAATTCCATGATGAAACAGAGTAGAAAACTACTCCTCCCTATATAAAAATACTAAAAAGTTTCAAAGTGCAAGGAAAATAATCTATTTTTAAAAGTTATTTTCAAAGAAACCACTTATATGAAACCAACATTACTTTGCTTAGAAGCACAAAGGATCAAGAGAAGAGTTTCTAAACTTCAGTTTTCCTGGTGGGGTGGGGTTAGGGGTCTCCACATTACTCTCTTAAATAAAGTAGAATGCCCAAGAAATGGCAGCAATGTTCTTAATTTTTTTTCTGTTTACAATTTCCATCTTAGTTTGGAACTTTTCCATTCCTTTCTGTGAAAACTTTAAGATCCATTAGAGAGCATCTGATATTATAAGCACTTAGTAGCTAGAAAGAGTGAAATTTTCTCCATCCATCAACTCCATATACAAAACAATAGCACCCATTAGAAGATAGTGCAAAAAAAAAAATAAAAAAATCAAAGCAAATCCACTTCAGAGATGGAATCCAGGTAACCAGGAGGGTTTCTTTCATTTATAAATCAGCATTACAACTGATTAACCTATGCCCACCCTCCAACTCCCTGTAAAGGCCACTGTTATAACCAATTGATCAAGCAGAACTGAAATTATTACTTACTAAAGTAATGAAAAGGACCAACTTGAAGGAGCCTTAGAAGCGTCACAGAAAGAGAGAGAAGAGGAATAAATATTTATGGGCTTTTAGAGTCTGTGGTCTAGTGGTTTAAAGGAAGTTTTCCAATATAGAGATCTGTTTGGGATTGGTCAATATTTTTGAAATAAGCATTTAGAACTAATGGACGCAGCAAGGTGAATGTTGAAAAGTGATCTCATAAATAAGCATTTGGCCGGATCAGCCATCTTTTGTCTTTGGAAAGTAACAATTTACTTGGATGAGCAATATGTTGTCCAGGAAAGGAGGTTAGTTGAGTAGGATATTATTCAGATAAATTAATATTCAGTTCTTGAAGCAACCAATGGATTTATTGTTCTGAGAGGACTTTACAAAAGTCTGATCTTTTTGGCACACAGGAGCAAAGGGTAGAGTCATGTTATAAGTGGCCTATCTTAGTCAACCTGGCCTGCTATCACAAAAATACCATAGACTGAGTGGCATAAACAACAGAAATTATTTTCCTATAGTTCTGGAGGCTGAGAATTCCAAGATCAAGGTGTTAGCTAATTTAGTTCCAGGTGAATCCTCTTCCTGATTTGTTGACAGACACTTTTTTGCTTTATCTTCACACTGTGGAGAAAGAACAGAGATAATGTCTCTCTTGTCTTTTTTCTTTTTTTAAATAAGAACATTAATCCCAGTCATGAAAGCTTCACCCGCGTACCTAATTAACCTCCCAAAGGCTTGACTTCCATCACATTGGGATCTAGCGTTTCAACATATGAATTTGGGGGCACACACATTTGAGTCCATTAGTATGGCCTTGTTTCCTAGTCTGATACCTGAGTTCTGGGACTGCAGTCTTGGTTCACAACTTAATATCTCATAATGACTCGAACTATCTTCACATTTGAAACAGGTTTGTTTATTTGTTGTTGTTCATGGTGGTGGTGGTTTTCTTTAATTTTGTAATGTTTAATTATTTTTGAGAGAGAGACAGAGAGAGAGAGGGAGAAAGAGAGAGAACAAGCAAGGGAGAGGAGGAGAGAGAAGGAGATACAGAATCTGAAGCTGGCTGCAGGTTCTGAGCTGTCAACAAGGAGCCCAATGCAAGGATCAAACTCGGGAAATCTGAGATAATGACTTGAGCTGAAGTGGGCTGCTTAACCAGCTGAGCCATTCAGGTGCCCTATGTTCTTTTATTATTATTATTATTATTATTATTATTATTATTATTATTATTTTGCTTTGAGAGAGAGAGAGCATGTATACACAGAAAAGTGGGTGAGGGGCAGATGGAGAGAGAGAGAGAGAGAGAGAGAGAGGAGAGTGAGAGAGAGAAAATCTTCAGCAGGCTCCATGCTCAGTGTGGAGCCCCATGCGGTGTTTGATCCCATGACCCTGGGATCATAACGTGAGCCGAAATTAAGAGCTGGATTCTCAACTGGATGAGCCACCCAGGTATCTCACATTTGTAATGTTTTAAATATTATAGACTCCCAAGAAAAAGTAAAGAACCTAAAAATATTAAAATAAATAAATAAACAGAAAAGAAACAATCTCTGATAATAGCATAAATACTAGTTCTAACTGTTCTTTTAAAGGGTATTCTCCCAGTATATAACATAGTCTTTACAAAAACTAAATAATAATGGGACAAGTAATATTAGAATTAATCCTCTTTTTTAAAAACTGAAAGATCTGACTCTCAGAAACTTGAATAATGTAACCACAATCATGAGCTAGAAAACTCCAGAACTACAACTATATCTATGATATTTGGCTCCAGACCACACATACATCCAGACACTAAAAATAACACCAAACCCAAAATATCAATGAGACATGACTTTGGGGGGAAAAATAGTCTCTTTGTAGTGATACAATAACAGCAAAGGATATATTTAAATTAGCTTAAAATATTAAACTCTATTATGATTCATTCGATGCAAATGTACTCCCACAATTCCTTTGCCAATAAATTTCAAATTTTAGCTATTGGTTATTCTTAAAATCTACACATTAAAGACAGTTGATAAATTGCTAATCATGTTAAAAAGGGATAATAAATTAAGGCTTTGTCAGCAGTACCAAAAAAAATCAATTTCACTACTCTGGAAGTTTGTCTGTCAAACATTTTTTTTTCCCACAGAAATACTTGGTTTGAGCGAAAGACCCCAGGGTCTGACTCTCACTTTTTGTAACTAATCCACTGTGATGGTAGGAGTGAGGAGAGCAGGTGTCTGTGATAATCACAAATCCTTATCATGTACATTTCACAAAAATAAAGTGAATATTAACAATTGACTATCAGGATCTCTCCAAAACAATATGAAATATTTACTGATACAAAAAGTCCTTCCAAAAAAATGTGGTATTCCTTCTGTATATAAAAATTCTAACGGGGCACCTGGGTGGCTCAGTTAGTTAAGTGTCTGACTTTAGTTCAGGTCATGATCTGACAGTCCATGAGTTCGAGCCCCACGTCAGGGTGTGTGCTGAAAATTCAGAGCCTGGATTCTGCTTCAAATTCTGTCTCTCTGTCCTTGCCCTACTCGGGCTCTGTCTCTCTTTCTCTCAAAAAATAAATATCAAATTAAAAAAATTCTGAAATAGCTGAATTTCATAAAAAACGAGTGAATAGAAATTGTATTATCCTACATAAATTATAAGTTTTAATTTCATAATTCAGGTGGCTACAAATAAATTACTTTGGAACACATACAAAATATATTTTGTGTGTCATTTTTCTCATAAGATATGAAACATGCACTTTTTTCTGAACTTTCCTCACAGATGCTTTCAAATGAAAATTTTGAGATCCATCATCTAGTAATCAAGCACATAGCTCAGTGTTCAAGAGAATAGAAACTGAGTACAGAATCATTTAAAATGATCCCAGTTCAATCATTGAGAAACAAGAATGATGAACAAAGTTTCCCAAATATTTCAAATTTTGGCTCCTTCAAATTTCCCTGGTGTTATTTCACAGTGAAATTGTGCACAGTGTCTTGTGATGACAGGGACCCAAGGAAGATTAGTTTATATTTGTCAAAATATGAAAAGCTAAGATTGAAAAATGTTATTACCTTCATATAAGGTGATTTAAAAATCTTATGATAATATTTATTAACAAGCTAGGTTATTCTGTTAAATTAAATTTGAAATTGTATAATTGTATTAGCAAAACCCTAATAAGACAGCTAACATTATTTTTATAATTTTTAAATTTAAATTTCAGTTAGTTAACATATAGTGTAGTACTAGTTTCAGATGTACAATTTAGTGACTCAACACTGCACACACCTGGTGCTCATCAGAAGGGAACTTCTTAATCCCCATCACCTATTTAACCCATAGAATGAAAAATAATCAACACAACCAAAAGGCAACCTATAGAATGGGGGAAGATATTGGAAAATTACATATCTGATAAAAGGTTAGTATCCATAATACATAAACTCAACACCCCCGAAATGAATAATCCAATTAAAAATGGGCAGAAGACATGGAGAAACATGTTTCCAAAGACGACATTCAGATGGCCAACAGACACATGAAAAGATGTTCGACATCACTCATCATCAAGGAAATACAAATCAAACCTACAATGATATCACTGTACCCCTGTCAGAATGGCTAAAATCAACAACACAAGATACAACAGGTGTTGGCAATGATGTAGACAAATGGAGACACTCGTCCGCTGTTGGTGGGAATGCAAACTGGTACTGCCACTCTGGAAAATGGTATGGCATTTCCTCAGAAAGTTAAAAATAGATTCAGTAATTGCACTTCTAGGTATGTACACAAAGAATACAAAAAATGAATTCACATGGATACAGGAACCCAAATGGTTATAGAAACATAATCTATAATAGCCAAACTATGGAAAGAATCCAAGTGCCCATTCATAGATGAATGGACAAAGAAGATGTGGTATATATAATGGAATATTACTCAGCCATCAAAAAGAATGGAATCTTGCTATTTGCAACAACGCAGATGGAGGTTGAAAGGATTATATTAAGCGAAATAAGTCAGTCAGAGAAAGACAAATACCATATGATTTCACCTAAATGTGGAATTTAAGAAACAAAACAAATGATCATAAGGGAAACAAAGAGAAGCAAACCAAGAAACAGACTCTTAACTACAAAGAACAAACTGATGGTTACTAGAAAGAATTTTTTTTTAATTAGTTAAGGTCATCTAACCACTTCAGAACACTTTAAAGAGGCATGATCCAGAAATGACCAAAGATTACACAGAAAAAGAAAAAAAATAAAGAAAATTTCAGGCATAGGTAGAAATTGATAATGAATCATTGGTATCTAGTAGGTAGGTGAAGGCATTTTGATGTCAGGGAAAAAATTATTTCTCATGAAGAATTTTAAAGCAAAAGGTAAAGAGATAATGAAACATGGAATAGAAATGTCTGCACCATTCTAGATAATGTATATTAACACAACCCTTGTCTCTTATAGTAGCTCAAATATGCATGTTAAAACAAAAACAAAAGCAGAGAAAACACACCTAATCAAGCTGAAATTATTCATGGAAAGCAGAAACATGGACCAACCCACATCAATCAAATTCAAATACATAATTTATTCTTCCCCAAACTGTCTGTATCATCCTTAGTACGCAGATACTGCCAACTAACAAAGCTAGTAATGATCTAAGAACGGCACAAAACACAAGATTAACCTGACTATTAGGTTTGACTGATAAATTTAATCATTACAATTCATTATTATCCTCAGGTCAATAATCCAGAAATAATTTGCATTCTTTCTAAACTTTGTATAAATATAATTGACTTAAATCCTTTTGCTTGAAGGCTAAGGGTATACAGATAACCATTACTAGACATTATATTTAAAAACTATCACTATTTCTATTAAATGAAAGGTAACTTTAAGCATCAAGTTGGTAATATACATGAAATATATATAAAATTATATACTGTAAATAATGATTAATTCTGTTCTCAATGTAATAAAATAAAAAAATCACTAAAAGAAGTGAAAATTTGAAACCCTTGAAGTATTACTTGCCTTTCTCCAATTGTTCAGAGATAAGGCACAGTTAGAGGACTTTGTAAAATATCAATGTACATTTACTTGTAGTCACTAAAAATGGTGTAATAGCTGAAAAGTACACAATATAGCAGTATAATATAAAAGGTCTATTCAGACATATGCAAGATCTGAAGAGAATGATGGAAGAAATGTAATTACTTGCTTTAAGAATATTTTGAAACTAGACCCCAAACACATTAGTGGCTGTTGTCAAACAGTGCTTATCAGCAAAAATTAGCAAACAAACAAAAACCTCTGCATAGTTTGCAATTAATGAATGTGCTCTAATGTAGTTTGTAGATTAAAATAATCAGAAGGTATTAAGTGTTAATTTTAAGTTATTCAATACTATTATCATCCAAAGGTGGGGGGTGGGAAGTACATGGTGAACTTTTTAAATGTTTCCTTTTCTCCCTCCCTCTCTTTCCAAATAGTATTCTACAGTTTCACAATGGCAGGCTAAATCAGGATAAATGAAAGTCAATTTTGGGACTTTTCTTAAGCTACTGAAGGTGGTACTCTTCTTTTTTATATGCTCACTGTGAATTAAGAAGGATACAGTTCTGCCTTTTATTGGGGTATGAGGAGGAGAGACTGCTTGAGTAAGGAGCCAGCACTGAGGAGGTCAAGAAAAAAAAGAAAGCAAGTAGATATAGTTCATACCATTTAAACCCTGCATTAAGTCTCATCCCAAGCTAAGAGCACCTCTGTAATGATCATTTCATGACATAACATCTGGTCCTTCTTTTTTTTATTTTTTAATTAAAGTTTCCTGTTTGAAACAACCAATACTATTCTGATAATACATAGTGATTCATGCTCACTATGAATTTAATCAAGCTCACAGAAACAAAGAATCGTGAAACGTTAATGTTTAACGTTAGTATTTGATTAACTTTCTTCTGTGTAGGTGTTGTGGACTGGATCTGTCCTCCCAAAATACTTCTGTTGAAATCCTAACCCACAAGGAGATGATATCGGGCAGTGATTAGATTGTGAGCATGAATGGGATTAATGTCTTTACAAAGAGATCCTTGGAATGCCTGGGTGGCTCATTCAGGTGAACATTTGACTCTAGGTTTCGTCTGAGGTCATGGTCTCAGTTTCCAGGTTTGAGCCCTGCATCTGGCTCTGTGCTGGCAGCACAGAGCCTCCTTGGGATTCTCTCTCTCTCTCTCTCTCTCTCTCTCTCTCTCTCTGCCCCTCACCTGCTCATGCTGTCCTATGTCTCTGAAAAATAAATAAATAAAAACTTAAAATAGAGAGACCTCAGAGAAATCCTTTACCCCTTCTGCCATATGGGGACACAGCAAGAAGAGAGGACATTAATTTTAAAAAAAGAAGTCCCCAAAATCAGGCTCTCACCTGGACATCAAATCTTTTGGCACCTTGATTTTTGACTTCCCAGTCTCCAGAACAGTGAGAAATAAATTTCTGTTGTTAAAGCTATCCAGTCTATACCATTTTTGTTATAGGAACCTGAACCAACTAAGACAATGGGTTTCATTTGTATTTTTCTTATATTATTCTGAGTAACCATAGCATTGTACAATTTTAGAGAGTGGCCAGACCAGCCTCACAGAAAGATGGACTTATGGAAAAACAAAATAATTAAAAGTTGGCCTTGAGAATACCTGGGACAGATTATTACAGGAGCAGCAAATGACATGGATTTCAAGTGATGGATTGCCTTGACTGCTCAGAGATTATTAGTAAAGAGCCCAGAGTGGCTACAGTGGAGGGAAGGGGAAAGAAAAATAGTAGGGAATGAGATGAGACAGGTAGCAAGATGCCTGATGGCACAGCAATAATTAACATTCGGATAAAGTCCACTCTGTAAGCAAAAGTATTAAACAATGAAGGCATTTGCGAGCAAAGTAAGATTGTTTGACCGGATTCAGATAATTGTAAATCAGACTCTGGGGAAAAAGCAAGGGAACTGACCACAAGAAACAAACCTGATATCAAGAATTCAATTTAGCTCAGAAATGTTATGGTACCAACTGTAATAAGGAGATCACTCAGTCAGGACAGAAGAAAGTCAGAGTGAGACTGTCAAATCATTAATCAAGGGTGGTTTCAGTTCTTCAAAGCAAGGGACGCATTTAGGTATGTCAAGAAATGCCATAGGGCAGGTCAGAAATAGTGAACATCTACAAACATAAATTGGAGAAATGATGATGACGGAGGTCTTCAAAAGTTTGCTTGGTAAGTATACCCTACCTCCACCTGGCATAAGGTGATGTATGCTATTTCAACCAATTTCTTTACAGGATATTAATGGTAGAATTGGGAGGAAAATACATAAATTAACCCCCATATTTTTCAGGTCACCATCTATGTAGACACTACATGAAATAACTGTGTTTCCAGAGATCACTCAGTATCTTAATAGAATCAAAGGCAGAGGCACTGATTTGACAGGAAGGAAAATGAAAGAAACATCTGTCGAACTTCAATACCTTTGAACTTGGCAATCTCTCCATTATTTATCTCTTTCTTGACACAGTCTTTTCATATGAGCCATTGTTAATGGAGGCACTGGGAAAAGAAAAACTTCATATGGGACTCAATGATAAAATTTTCAAAACAGAGAGGTAGGAAAACCGATATGATGCCTTATAAAGTAATATCTATTCTTTGTCAGGTAAAACCCATCAAATGAACAGATCAATTGCAAGAAGTAGTTACTGTGTAGGAGTATCATCTGTGATGTAGGTAGGGAATGGATAAGAAAGACTTTATACATAACTAGTCTTGGCACACTTTGGAAAGGTGCACATGAAGATATAAAGAGTGAAGCAATTTGAATTGTGTCAGTTAGTAATGTGAGATGTTTTAAATTACTAGCAGACATGAAATTATCTTCTAGAGGTAGACACAACTATGACTTGATTTGACTAATGAAATTAAGCAGAAGTGGTATCCCAAGTTGCTTTATGAACTTTTAATGTGGCTTTTAAGAAATAACATGGTGTGCCATCTCTCTCTTCCTTCCCTGCCCCCCCCCGATTTCTTTTTGCTCCTCACTTTTTAAAAAAAAATTTTGTTTATGTTTTATTTATTTTTGAGAGATAGAGAGAGGCAGCATGAGCAGGGGAGGATCAGAGAGAGAGGGAGACACAGAATCTGAAGCAGGCTCCAGTCTCTGAGCTGTCAGCACAGAGCCCAACGCGGGGCTGGAACCCAGGAACTGTGAGATCATGACCTGAGTTGAAGTCGGACACTTAACCAACTGAGCCACCCAGGTGCCCCCCCTCCTCACTTTTTTACCTTCATAGCAACTACCACTGTTTTGGGTGTGGCCCCTCCCTCAGCCAAATCTCAGAATACTGATCACATGGAGAAAACCAGGAGCCAACTTGCAATAGAAAAGTAAAAGGAAGGAAAACACTCTTTGGCCACTTTTGGCCACCGATACTTTAGGGTCGTCTGTTACTGCAGCATAACTGAGTCTTAACCTGACATAGAAAATAATATACTCATCATACATTGAATATCTCTTACCATCAAAACAATTACTATCGTAAAAATATAAGAGAAATAAGATCATCTTAAAATAAGAATAAGTAAATCTGTCTCCTAAGATGAGCATTCTTTGGCTTAATAAACACATCTTTCCAGTTAGGCTAGTGTACCTCATACCACACACATACACACCCATGTGCATGCATAGACACACACACACACATACACACACATACACACACAAGACAGAATAACAATGAAAATTGGAAGACTAGAAGAATAATTCTCCTGATTACATTATTTTTTAATTAAAGCATTGAAGTGAAAGAGCATGAGTAATGCCTGTTATCAAGGAAAGAAATTAGATTCAGAGTCAGGAATATTAGAATTGTCACCCAATGTAGTCCAAAGTTTTCCACATATATTAAAAAAGTATAGAAAAAAGAATGGAAGGGGGCGCCTGGGTGGCTTAGTCGGTTAAGCGTCCGACTTTCGCTTAGGTCATGATCTCGCGGTTCGTGGGTTCGAGCCCCGCGTCAGGCTCTGTGCTGACTGCCAGCTCAGAGCCTGGAGCCTGTTTCAGTCTGTGACTCCCTCTCTCTCTGACCCTCCCCTGCTCACGCTGTCTCTCTCTCTCTCTAGAAATAAATAAAAATATTTAAAAAAAAAAAAAAAAAAAAAAGAAAAAAGAATGGAAGATGGACAAAGAAAAAATGGATCTCCTGAACAAATGTTTCTGTCTACTTTTTGTTTTATGTACTAGTTCTCAAGTGTGAGGGTTACTGTTTTCCTTCTCCAATATTTATAGAAAATTCATATAGTTCTAGCTGCAACACTGTAAAGTTTTGAAAACATAATATAAAGCTTCCTAGGTCTCTGTATCACAAGCACACAGAGCTCAACTTGTTAGAATGGCAAGTTTTGTGGTATAAGAGAGTTAGAATATATCTCCATTCATCTAATGAAAGATAAATAAAATGGATGCATCATATAATTTTCTTAATACTGTGAATAGAAGGAGGTACTGACATTCCCAGAGCAAACGAAACAAAACTTCAGTCCTAAAGTTTATAGGCATTTGTCCTGGAAGTTGTCCTTTGGAACTCAGGAAAATATATTTCAACAGATAACACAGAAGAAAACAGCTTTTTCCTCATAAAACATTTTAAGAGTTTCATTAGAGCAAAAGATGTCAGAGAATGACTGTGATTGTCAGCACAGCCTTCTCTTCTTTGTATGTCCCTCTTTTCCAGGGAGTAAGAAATTTACTGTCTATCTATTGTGTTTTACTTAACAATTCAACGATTCTAAATTTATCCTACTTTTCCAAATCCACCTAGGGAAATTTTCATCAAATTTCTTCCAAGGAGCTCATCCAGGAACAAGTATAAATAGATATGAGAAATACAATACGTTCTCATCTTTTAAATTTGGCCAGGATGAGATAAGAATCCAATGACTTGATGAGCTCATGTCAAATTACACTGTTGTCAACTTGAAACTCGTGAAGATTTTAGACTTTTTCTCTTTTTTTCTTCCGTGAGTCATAATTTTTAGAATTACCCTTGTTATCTTCAGACTTCAGGGAAAACTGAAGAAAACTGCAGGCATTATGTTTATATGATATGAAGAATTATGGGTTTTGTGGTTGGAGGTAGAGTTTTCTTTAAAGACAAAAGCACTAGGATTGGCAAATGATCATTAAAAAGTATTTATTTGTTCTTATGCTAAGGGATATAGCTTGATTCTTGAAAGTATCTTAACCATTGTCTCTGAGATTCTGGATTTTTGTAAACAAAAAAAGAATTTGTTATTTATTTATTCATACTGAGGCATAATTTACATAGTGTTGCAGATGGAATAATGGCCTCACAAAAACGACATTCTCATCTCTGGAATTTGGGACTATGTTAACCTCAAATCACAGCTATGATTAAATTAAGGCTATTGAGTCCAGAGATTTTCCTGGATTATCCAAGTAGAGATAATATAACCACAAAGATTCTTAAAAGAGAGAGATGCAGGAGGATCAGAGATAAGAAAAAGATAAAAAGTTAGCAGAGGTCACAGAGATATAGCTATAAGCCAAGGGTGTGCATAGCCTCTAGAAACTGAAAAAGTCCAGGAACAGACTCTCCCCTAAAGCTTTCAGAAGGAATAGTCTTTGATTTTCTCTCCACAGGAAGTATTTTAAAAGTCAGACCTTCAGAACTTAAAATAATGAAATTGTACTGTTTTCAGCCCCTAAACTATGATAATTTATTACAAAAGCGATAGGAAATGGATACATACACAGTAATACATACAAATCTTAAGCTTACATTTTAATAAAGGTGTGTGTGTGTGTGTGTGTATATACATATTTCCATGTAACTTCTACTCAGCTGTAAGTACTATAAAATATTTCCAGCATCTCAAATACAAAAGTACTGTTAATATGATTTAATAAATAAAGGGCTTATCAAAATAGCAAAACATCATTTTGAATCACCAGACAGGAATGTGAATATTTAATTTAATAATTTATAAAATTTAAAGTTATTTAATTAAATTTAGACATTTTAATAATTAATGTGGAAACAAATAATGGAATAATAACTACATTAGACATATATTTGAAAAGCTCATTAGAAAGGTCGATTCACATATATTTTGGGATGCAACAAGGAAATATTGAAAATATGAGACTAAGTTGAATAAGAGAAAGTGAGTATATAACAGTACTTACACACTTGTATTTCTAAGCGAGTACACGTAGATATAGAGAAGTGAGGAACGAGAAACAAAGAATGAGAAAGAAGTAATATTTTAAAAGATAATGGCTGAACTGGTTAAAGTCACACATTCACATGTTCAGTAATTCAGCCAAACCTAAGCTGTAGAGATAAAAGTAAATCCTCACCAAACTTCTATTAGTGAATTGGCAGAACACCAAAGAAGAGGAGCAGGCCTCCGGCCTTCTTCAAAGAAGATGTAGAACCAAAGGATTATCTGAAAAAGAATGACAAGATGACAACTTATTTTTGTAAAAGCCAAAGTAGAAGCCAGAGAAGTGGATCTGTATCTTTAAAACATGAGAAAGAAAATAACTATCTATTTGGAAAAGACCTCTTCCCCTCAATCAATCCTTTCTTTCTTTAGCTTAGAACCCGGCTGGACTTTATTTCCTTATTCCCACCGTTGTTAGGTGATACCGTCTGAATAGTTCTGGTCAGTGGAATGTTGGACAGAATGAGGTGTTCCACCTCTAAACAAAGCTTTTTAAAATAGTCAATCTTCTCCATGTTTTTTGTTGTAATTCTTGTTGTTCCTTTTCCACCGCTTCTTACACTAATGTCAAAGCCTTATAGGCTTTAACAGACAAAAGATGAAATGAGTCTTTGTTGCTTCAGACCCATCTGGAGATGTACCTGCCAATAAAGGACACACACTTTACAACTGAGTACATTTTGTTAGATTTAAATAAAATTTATTCAAATTTAGATTTATATAACCCAGTGACTATGTCCTTCAAGAAAATATTTAAAATGACAGCTACATGGGACACCTGGGTGGCTCAGTAGGTTAAGTGTCCAACTTCAGCTCAGGTCATGATCTCATGGTTCGTGGGTTCGAGCCCCACGTCAAGCTCTGTGCTGACAGCCAGCTCAGAGCCTGGAGCCTGTTTCAGATTCTGTATCTCCCTCTCTCTCTGACCCTCCCCTGCTCACACTGTCTCTCTCTCTCTCTCTCCCAGAAATAAATAAAATATTAAAAAAAAATAAAATAAATGACAGCTACATAAAACAATATAAATAATGTTTAAAATGACTACTTGGAAAAATAATTAAAATACTGGAAAATTATCAAATAATATAGAAGAATAAAGAAGAATAAAGAAGAATAAAACATTTTAGGTTTTTTTATTGTGAGAGAAACACAATCAATTTTGTGTTTTTTTTAATTTACCAAATATCATTGAAAAGTTACTGTGTTATATATTACATAGCATTTAATAACACAAGCAAAGTCTTTGCATGATGAAGTTGACATTGTAATTGTGACCTGTTTTTCTGGAGCAACCATTAAAAATAACAAATAGAGTATATAGCTTTCTTCTAACACAGAAATAACAACATGAATTGAAGTAAAAATCTTGTCATTTCTATCTATAAAAAATAAGGCAAAAAAAAAGAGAGAAAAAAATAGAAAAATCAGGGCAATTACAAAATAGTAAATGAGACAGATATAATATCTCCAAACTATCAGTAGCCATAATAAATGCAAATGGAATAAAAATCTGTTTTAAAAAAGGTGTCAAAGTGAATAAAATAAAACAGATCCGGGTATATGTTATTTGTAAAGGAAATACCTAGGGGCACCTGAGTGGCTCAGTCTGTTAAGCATCCAAGTCTTGGTTTAGGCTCAGCTCATGATCTCATGGTGGTAAGAGGGAATCCTGAGTCAGGCTCTCTCTCCCCCAAATAAAAAAGAAAAGAAAAGAAATACAAAGGAAACACCTAAATATATGAACCAAAATACAAAGTGAAATGATAGAAATATACATACAATTACATATACGTGTGGGTACATGTACATATGCAAATATACACAATGTGTATATATACACATATGCATGTACAAATTAAACATGTACAAATAAAAATGAGGACATAGCTAAGAGGATATCCAGAAAAAAATGGGTTCAAGACAGAAAAGTTTTACGAGTGACAAAGGGGTCACTTTTCATTTCTCTATGATTTCCCCAAAGCACCAAAATATTTTAGATGTTAGTAAGAGAATTGACATCTTTTTCTACCAACCTCCCATTAAAAATTGATACAGTGTGATAGATCTGAAGGCCCATTCTCTAGAAATGATAAGTAAACTATACCATTTATTTTATAAATGATAACTTATGTTAGTGTACTTATACATACATTATAAAATAATGTCCTTATTTTATAAATGATAACTTATGTTAGTTGCTTCATAACTCATCTGTTCTTTTACTGAAAATGTGCTACTTTTCATTACTGCAGATATTATTTTAAGACATTGCAATCAAACAGAGCTAAGCTTGAGTGTACTTCAGCATCTACTAATTGAGGGATCATGATCATGTCACTTAAGCATTCTAAGCCTCAGTGCCCTTATCTTCAAAATGAGAGTAACCATGGGGCCGCTGGGTGGCTCAGTCGATTAAACATCCAACTCTTGATTTCAGCTCAAGTTGTGATCTAGTGGTTCATGAGTCCGAGCTTCACATTGGTCTCTGTGCTGACGCTGTGGAGCCTACTTGAGATTCTCTCTCTCCTCTCTCTCTGCCTCTTCCTCACATGTTCTCACACTCTATGTCTCTCAAAATAAATAACTTTCAAAAAAAATTAAATTAAATTAAAAAACCCTACAAACATCTAGAAACTAGCTGATGATTATTTTCCTTTATTCACCCACTCAACATATATTTGTTACCGTTTATGCTCTCCCCTTAGGATACAAAGGTGACCAAAGAAAGTTTACAAAGTTCTTGCCTGCAAACAGCTTGCATTATGGTGAGGGTGGGGGGCTAAACAATATAGTAAATAAACAAATATCTAAAAATCATTCAAAAGAAACCTCCACATGTCTATGTATAGGCTTTCTCAGAAGATGCCTCTTATGAAACAAAATTTTGTACAGACATTTATGTCTGGCAATAGAATAATATCCACTCATTTATCTATTCTCCCTAAAAGCAGGGACCAGGTGGGTCCATGGGCTGTTGTATTCCCAGTCTCTGGTCCAGTGCCTGTCCCCTCCTAAGCAACCACCACACGTGTTGAATGTGTGAATAAATGAAAACCATTATTTGGGTTTGTTCTTAGCTGTATCTTTTCACTGAGTCTTTGCTCACATAAAAAAGTCTTTATGGGAAGTAAGTTACAGAATTATGAAAGCTCATATAAACAGCGTGGGGGTAGAACAGATACTATATAATTGATCGAAATATGAGTTATGACGCCTCAAATTTAAATACCATATACTTGGGGCATCTGGGTAACTCAGTCGGTTAAGAGTCCTACTTCGGTTCAGGTCACGATCTCACAGTTTGTGAGTCCGAGCCGTGCGTCAGGCTCTGTGCTGACAGCACAGAGCCCACTTCAGGCCCTCTGTCCCCAATCTTTCTGCGCCTCACCGACTTGTGCACATACTCTCTCTTTCTCTCAAAAATGAAAATAAACATTTAAAATAAGAAAATAAATACCATATACTTGAACACAGATTTAAAGTAGAAGAATTTAAAGATATGTGACTAATTTGGAATTTGTGTGACCTTTGACACATATGGAATGATGTTGAGAATCTAAGACTCTGTACATAGTGAGTATATCAATGTGTCCTTTCTTTTATTCATTTATTTTCTACCTACTTTACTTATTATCCAGAAATTTTTACTATACTCTGATACCATGTAATGTATTATTACATATTTAGTAATATCTGCTTTAAATATGGGGATAATTACAATATGTTTGGTAGTATAATTTTCAGTAATAATGATATTTTTTAATGCTTATTATTGAGCTACACAAAGAAATTTCTCTTGTACTGATATAAAAGTTCTAGTAAGTTCAGTGGTTATCCTAAGTTTAAGTGAACCTGGTTCAGCAGGGAGTGTGATATTAGAATTAAAATACAGTGGTTAAAGGCACCTGAGTGGTTCAGTCAGGTAAGCATCCAACTGTTTATTTCAGCTCAGGTCATGATCCCAGGGTCTGGGATTGAGCCCCACATTGGGCTCCATGCTCTGCATAGAACCTGCTTGAAATTCTCTGTCTCTGTCTCTCTCTGTCTCTCTGTGTCTCTCTCTGCCTCTCTAAAATAAGTAAGTAAATAAATGAATAAATAAATATAGTGTCTGTATTTCAGTACCTTTGAAATTGCTGGACTCTGTTTAGATGCCCGTTAAACGATGAAAACACTAGCGTGCTTTTCACAAAACACTTTTTCTTTTATATACAATATTCTCACTGTGGCAAATAAATTGTTACGTGTATTTTTCTGCATTATTTCCTAACTGGCCACCTAAATCACCAAAATAGCATTTTGAAAGAACAATGTGATATCCAGAAAGCCTTTTGAAACTTTTTATGTCTTATTTAAGCACTTTTGAACAATAAGGATATGAATGAATGCCACTAAAATCTTCGTGTTTTGCTTTGAATCTCTGAACTCATGAATTTCAAGTGATATGAAACTGGCCCAGATAATGCCGTGACTAGTTAATGCAACTCATTCACCCTTGTAAGGAAAACGTTTTTTACTTGTTCCTAAGTATCTCTGCTGCCATGAAGCAAATTCTCATCTTTGCCCATAACCAACAGCTCTGATGCGTTTCTGTACTTGGTCTTGCAGACCTATGTGCTTTATTGCCTTTCAGTCCTATTGTCTTTACAATCTTTTTTTTTTTTTTTTAATGGCATCTTACAAAGAGGCAGGTGTTGGGATCTGAGAAAGCAATACTGAGACCTGTGTAATGGCTGATAATCATGGTCATTTCCCATTAATCTGGCAGCCTGTACATTGTACAACAATTTAAAATAATGAGCAATATTTATTTCACTGTCAGTCATATTGATCTGTCTATAAAGGAGTCAAATTTAATGTTCTTTTTGGCAATAATTAAGTTAATTTAAGACAGAGAAGCTCTGACGTCTGACCAATAAAACACTAAACAGGATAAGTTAGAAGAGTCTAATCAACAACAAAATCGGTTTATCATGCATCTAATGAAAGTTTGTTAAATTGGGATATCTCTGGGGCGCCTGGGTGGCTTAGTCGGTTAAGCATCCGACTTTTGCTTAGGTCATGATCTCGCGGTTCGTGGGTTCGAGCCCCGTGTCGGGCTCTGTGCTGACAGCCAGCTCGGAGCCTGGAGCCTGTTTCAGTCTGTGACTCCCTCTCTCTCTGACCCTCCCCTGCTCACGCTGTCTCTCTCTCTCTCTCTCCTAGAAATAAATAAAAAAAAAAAATTTAAAAAAAAATTGGGATATCTCTTCTGATTATCTGACATGTTAATGGTTTGTTATATTTTTGAGATTGGAGCTGAATATTCTAAATGTGGGAGAGTATGGGCAAAAGTAAATATCAGAGAAAGAAATTTGAGATCACAAGTGATCATTGATACCTGGATCTACTTGATTAATCATTATCCATCTCTTAATTCACTCTGCTACTTTGCCCCTTTACAGTAAAATAAGCTGAAAAAAATCCCTTTGATAGGAAAAATATATTTCTAGAAGATTTTCCCATTGAGCATAGAATAAAAGAGAATTGCAAAGTCATTATAGTGTTGTAGTTGCAGGGTAGTGTAATTCTGGGCTATAAAATTTTATTCCTGAGGTTTCTTCATCTATGTTTTATTTTCTCTCTCAAAATCACAAAAGGGAGTGAACAAGAGTGAATGAATGAATCTGTGTCTAGGCAAGACACTCACATGCACATACAATTTTTCTTGAAGAAATTATCTATAAAGTTGACAAAGGAAAAATTATTCCTCACTTTTTCCTAACAATCTGGAGTTTTCATACATATTAAGATTTGGAATAATCAAAGCACACTTATGATTTTATTTTTATTTTATGTATTTTTAGTTTTTTGCTATAAGGCAAAAAAAAATTTGTTTCCATAATGCACTCTGTGGCACAGACTGCCAGGCACCAGCAGCTCCATGAATGACAAAGATAATGGTGGCAAGTGAGGTTGATGAAGGTAGGGTTGAAGGTGATGAGGGCAGTAATGAATTGTTGACTATTTTTTATCTAAATGGAAACATTTAAATAAAATCTTCACTGAACTAACTTGGAAAGTGATCCTTTGAAAAGTAAAAAATCTGCTATGAGTGTATGATTTTTAAGCTAGAATCTTCATTCATAAATGCATGCACATTTTGTTGGTTTGTGATGAATGAACCACAACATGCATTAAAGTCAAGGAAATGTTAAGAATTAAATTGTTGAAACTTTGAAAGTGTTTGATCTGGAAACTCAGTCTTAGAAGATTTGGACCTTTATGTTTCATTGGTGAAATGAAGCCAGATTGCCAGCAGAATATTTCCCATAGATTCCGGAGTGAGAGCCAAAGATATCAGCATTTAATTTTTTTATCATACATTATAATTGCAAAGCAACTTCGAAAGCATCATTCCACTGATGCAATATCAAAACAAGGTGGTCTTATGATTCCCACTCTAAAGATGGGTAACAGTGAGGCTTTTTTAATTTTAGTCACTAAATATTAGTGGGATAATTTAAAGTTATTTGGTTTAGATTATTTGTCTCCAGTATATTAGTAAATCTAGGTTCTATTCTACTTCCTTCTGCAGAAGCACTCATGATGTATAAGTACAAGTAAACTTATATTTACAAGAATGTAGCCACATTAACCTAAAGTATGGGCTATATCTTTTCCCATGGACCCTCTGGATTTCAATCCCTTTATCAGAAAATTCAGGAATAAAATACTACACACTAAAGATTTTAATTATATGAGGTAACATAAGATTTGTGAACAAGTATTGCATATTTTAGAGTTACTTGTAATATTGAAAGAGACTTGTGAATTTCCTATAAAAAGAATAAGAGCACAATGACCTTGAAACACATATGACTAGACCATCTGGACCAGTCCTATCATTTCTTACACTTCTTTTTGTCCCTGTGGCTCTCAGCAGTCCAAGACTCAATGTCATGTGTTTTCATTTGTTTTTTCCTCCTTATAATGGTCATTGTATTTTTCTGACCCAATCTATAGTCCACTGTACTATCAATAAGTCTATATAATCAATGGGTACTATCCATGACAATTTCACCTCAGAAATTTCCAACCACTTATATGACTTTAATTGAAAGTTGATTGTCTGCTTGGGCACCCTTCCTTTGTAGATTTCAGAGGCATCGCCTTATGCTGTTGTTGTTGCTGTTAGTTTTAAATAAGCTGTATTTTTAGAGAAGTTTTAGATTCACAGAAAAATTGAATGGAAGGTATAGAAATTTAACATATATCCCCTTCTACTACTCATGCATAGCTTCCCCCACCAAATGGTGCAAATGGTCACAACTGACAAATCTACAATGACCCATTGTTGCCACCCAAAGTCCATAGTTTATATTAGGGTTCACTCTCAGTGTTGTACATTCTATAAGTTTGGACAAATATATAAATGACATGTGTCTACCATTATAGTATGCAAGGACTTGTCTCACGACCCTAAAAATTTTCTTGCCCCACCGAATCATTTCTCCCTTCCCCCTGAAGTCTTGGAAACCACTGGTCTTTTCACTCCTTCTATAGTTTTGCCTTTTTATTTGTTTTAATTTTTGGTTCTGTCAGACTTTTCTTAATTCAGGGCCAGATAACTGGAGACATATTCTTTACTTGCATATCATGGTTCTATAAGGCTACTTTCCCCTTTGGTTGTAGAGAGAGGTGAAGAAAACCACAAGTGGTAGATAGATGATGATAGATAATTTTTTTTAAATTTTTTAATGTTTTATTTATTTCTAGGCAAGAGAGAGAGACAGCGTGAGCAGGGAAGGGTCAGAGAGAGAGGGAGACACAGACTCTGAAACAGGCTCCAGGCCCTGAGCTGGCAATCAGCACAGAGCCCGATGTGGGGCTCGAACCCACGAACCGCGAGATCATGACCTAAGCGAAAGTCGGACGACCAACCGACTAAGCCACCCAGGCGCCCCTAGATAGATAATTTTTAATCTTCCACCGTGATCTGACCATGAGCTCTGTCATCTTCTCTGCCTTCTCTGTACTCCTCCCCTTCCCCCTTTACCTTCGCTAAAGACTAGAGGTTTTGTTTCACCATTTATTACTCTGTAATTTCTCCTATCTTCATTCTCAGGAAGGTCAATAACCAGGGTCCTGTTATCCAAAATTTACTAATATTTTTTCATCCCCTGTACTCCAAAACTATGCCAATTGCCAAGGTAACAACTTTCAATCTCCTAGGCTTAACCTACATTTCTTTTCTTTTTAATTCAACAACAGTAGTACCCTCTTTGCTATAATGCTTCTGCATTAGGCAGACTGGGGGTAGACAAACATTTTATTTAACAGACCATATAGAAAATATTTCAGACTTTGCAAGCCTTAGTTTTTATCACAGCTACTCAACTCCACTGTTGTGGTATGAAGACATACACATATTTATACACACAGCTAATAAATGAGTGTGGTTGTGTGGTTTGAAGTTTGTGTTCACAACATTTAGCCTGACACCCAGTCACCCTTAATGTATAGTTTATCTAAGTCAATAGCCTGCATCTCCCATGTAGGTATTGAAAGTTGAGTTCAACTATGGATGGCCAGAGGCAAAAATGACAAGAGTCCAGCTCATAGGAGTTGAAGATATTTGATGAAACAAAGAAAGTGATTGTAAGTAATGGACCATGGGACCTAAGGTACAGAAAAGCCAGTAAGTCAATACACCTGAATGGGTTTTATGGTTACTTTATAGTTTTATAGAGACTTTATTTTCAGAACCAAAAACAGAATTTTATGGTTTCTTAACCAGTTGGAAGCCTTTAAAAGAGGGCTCAAACCTTCCCTGCTAGCCTTAGAGAAGCAAGCCTCCATGAATTCCACAGCTGCAAAGAAATGAGTGAATCCTGCCAGCAGCCACATGAGCTGGGAAGAGCACCTGGAGTTTCAGATAAGATTACACCCCAGCTAGCATCTTGATTACAGTCTTGTCAAACCCTGAGTGGAGGAACCAGCTAAAGTGTACTGGGACTCCTGATCTGCTGCAACTATGAGATGATAAATGTATTTTTTTATTCCAGTATAATTACATACACTGTTCTATTGGTTTCAGGTGTACAATATAATGATTCAACATCTCTATACATTTCTCAGCCCTCATCAAGATAAATGTACTCTTTTTTAACATTAACTTATTTTTGAGAGAGAGAGAAAGAGTGAGAGAGAGAGACAGAGATAGAGACAGAGAGAGGAGTGGCAGAGAGAGGAGACACAGAATCCAAAGCAGGCTCCAGGCTCTGAGCTGTCAGCACAGAGCCTGATGCAGGACTCAAACTCACCAACTGCGAGATCATGATCTGAACTGGAGTAGGATGCTTAAGTGACTGAGCCATCCAGGGACCCAAGATAAATATTCTCCTAATCCCCTTAATCTATTTCCCTCACCCACCTCCCCTCTGGCAACCACCAGTTGTCTTTTTTTCTTTGCTTGTTTTGCTTCTTAAATTCCAAATATGAGTGACATATGGCATTTGTCTTTCTTTGATTATTTTACTTATCTTTGTACCTAACTGTATATTGTTTTAAGTACATTTCTATGTATAATATACCCTACAGGAGAAAAACTAATATAACTGCCAATGCTTCTATAATTAACTTTATTTATTTTTTTTTACAAAAGAGATTTTATTTATTTTTTTATTTATTTTTTACAAATAGTTTATTGTCAGATTAGTTTCCACATAACACTCAGTGCTCATCTCCTCAAGTGCCCTCCTCCATGCCCATCCTCCCTTCCCCCCACATCCATCAGTCCTCAGTTTTTGTCAGCATTCAAGAGTCTCTCATGGTTTGCCTCTCTCCCTTTCCCCCACCATTTATAATTAACTTTATTAACAGAAATACTATTTGAATATTCTCTTCTGTCCTGCCTATACATTCCCTTCTCATCCTCACTTTGCTGTCACTTCATATAGTTCAAGGAGAAAAAAGGAAATTAACAGAAAGAAACTATCACCACTTTCTATCATGAAGTTGGTAATTCTACTTGTATTTAAAGACATCTGCTTCCCTCTTAAAATGTCAGAAACGTCCATCTGATGAAAGCCCAATGTCTCTACTGGTATTCTACTCTTGGGCTCTATCCATATATAACAATGTGTGTTCTTGTATACATATTAATACATATAATATATTATCTAATATATACTAAATACGTTCTATGATGTATTGTGAAAATTAGTTTTTAAGAAGTCCTAATTTAAAATGGAGCCAGGAAGCCCTAAAGAGAAAGCAATCCTTCTCACACACACATCACTGTGGCAGGAGGCGTACCCAGCAGAAAGAAAAATGATAATTATTTAACAAAAGAAGATATTTTTTTCACATAAGAATTTCATCTCTTGTTTTTAAGAAAAAGAAAGAGGATCGCTCCCTGCCCAAGCACCAATGTCCTAACCTTTGCTTGAAGCCAATGAGAACCCAACACAATTTAGACTCTTGTTCTTCTCCAATGACCTTTGTTCTAACAATTTTCCCCAATTTCTTTCCAAAACCTATTAAAAGCTGAGTTTACCTTTGTCTCTTCAGACTTGTCTATGGTTTGCCATAATTTGTCTCGAATTCCAATTCCTGTGCTATTCTTGAATAAACTCATTTTGTTACTAAAATTGTTGGCTATGTTATTTTTAAGGTTGACTTTATCTTTCTTCAAGGAAATGTCTGTATCCACTATGTCCACATCCACCTAGTATCTCTCTAATATACATTGGACACCCTTTACTGAACCTACTCTAGACCAGTTCACCACTTTACTCTTGCTAAAGTCAATGAAAAGATTTTTGACTTCATATTGTCATTTTCGCTTCATATGATAGAAGCACTTGGTGATAAAGACTGTCCTTCTTCTTCTACCCTCTCATTACCAGTTCTTGAAAGTTTCTTTTTGGGGGTTTTTGTAACATCAAATATCCCTAAGTTTAGTCAATTTTATTAACTTATCTTCTTTTGTTACCTTTTCCTCTGTACCCAACTATCAACTTCAAGACTGTTTTTGGGCTCAGTTCTTGGGTCTCTCATCCTGTCCTTTCTGCACTTTGTTCTAGATGATCTCATTAATACTTATGACTTTGTTCACCACAGTATAAGTCCCAAAGTATTCCCAATCCTGATATTACAGCTTAGATTCATACTCATATCTCTTAAGCTATTTGACATCTCTACATGTTGGGCTCCTGAGTGTCTCAAAATTATCATGGCAACATTAATACCTTTAATGTGTCTCTTATATATATACCTTCAGCACTATAAGTAACCGTAAGAATGATTATCTGGCCATTTCCCCTTCCCTCGCCTCAGATCAAATAACACCTTCCAGATTACTAAAGATAAAAAATAAAACAAAATTAAATTAAAAGAAAAGAAAATGATATTTATGTTTAAATAAATAAAACTGATTGTATTGAAATAATTTTTCCATATATAAATAAATAAGTTATTTAGAATGTTTCTCTTTCTTCAAGTTCCTTTCTGTTCACCTCAGAAAAGATCTTGTATTCATCCAATTCCATTCATTACTGTACCTACCCTGTGATAGCACTGTAATGTCTATCCTAGACTGACCTTCCTCTTTCCATTTGTGTCTATTGGATATCATACTGCTGGAATATATTATTATGAAAAAAAAGCCTGACATATAACATTGATCTCGGTTCTAATATTGTCCTGTTTCCCCCCAAATAAATGCTCATGAGATTATAAAACTCAATTCTTGCTTCTGAAAATAGTCACTGTAAGAGAAAACCGACTCATTAGCCATATGAAATAAAAACTTAAATCTATAAAATAATTCATTCGTATTGTTCATTTACACAAATTACCTTATCCAATCCTCATTAATAACCTCAATGTGATGCACATTTTACTTTTCTAATATTAAAGATTAAGAAACAACCTCAAGTTTATAAATCACCTGCATAAACATATTGAGTCCTTCTGTTTCTAAGATCTTTGAGTTACCCATTAAAACTAAAATTAAATTTAAGAGCAATGTCCAGTAGAGTAAATGCAGTTGAAACAAAACACTTATATTAGTAACATGTATCTAAATAATTTTGACATTTTTTCAGCGATATAAAAAAATGCAAATTATAATATTAAAAAGCCAACTCACTTTTTCCAGCTAAAAATTGAATTATAATCAGAGCTGGATGTAAGTAAAAATTATAAATCAAATAGCTCTTGGGGCATTCAGGTGGCTTAGTTGGTAAAACATCTTGGTTTCAGCTCAGGTCCTGCTCATAGTTTGTGAGTTTGAGCCCTGCATCCATTGTGGTCTTAGCTGATAATGTGAACCCTACTTGGGATTCTCTCTCTCTTCCTCTCTCTCTTCCACTCTCTCTCTTTTTTTGTTGTTGTTTTTAATTTTTTTAACATTTATTTATTTCTGAGTCAGAGAGAGACAGAGTGTGAGCAGGGGAAGGGGCAGAGAGAGAGGGAGACACAGAATCTGAAGCAAGCTCCAGGCTCTGAGCTGTAACCACAGAGCCTGACATGGGGCTCAAACCCATGAACCATGATATTATGACCTGAGCCACCGTCAGAAACCCAACCAACTGAGCCATACAGGTGCCTCTCCCTCCTCCTCTCTCAATCTCTCCCTGCCCCTGCTCCACTCACATACTCTTTCTCCCAAAACAAACAAACAAACAAACAAAAACTTAAAAAAAAAACCTCACAACTCTATCAGCTTTCTGTAGCTTCACATCTCTTGCACATCTATTCATAATATTTTTTCATTATGCAACTATGCCTTGCATATTCCCGCATAATATCTTTACTCTCATCTACCCTAGCCTAGGATCATTGCAGACGACCCCAGTACATATTTAACTTGTGTGTGTGTGTGTGTGTGTGTGTGTGTGTGTGTGTGTGTGTGTGTGTGACAGAGAGAGAGAGAGAGAGAGAGAGAGAGAGAGTGGGGGGATTTGTGTTTCATTTACTCCAAATTCAACAGTTCAACAGCTAAAATTTTCAACTAAGCTACTTTACCAGGGAAATATTTTTATTATGCCAGTTTAAGACATTTAAAATGATAAAATGGCTCTATATATAATAAATAGAAACTTGCCATTTGTAATTATTCTTGTGAATAGAGTTTGAAATAAGTTCTATATGACCTTTCTAAATGTGTGGAGTATTGGTTACAGGTACCATCATTTCTACCTAGGCACAGCCATTGATTTTTCAAGTATTCTGTTATGCTAATGTGATATGCTCTTTGTTCTCTCAAGTTATTCTAAGAATCACTTGAAACAGTGATGAGCAAAATCAGTCTTCTATCAAGCACTCTGTATGGGAATTTAAAGGAAGATAGGGAAGGTAGAGGGTTCATGATTTTATAATAAAAGAAAATATACTCTCCATCAGAACTCAGGAGAAATTCATTCCTGAAAGCAAGTGATAATGAGATCTTGTGCTGAAAATCTGTAAGTTAAAAAGGCAATTAGCTTGTCTATCTTATTCACCTACAGGGGCAAAAACAATTCAGTTCTCTCTGTTAAAATGGATTGCAGTCATATTGGATTTGAAAACCTGACTTTTTAAATATTTATGAATATCTAAACCCTGCATCAGAGTAGAAAAGAGGGCACATATAATTTAGAAAACTTTCATTCAGCTGAATGACTCCATTGTAGAATTTTTATTTCATTTGAAACATTGCTTGAAATACAATATTTACTATCTCTGTTACAAAAAAAAAACTAAAAACATCTAAAACAAAAGATTTACTGTATGTCATTATTTTTAAAATGAAACATCAGAGCGATTCCTTGAGATTTATTCTTTTATTAAAAAATTTCAAATTAGAAATGTTTTATATTATGCATTCTTTTTTAATGTTTATTTATTTATTTTTGAGAGAGAGAGAAAGAGAGAGAGAGAGAGAGAGAGGGAGATTGAGAAAGAGCACAAGCCAGGGAGGTATGGGGGAAGACACAGAATTCGAAGCAGGCTCCAGGCTCTGAGCTGTCAGCACAGAGCCCGACACAGGGTTGAACCTACAGACCATGAGATCATGACCTGAGCTGAAGTCAGATACTTAATCAACTGAGCCACCCAGGTGCCCCTGTCATATGCATTCTTAAAGCCATCTTGACTGGAACATAGGTTCCAGTGTTCTCAAACAGATCACAGAGAATATTTTGCTATGTGAACTCACAGGGAATCACTGTAGAGATAGACTTTTTAAAATGGACTTTTTAGTGTCAATGAAAGTATTCATATTTGAATAAATGTTTGTCAATTTTAAGACCTTATATGCTAGTATGTGTACTTTATAAACCATTTTAACACAGGAATGCTGGTACAAATCTGGTATTTATAGGCAAATAGTGCAAGTCAGCTATATATGTCTTCATAACACCCAATCTCGTATTTTTATTGCATGGAATAATCATTATGTATTTGAAGTGATACTTGGATATTTTGCTAAAATCATATGGATAGTTCAAATAGGTTTCTAGACCAGAAGTCAACAAAGCATTTTTTTGGTAAAGAGCCAGATAGTAAATATTTTTGGCTTTGCAACCGTGTGATCTCAGTTGCAGCGGTTCAATTATGCCACTGTAGTGAAAAACAGCATAGACAATACACTAATGACCAATTGTGTACCAATAAAACTTTATTTACAAAAACAGGTAGTGGTTAGTCCTACATAGAATACCACTAGTTATTTTTAAAATGCAAGATGGTTCTAATTTGTGAAACAAGAAAGTTATACAGTCATCTTTTAACCCTGTCTCCCTGATCTGTATATGAGAAGAAATGGAAGAGAAATTAACAAATGATAAAATACATGTGTGGAAAGGAGTTGTTAGAAGGTGGAGGAGGGACAGCAAAGTATCCTCCAGCCTGAGAAGACACTTTGAGACCCAAAAACAAAGCAAACTTCTTGATACCATTTACACAGAATTTTATTTAGGGTAACTTACTGATAGAGATATGGGGCAGATGACCCAGGCCTTATGCAACTATAATATGCAAAGTCCACACCTTGATCCACAGCTTTTACAGAGCAAGGAGCATTGTGGTAAGGTCAAAGGGTAGTTATTTTAAGCAGAACTTTCTGTGTGCCACTTTAGGGAAGTATAGAATAAGCCTTCTGGTATTTTGATTTTGGGATACATTAACCTCTATAGGGCCTGGAACAATAAGACCAGGACATTTCACTGTGCAGGGAATGAATAAGATGAAGGGCCGAAGATGGAGTCAGTGTTGTCAGGACACCTATAGGAGTTTAGACGCCAAATGACTATTCCATCCAAAGCTTCCATACTCCATTCCATCCTCAAAGACGATCATTTCACTTTGGCTTGAATGCCTCAAGTGATAGAGAACTCAGGACCTAGAGCGTCATGTAGGTACTATTGTAAGGACACAAGTCTAAACGTCTAAACCAAACTGACTCCATGACAGACTTTAAGTTTCCTCTCTCAACTAGAAGGCCTAAGTTTCAGCTTTCCCGAAACTATCAGGCAGTTACACATTGCCCAAGGCAGGAGAAACCACCCTTGCAAACCCCAATCAGGAAAGACCAGCGACCACCCTCCACATTGTTAAGGGAGAGGCCTGGAGATAGAAACTATAGATAGGACCCTGTTACCTAATGTTAAAGTTAACCTGTTATTCGCCAAACAAGACCCTAGGCTCGCTCTGTGATTGGTTGAATTTAAAGGTACTCTAAATGTTGTAACTGGATCCCGCCAAAAGTAATGAATACTGTAGACAATGTATATGGTCAAACCCGCTGTCAATGATTTTGTATAATTATGATTGGATCACTGTTCCCATGTCACAACTTCCGTAACTCCCCGTCTCAAACCCCATAAAAACCCTACTCTGCTCTCGTTCGGGGCTCTCAGCACGGACCCATACGCTGGTGAAGTCTGCGAGCCCGAGCTCGAGCCCGTAAAAAAGCCCTGTGCCTTTGCATGCGTGACTCGGTCTCCCTGGTGGTCTCTGGTCGGTGAGGATACTGTGATCTGGGTATAACACTATGTTCAAGTTTGGAACACTTCTAAATATGAAACATATCATTTTCCATTGTGCTTTGAGGTAACTTGCAGTAATTGACTAGTGATTTGGTAAGAACTTGTGTGTGATATTACACTTGCTTCAGCTCTGTATGGGCTAATTTTAATTATTTAGCATCTTTACAGTTAAGAGCATGCATTTATCAGATAAATGTTTTAGGCACTTTTTTGAAATTATGATATGCATGAAGTAAAAAACTATGCATAGAGCATTTATTATGTCTCAGACCCGGTGCTAGGCATTAAGGGTGGACAGGTATCCTAGGATCTCATTGTCTAAGCTAAATCTTTCGACCTATTGCTCAGTTTTATAATCATTCATGAAAACTACGTGTGCATAACTGTGATCCTCTGGGAACACCCTCGCCCAAGGCAATAGCCATCACAATGACAGCTTGCTTATGTATTCATCACCTTGTTTCTCATGTCACTCAAAATAATCTCCCACCTATTATAAATCTTACCTTTTTGAGAAATTATATTAATTACCTGTGATAAGTTTTTGCTTCTTGATCCACATTGCTTGTGATCCTTTTTAAGCAAATTTAACAGAATCAAATATGTTCCTGAATCCTTCTCGCTGCTTATCAATAAAATCAAACAGAATCTAGAAATAACATTTTTTTTTGACAAAATTGACAGTGTCCAGCTTTGATTATACATTATAATTTTATGGTGGTTGTTTTTATATACTTTCATTTCTTCTTAGGATTTTGATAGTCTTTCAGTACAAACAGCTTTTATTTGTCACTCTGATTTTCTAGTTTTTACTAATTTCATGCTGTTTATTCTGATGCCAGACTGAGACCCAAAAAGCACCTGAAAGCCTGCGCTTTCTATTTATCTATCACACAAGGCTAACTGGCCATCACAAAAGCATGAATAAAGGAATTTCCCAATTTAGGGTCTAGGAGGATGTGTATTGTCCAGTCTTAAGTATGAAAAGAAACACACCCAGCCTCTGTTATCTTTAGAAATGAGAAGGAAAAATATGGTAGGGAGTTGGAGGCATTAATATCTGGCAAAGATAAGCTGCTATTTCAGGAATTCTACCTTTTTCGTCTTAAAGCCCAGCCAACATTCACTCAACACTATCACATATTCACTTCCACAAATTTGGAAGATAGAGCATAACTTGTAAACCTGATTTTTTTCACTATCAGAGGAGAAAAAAAAACTATTTTTAGTTATTTAATTTAACATTACCACTTCAGGCATTGTGGTTTTCTCTGCTGTGTAGAGGTCATTGTAAATGTGACACTCATTACTGAGACAGTATAATGAAACCTTAATAATTTTTTTAAAAGGCTATAATTGATCTTGCCTGAATGTATGAATTTGTTTGGTTTTACCTGTCTCTTAACTTTTAGGCCCTACTTTCATGAAATGCCCCCCCATTCAGTGAAAAGACAACATATTTAAGGATGAATAACACCTATTACTTTTCTTTTTACACATTGAGTTTTTGGAGTGAAAATGCATGCAGGGAAATGAATATATTTTCATATGAAATTTGAATTTGAAAGAAAAGCCTGTGCTTCCTTCTTCTTCTTTTTTTCTTGCTTCTTTCATATGCAATCTGTTCCTTTATCATGTTTTACTCAACCCAAACTGAGTGTGCTGTGTGAAGGCAGAAATCCCTTTCAATGAAATAGCAAACTTTCTCTATTCGAGTCTAAAATGCTCTCCAAGAGCCATAGCATTCGCCATTTATGGCTTTGACTCTTACAAACCACAAGATAAAGGCTGTGTGTGTGTGCACCATGAATTCAGAGAAAAAACCCGAGATCTTTCTCAGTATGAACTGTAGGAGCCTTTCCTGAGTAGAAGGAACACATTTTCAGCCCATTTGCACCATTCAGAGACGTCCTTTTTTCCCCTCTTTGAAAGGAATCTCTAGCTGTGCCTCATTATAGTGTGCAGTGGAGAAGGAGAGAGGAAGTGAGTATGAGGGAGGGCTGGAGAGAGATGGTGTTAGGGAATCAAAAGGAAGGTGCTGTGCTGTAAGTAGAAAGTAAATTGCCCCTTCCACTTTAGGACCAAACCCTTTTACAGCTTGTAGTAATTTTCAGCCTCTGTTGCCACTATACACACCAGCAGGTTATGAGTTTTTGTGTACAGAAACAGACACACATGCACATGCATGGGCCACATATGCGTCCACTAAATACAAGCTTATCTCAATGCCGATCAGCTAGCTTGTCAATCCATCAGTGTTCACATACTTCAGCTGAAGGATTCATTTTCTATCTTCATAAAAGACTCTCTCCTCATTACAACAGAGTTTGTACACCATGGAAAATGTAACAAATCATACTTGTTGACACTTTTGCTCCCACTTGCTTTATTTTATTTTAATTTTCCTTTCAATGTAGGAATGAGAAGGGCTGTTATGTATACAAGGCTATTATCTGAAACAAACAAACAGAATATTTTGGTGATTTTCGGGAGAAAACTTCAGAGACAAATGCATAATTTAAAATAAAATGCATTGGGGGGGGGCACCTGGGTGGCTCAGTTGGTTATGCATCCAACTTCGGCTCAGGTCATGATCTCACAGTTCTTGAATTAGAGCCCTGCATCAGGCTCTGTGCTGACAGCTCAGAGCCTGGAGCCTGCTTTGGATTCTGTGTCTCCCTCTCTCTCTGCCCCTCCCCTGCTTGTACTCTGTCTCTGTCCCACTTAAAAATAAACAAGCGTTAAAAAATAATAAAATAAAATAAAAAATAAAATAAAATAAATGCATTGGGGAGCCCGGGTGGATCATTTGGTTAAGCGTCTGACTTCTGCTAAGGTCATGATCTCGCGGTTCATGGGTTCAAGTCCATCAGGCTCTGTGCTGACAGCTCAGAGCCTGGAGCCTGCCTCAGATTCCATGTTTCCTTCTCTCTTCGTTCCTCCCTAACTCACGCTCTCTCTCTCTCTCTCTCTCTCTCAAAAATAAACATTAAATAAATACTTAAAAATAAATTAAATGTGTTGTTTATTAGCAAATTAAATAGCTCTGCATAAATACTTAAGAGACTTATTTTCCTTTTACAGATATAATAATAATAATAGTAACAATAACAATAATAATAATAACAATGACTAAAGGGGTGCCTGGGTGGCTCAGTCGGTTAAGTATTGGACTCTTGATTTCAGCTCAATCATGATCTAAGGATTTGTGAGTTGGAGCCACATCAGTCCCTGTGCTAACAGATTCCCCTTCTCGCTGTGCTTGCTATTCTCTCTCTCCCTCTCACTCTGTCTGTCCTGCTCTCTCTTTCTCTCTCTCTCTCAAAATAAATAAATAAATAAACTTAAAATAACAGAAATACTTACAAACTTAAGTTATGACTATACAAAATTCTTAAGTTAAGACAAGTATTATAACTTCTTTATTTAAAATGAATAGGATCAGAACTGTATTTTTATTATGAAAGCTGCCAAATGTCTGAATATCGATTATACAATTCTTAAAGGAGGTTTTCAGCCAAAATGGCTAAAAATGGACAAAACCATTGAGACTATCCCTGTCTTGTACTTTTTGATATTACAAAATAAATTGATGAGCTACACTCGGAGATTTGTGTCTCCTGGTGAGCTAGATTATTTGATTCCATCTAGTCTTACTCATAGACTGAAGGGCGTGAAAGGACCTGTGAAAATTTGTAATTCAAAATGCCCTTCTCTGCATTAAGTACAGGGAACAAGAGGCTCTTCATTCTAACTGTTGAAACAAAGCTGACTTAATGGACTTCAGGGAAAAAAAACTCAATTAATAAAAGAATTATTGGTAATAGAGCAAAGTAAAAGTCAAGAGCTATGCCAGCTTATTACGAGGAAATATATCTGAGTGGAAATAGTTCTTCTCTTGGATGCCTATCACATGGAAGTCAGACCTCTTAGAGATAGTGTGAAGGATGGTTGAAAAGGGTCCGGCTAGGTAGGCAAGCCCCTTAAAGTTCCACATTATAGACTTATTAGACTTATTAGCACTATTTCTGATACCATCTTCTTTCAATGAAGAAGGATAAGTAATAACAGTGATAACTCCAGATGTCACTGTATTCCATGGGTCGTTTCCATCCTCACCCTGTACCTACCCCGGCACAAAATGGACATGAAATTGTATACCAGGAAAAGAATCCAACTCTAAAACACAAAATTAGTAATACAGATGTTACTTAAAATTTTGAGAAGTGGCAGGAAATAAGACTTATGTTAAGAACCACAAAGCAAAACTTAATAATTCATTTCTACTACCTCTGATTTCCCCCAAAATCATTCTCCAAGTATTAGAAGCATCATCTATTTTGCTTCTGCTCTCTTACACCCAGTTTAAAATCCCATTTTTTCTCCCACAGTTTAGTTGGTGCCAAAAGTTTTAAAATTCCAAATAGTAAAACATCACCCTGATCATTTGTTATTTGACTCCACAGATCTTAGAAAGAAATTTGGTAACCAAAGATTACTCCTAGGGGTCAAATTATTTAACTCTCTTATTAAATTAAACATTTATAATCATAATAATGATACAATATTGGCATTATACCAAAAAAAAGGTAAAAGTCTCCATAAAAAGAAAAGTGCCTATTCAAACAAAACAAAACAAGGTGTCTTTCTTTGCTTTTAGGCTCTCAATAAATAACAAAGAAATGCTGTTGAGGGCCAATCCAGTGTAGAAAATGTTTCTACGAAACAAGTCAGTCTTTAGAAATCAAGCTTCAGTATTTCTAACTAGCCACACTGTAATACAAATGTGCAAAAGTGTAGGAAAATGTTAGCAAACATTTGGGGGATGGAGAAAGGATGTGAACGTCTCCCCACTCCACCCTTTTGTTTTCTGGACACTTAGTTTGATGGTTCTCTGCTCATTATTTTTGTTCATTCTTCATTTAGAAACATGCCCTAAAGACTTCCCACGTGTTCCAGGTTCTCTGGAAAGCAAAATGAATACCATATTGCTCTGCCTTTTGGTTTGTAAAGATGGCTGACAAGAGAACAGTTGCAATATTCAGCTTTTATATGCTTGAAAGGCAATGCCTTGAGAGAAGAATATGGTTTATTCTCCCTGAATAAATCAATTAGTTATTGGAGACAAAATAGCATGAAACTTGAACCTGGTGGGCTAATTTAGGCTTTGACAAGGGGGGAGGTCACCAAGGGACACTGGAGGAAAAGATGAAGACAAGGGCATGTGATAGAACATGGTGACTTACAAGGACCACAAATAAAGTGATGCATGCAGAGCAGAAAGTTTGTGAGTGCACATTTCAGAATTAGACAGTTCTAAACTTTACTTAAGAGCTGAATGACTAAAGAAAAGGAACTTAATATGTTTAATTCTCAGTTGACTCATTTTAAAATTGGGGATGATCATGGCAGCTTTCTCATTATGAGATGGTTTAACTGCACTTGACACAGTGTTTGCACTTTGGATGGTCAATAAACATAATATTTCTCTCCTCTTTCACCTTGAGGTTTCCTTCACATCCTTCTGAAGGTATGAGTAGATATGAAAATGAAATATGGAAAGGGGAAAATGTCATAAGGAATACTGTTTTCTATGCAAAGCAAATTCAAGAAAAAGTAAGGAAGTTTTCTAAAATCTTAATTCTATTAACTTTGTACAAAAATAATACTTTTTTCTATGTTGCTAGAAAGTTTCAAGGATGGTTTAAATATATAAATAGAGCTTCTATATATTTAGTAATAGAGATATATAGTTTCTGTATAAATACCTAGTTTATACATATTTAGAAATAGAAAAAATCAATTAGCCAAAGGAAAGATCAAGCTAATGGCTTCTATAACATTGTTATAAAACCAAGTCAAGGATTAAATGTATAAGAATCAATAACGACATATGGATAATTTAACATTTTTGTTGCTTCTGAAAGCAGGGGGAAAGAGTTCTTGAGCAATGTTTTATTTTGAATTATCCTTCTAACATTAATATCATCAAAATTAACAAATTTATAAAGGAATGAGAACTTAAATGTTATAATGCTATTTCCAACAGAGGTGATGTATAATTTATTTGTCCTGTTACCTTTTGCAGGCCACATTTTAAAATCAAAACTGATGATTTGGGATTTGTGTTTACAACGTCTTCCTCTGAAGTTTTGTTTTACTTGAGTAAAGCAAATCTACTTGTCTTGGAAATATTTATTTAAGAATGCTCTTTAATTGGAGATTTCTATTTTAGTTTAATTACAAAATTGATTGGTTAACGAGGATAGTCCAGTTGAGTTCCTCTATGACTTAGGGGTATTATAAACAATGATCATTCCATGCATATTTGATAATATAACGGGTAAGGATACTAACTATTCCCATCTAGTTCCTCATGGGCAGAAGTCTATATATAATGTCATCAAAGTGTGACCAACAAATGATATCAGGCACCAGATTAGTCGTGTACAGGAGTTGAAGTTGAAGTAAAATAGTCACACTGATTCTGACTCACCTTTCCGAAAATGAAGAGGATGCTTTTCATGTAATGCTGGTTTACTTCTGTATTTTTCTTGGTGTGGCAGGTAAAAACAGTAAAAAGTTAACATTAATGATGGCCATTGTAACTTTATAAGTATAAGGTGTTTTTATTTATTTTTGCTCTCGTTTTTGATCATATTTCAACTTATAGATCATTAGGTTAGCTGCACATAGAAGTGGAATACACTTTTAATATGACAAACTCATTTGGTAAAATAATCTCTGGGCATAAATTTCATTCATTTTCTTGAAAGTCTGATAGCCTTTATTCACACATATCGTTAAATAATTCAAAGCATTTACTTCCATCTCCTCAATACGTTCTGTACAACAATTTATAAGAAGATTAAACTACTTCTCTGGTATAAACATGTGCATTTATTTAACATAATTATAAAATGTGTGGAAACAAAAATGATATGGGAATGATATCTGATATATATTTTTACCACGGATTCTTAGAAAAATTTAAAAATATTATCAAATTTTCTAAAAGTCTCTATTATCAATTACTTCCTTTTATATTCTCATTGAGTATTATCAAATATTTAGAATCCTGTTATATGTAAAATCCATGCAAAGCATCATGACTTCCATTTATATAACATGTTTTTTACATATAATATTATTTTTAATCTCAGAAAAGAATTATTTGGAAAATGTATTATATTTCTATTCATTTTATTATGAATGCTGACATAACAGTTAAATAGTAAAGTGTCATTCTGAAAATTTTTCTTTGCTTTGAGTATTTTCATTGTTAACATAAAACCAAAAAATTATCAAGATTATTTTTTATATTAAGTATATTAACAAGCCATACACAAAAAATAACTGTCCTTGGTAAGATATGTGAGACAAATCATTGCTATTGAGATATAAAGATACAACAGGTTACATGAAGATAAGACATAATGGACCTAGTAAACTGTTTTACACCCATGTTTGAAACACACAATTGGAACAAATGGTCAAAGACAGACAATCCAACAAATTACTACATTCTTATGATTGTGAGCTATAAGTCATTCTTCTAATGATTGTGATAACCTTTTTGTGAATAAAATTTGTGGAAGATAAGAGAAAGCTGAGATCAGAGCTAGTGATGTATTTAGTGACTGGGGGTCCCCATTTGCCCTAATAAGGTGTGAGGTAATAAGTATTCAGGTGGGTTATCTCCAGCTTAATATTAGCGGAATATAGTGTAGCCTGTGTCGGTTTGGAAGTCTTGTTTACTAGGAAAATCTGGGAAGCAAGCAGTAAGGTGAGAACATGTGTACAAACTTGTCTGAGTGTGCATGCAGTGGGGAAGGTTGAGATGGGGAGAAGTGCTGAGTCAGGGAAATGGAAAGTTGGCTCAAGAGATTCTTCTAGTTGATTGTATCAGTATTGCCTTTTGAGCAGCTTTAACTTAAAACCTTGCTCAAACTTTTCAAAGTTTTTAAGATGCCAATATACCAGCACCTAATTCTTGCACTGCTCTCAAGCCAAGGGGACACTTAGATACCAGAAAAAATGTTCTTGGTGGTCAGTAATGTGTCCGCAAAAAAACAAAACAACAACAACAACAAAAAACAACAACAACAACAACAGGGACTGTGTAACTCATGCCTTTAGATGGCAAATGTAGTCTAGGAAACTTAGAATGAAAGGCACTTCTTAGATATCAGCTTTGCTTGAAAATGTCAGTGAAAAAAGGGTTGGTTGCTCTTGATTTTTCTCCAGAGCTAAGATGAAAAGAGCAGCTGGCATTTTGAAAGAATGGAGAACCCACCAAAAAATACAGGTGACATATAAGATTACTGAAAAAGAGAGTTAGTTTTCCTAGCGGAACAGAAATAAAATCATTATCAGAAATAGGAATTAGAAGTGACCATGAATCAGTAGGATGAGAAATTTAATTTAAAGCTGCAGAAATGCCACACTATTCTCTATACTTCAGAGCCAAGGTTTAGACTCTCAGAGTCCAAATTGATTAATATATTAAGTAGTAAGAGTGGAGTGAATAACTTCCCACTCTTTAAGTGTGGGTTGCACATAATGACTCCCTTTCATAGAACATAGAGAAGGAGGGAAAATACGAACTTTGCAGTGGAGAAAGCTGACAAACAGTACCTCATCCAGATGACTAAGGTCAATATAAACAGTCATAAATCATGTTGATAGTATGTAGTCTTAATAGGATGTGATGAAAAGGGCACACTAAAACTCTGGTCTTCCTCCCAATAAGCCATGACCTCGGGATTATCATGAAAAAAACATCATCAGACCAATTCTAAGAGAGGATATCCCACAAAACATCTGACCAGCACTCCTCAAATTTTTTAAAAACATTGGAAACAAGAGAAGTCAAAGAAATTTCCACAGGCATGAGAATCATAAGGAACACTAAATGTAATGTGGTATCCTGGCTATAATCCAAGAACAGAAAAAGGATACCGAATAAAAACAAGGGAATATGAATAGGATATGGACTTTAGTTAATAGTGAAGTATCAATAGTGGTTGGTTCATTGTACTAAGTGTATCATATTAGTGTAAGATGTTATTAATAGTGAAAACAAGGGTCAATGTATATGAAAATTCTCTTAACTATCTTCACAATTCATTCTGTCCTTCTAAAATTATCTTAAAAATGAATTGTTTTGAAAGGTTAAAAGAATGTTTGAATAACTGAATTGAGATGACTGAAAACCAAATTACTTACCAGGAATGACAGTTAAGTGACTGCCACAAGAGCTAGCACAGGATGCCAACAACATGAGCTTTATTATCTAAAAAATAAACCCAGGAGACCCTGGATCTGTTTCTAAGAGTGCATAAGAAGATTTCAAAGAAGGTAAACTATTGAAGAAACAACAACAATCAAAATAGGACACTATTGTACCAAATATAGTAATACCCACTGTAATAGACAGCTACAACACCAAATTAGTCCTAACTTCACATATCTGGCTGAAATTGATAATTTATAAGGATAAAGAGAATATTTTACTGATTTACAAAAAACCACCACAACAAAGCAGTTTAAGGGAACTGACCAAAACACCTTCATTATTCCCTTCAGCTTAGACGGATTTCTTCTGGACTATAGTCCCTGACCTCCCTTTTTCTAGAGCATTTACTCTGGAAGACAGCATTGTAAATTATGTCTCTGCTCTTTTAAGATGCGAATCATCTATTACCCACAAGTATCTTCTCAACAACTTGGGATCCATCCCTTTAAAATGTATTCATCGGGGCACCTGGGTGGGTCAGTGGGTTAAGCATGGTTAAGCATTGGCCTCTTGGTTTTAGCTCAGGTCATTATCTTGTGGGTTGTGAGTCTGAGCCCCACATGGAGCTCCACACTGACAGTGCAGAGTCTGCTTGGGATTCATTCTCTCTCTCTCTCTCCCTTTCTCTGCCTCTCCCATTCTTGTGCTCTCTCTCCCTCAAAAATAAATAAATAAACTTAAAAATAAAGTAAATAAAATGTATTCATCAAGAAAGATATGGTCCCTACCTTCCTGTTCCTACAGGAGGAGAGAAGCCTAACTTATATTCCCCTTGGGTGTTTGGTACTTTTTTTTTTTTTTTTTTTTTTTATAACACAGCGCTTAAAAATTCTTCAATCTTTTGTTTATACAGGACTGATTTCTATGTCTCATCCCTTTGTCATTGGGCAAGAACAATCAAATCAGAAGAAGGACTATAAATGTGACTAAGCATATCAAAACATCTTTGCTGTCACTAATAAGGAGAAAAATGCAAATTAAAAAATTTCAACATTTGGAAAAAAACAAAGGATAATTTTCTCTACTTGTTAATGGTATAAGTATCAAAATGGCACTTCTATCAATGTTGTTAGGATTGTAACTGTTTTAAAGACTATTCAAGACAGCGGAGCCTGGGTGGCTTAGTCGGCTAAGCATCAGACTTCAGTTCAGGTCATGATCTTGCAGTCTGTGGGTTCTAGCTCTACATCAGACTCTGCTACAGCTCAGAGTTTAAGGCTGCTTTAGATTCTATGTCTCCCTCTCTCTTTCTGTCCCTCTTCCACCTGTGCTCTGTCTCTCCTTCTCTCCCTCCCTCCCTCTCTCTCTCTCTCTCAAAAATAAACATTAAAAAAATTAAAGTCTATGCAAGACAATTTGGTGGATTCTATCAAAGTTTAAAACTTGTCTATTCTTGGAGATCCTGAGTGGCTCAGTTGGTTAAGCATCCAAGTCTTGATTTCTGCTCAGGTCATGTTCTTATGGTTTGTGATATCAAGCCCTGAATCTGGCTCTGTGCTGACAGCACAGGATTCTGTCTCTCCCTCTCTGCCTATCCTGCAATCAACTGCATTCTCTCTCTTTCTTTCAAGATAAATAAATGTTTTTATTATTTATTAAATGTTAATTTATTTTTAATAAATGGGAAAAGGGCAGAGAGAAAGGGAGACCCAGAATTGAAAGCAGGTTCCAGGCTCCAAGGTGTCAGCACAGAGTTCTACACGAGGCTCAAACTCATGAACTGTGAGATCATGATCTGACCTGAAGTCAGATGTTTAACCCACTGAGCCACCCAGGCACTCCAACAAATGAGTGTTTAAAAAAGAACTTGTCTGTTCTTTGTTACAACAACTACCTTTCTAAAGATCTAGTCTACAGAAATGTAACACAGGTGCTCAAAGATATATAATATGAAATTTGTTAGAGTATAACAAATGGAAATGATCCCAAAGTTTAACAGATGCATTATTTTATTTTCTTTGTTCATTTGTAAAATGGGTCACAGTACATCTGTTATAACTAATGAGGTGAATCTTTAGTTTGCTTCATGGGGGAATATCCATAAGATTGTTTTTGAAAGCAGAGAACAAACTGAGGGTTGATGGAGGGAAGTGGGTAGGGGGTTAGGCTAAATGGGTGATGTAAGGAGGGCACTTGTTGGGATGAGCACTTGGTGTTATATGTAAGTGATGAATCACCAAATTCTACTCCTGAAACTGGTATTACCTCATATGTTAACAAAATAGAATTTAAATTAAAAAAATTGAAAAAAAGGCAGGTTCTAGAACCATTTTTATGTATAAATATATGTATGTATTTTACTTATTTATATTTTACACACACACAGAGAGAGAGAGAGAGATAGAGCTTGAAAGTGAGAACTGGGGAAGGAGGCAAAGCAAGAGAAAAAGAGAGAGAGAGAGAGAGAGAGAGAGAGAATGTCAAGCAGGCTCAACATAGGACATGAAGCCTAAATTAGGACTTAATCTCACAAACCATTAATGAGATCATGACCTGAGCAGAAAGCAAGAGTCAGACGCTCAACTGTCTGAGCCACCCACGTGCCCCAAGAACCAGTTTCATATTTGATTCTTATTTGAAAAAAATATTTGAATTAGTACACACAAACAAGCACACACCTACATACACAAAAAGAGGGGAAATTTTTAAGTATAAATACCAAATGGTGGGTATTAGTTAACCCTGATGGATTTGCATGTTTGGGGGAGCATTAAGGGGCAAGGGTTAAGATTACTATTGGACTACAGGTCCTCCCACAGCATTGAAATTATTTTACAACACTGATATTTCTATAACTGAAGGATGACAAAATCTGCACGATAGTATATATTTAATGAGCTCATTTGAGTGTAGTGGATGCTTGAACAACACAGGTTTGAACAGGATGCATCCTCATTCATTTTGTCAATAAGTACAGTGTTGTAAGTGTATTTTCTCTTCTTTAGGATTTTATTAATAACATTTTCCTTTCTCTAGCTTATTTTTGTCATAAAACAAAATGTAACTCAATAAACTTGAAAAGATAAGTAACCTTACTAAGTATTCATGAATCTGACAGCATCCCACGTAGCAAGTAGAGGGGAGTTCTGAGGAGCTGCACAAAATGAAGGTTTTTATAGTAAAGAAGGGGGATCAAGGATGTTATTATCAAAAAATTTAAAAAAATTTAAAAAATGATTGGTCCAGGCAAGGTCACTTTACCTTGTGGGAATAAATAAAGGATCTTATTAGGCTGATTACCTCATCTTCCTTTGAGGAATGAAGAGGGCTCATGTGGCAGACTCACTGGAGCTGATCAGAGAATTCCTGACTGGTCCCTTTAGACATAATTTTCTTGGGAGGTTGAAGCTGCAATTAGATTACGTATTAAGCATTGGCTTGGGGAGTTGGCCTAAGTGACGCCAATTTTGGTCTGTGGTTTTCTCTTTAACACTTTATTACAAGAACACAGTGTATAATATATAACATACAAAATATGTATTAAAGAATTGAATCTTATAGTGAAGACTTTCAGTCAAAAGTGGGCTACTAAAAGCTGGGGAGAGTTAAAATTATACATGGATTTTTGGTTGTGCATAGGATCATCTGTATATACAACATAAATGAACATGTGCTCTCTCAACATATGAAGGGCATATTAATGATGATAATTTTAAAGCTGTATTATGTGTAGGTAACCTTTTATTAGTTGGCCTCGAAATTAAAATGTCACGTAGAAAATGAGAGGTTATTGTTAAATTTACAAACTAAAGATTAATTTTTTAACATAAAGCACTCAATAATTTGTGACTGTCTCTATGATTGATAAAAATTCAAATTTTATTTCTCTTAAAAAGGTTAATATAATTCTTCAAGACATTATTTTTCTATAATTTAGCCTTATTTAATTCTAAGCTAGAATTTGTATTAGGGTGTACTTTAATGGATATTTTTTATGTTTATTTTCTTATTACCTTTTACTTCAAAGGAAGAAAATTCACTGAATGTCTCTTCAAACGCGTAATTTATTATTTTGGACAAAGTCATTCTTGAGATTATCACCTTTGCCCTCACACACATACACACACCCGTACGCACACAGTGATTGTCGTTTGTTTTATTTTATTTCACCACTCATCAAAATCTGTGATGACTGATGTTTAAAAAACATAAGAAAATTTCTCTTTTTCCCCTTCACGATTGCTTTACTGAACCTTATGTCTTCATGGAATTGGAAAATATGCGTCAAAATTTAAATACCGTTTCATTGTGCTCTTGCTCTTAGCGAAACTCTCCCCAGTGGTGTCTCGAGCCTGACAATGGGAAGCAACCCATATACAGTGTCCATCTTTTTGAGAAACAAAGGAGAAATGTCTTGTCTCAAAGAGAAGACCCTCTATTCACCACTGAATATTTTTTCTTTATTTAAAAGGCTTAAGACCTAATGTGTCCTCTTCTTTCCAGGCAATGAAAATACAGTTCTATCTATTAACTCCCTCTGAAATATGCCAACTGCAAGGTTATATGCAGTCAGCCATTAACCACAGCTCAAAGAATCTGAAGGCACAAACTATGCGGGTAAGAAAATGACAGGTGTGCAGTGTAGATAGAACTTCAGTCCCAGGGGCTTCTCTCTCTAGTTCCTGGAGAACCATGTTGCTTTTTATTTTCTAATTTTCAGCAATCTCTACATTCAGCATATATATGATTGCTGCCAAATATTCAAACAATAATGTAATATTGTGAGAAAATTTAAGTAAAAACAATAAAAGTGAAACTTTATTTTCCCTAAGGGGAATAATTATTAATGATTTGGCATGAGCAATCATAGACTTCTTAGACTTCTATCTATTCACAGATGGATGGACAAATTGGCAGTTACATCTACAGACTGACCATATTTAGTGCTCAGGACCCTGGGACCTAGCTGAAGGATTTCCCACATATGCCCAAGCAATTCTCAGGTATCATCAGGGTGTCCAACAATTCAAAAAGTTTTAAGGCTATCTACCTGAAGATAGCATCAGATTCCTTAGGATGAACACTCAGTTCTATGAGACTGTCCCTCACCAACGTGAGACACAAGTCACATGTCCAGATTGTTACCTGTGCTTCTGAACAACTGGCTATATATTAGAGGTTCCTACAGCCTCCTCTTCAGGTGTGATCAATTTGGTAAGCTGCTCACAGAACTCAGAGGAACATTTTACTTACTAGATCACCAGTTTATTATAATGGGACATAATTCAGGAACAGTCAGACAGAAGGGATGATTAGAACAAGGTACAGGGCAAGACCAGGAGCACCCATGCCCACTCCAGGTGCCAATCTTCACAGATCTCTGTGTGTTTCACCAACCCAGATGTTCTCTAAACCCAGTGCTTTTAGAGTTTTGTGGAGGCTTCATTACACAGACATACTTGATTGAATCATTGGTCATTGGCAACAGACTCAATCTCTTGTTCCTTTTCCCTTCCTGGAGGTCAGGTCCTGAGACTGAATGTTCTTATTCTCTAAATGTGTGCTTGATTTCTCTAGCAACTAACTCTCCATTCTTAGGTGACCAAGGAGGCATTACAGAAGTCACTTCTTTAACATAACAAAAGACCCCTTTACCGAAATCATAACTTAGGAAACTCTAAGAAGCTCTGTGCCAGAAATGGAGATGAAGGCCAAACATATATTTCTTATTATAAAGCACAATAACACAGGATTATTGCAACAACGTATGAAAAGAATGCTAGAATATGCTAAGTATCTTGAGGGGGAAAAAAGGAGATAAAGAGAAAGCAAAAAAGCAATCCAACACAGACACTTGGAAAAGTATTGGGACTGTTGGAATTAGAATAGCAGATTTGTCAAAGGAACTCTAGAACCAAAAAGATAATGGAGTAACAACTTCAAAATTCTAAGGGAAAATTATTTTATCCTAGAATTTCATACTGCTTAAACTATTAACAAATGTGAGGGTTTAAAACAACAACAACAAAATACACAAAATCTGTTTAAGACATACAAAACCTTAAAATATTTACCTCTCAGATATTGGGCAAGGTGGCAGAAAAGTTGGAAGCTCCGTACATTTCACGTGTCCCCATCTATCAAACGGAGAAGGCCTGAAGTCATAGGGACCCTTACATAATCCAGGAGTTTGGGAGGAAAAGGAGACAGAGTCCATTGAGAAAACAACCATATAATGTGAGAGCGAACTTGGGAAGATAAAAACGGGCCGGATGAGAGACACGGAGGGAGGGGAGGGAGCCCCGTTTGCGGGGAGCCTCAGTGAGTCGAGGGGAAAAGAAAGAGCGGCTGAAACTGCTCAAGGGACTGTCCCTGTCCCTGGAGAAGAGAAAATCCTTGGCTCCGGACAAAGAGGGATCTGATTTCCAGCTGTGCAGCTGATCTCGAGTGGGACACACCGGTCCCAGGCGACACAGGGAGAAACTGCTCCTGCTGGCCAGCTAGACCTGGAGGGGAAGCGGCGTGCCTGAAGCTGCTCTGCCACTCTTCTAGCTTGGTTGGCTCCCCAATGGGGAGGCGACAAGCTTGAAACTGCTAGAAGGGACTCAGCCCTCGGGTTTATATTTCTGTCGGTATCCGTGGGGCACTCGGACTAATATCTGGAAATTAGGCCTGGCTGGGATATAGAGCATGGGCCACCTTAGCTACAGGGAGATGGGACCCAAAAGAGTGAATTGCAACACTTGGTTCGAGAAGGAACTGGGGCGCTGCCATTTGTCTCCCCACAGCCACCAACGTGGGATCTCTGGGAGTGGCCTGCGGGAAGCAGTGGAGGCTAAAACCCACCTACACCAAACCACGCCCATCCCTGCTAGAGAGCGGATTTTTTTTTTTTTTTTACAGGAGCCCACGGCAAGACCAACATAGATGCATTGCAGTGATTAATTCTAGATCAATTCTTTCTATGGTATATTTTCCCTTATCTCATTCGTATCCCTCTCTTCTGCTGGAGTGGGCACTCTGGTCACTTGTTTGCTTAAATAGTCACGTTTAATCCATTCTCTAGATGTATATTCTATACCTCCAACGCTACCTTTCTATCTCTCTCTCTGGAGTATCAGACTATATAGTTTCTCTGAGTAACATTATCTTCATTTCTTTCTCTTCACCTCTTACCAGATTCTCCTCTTTCTCTCTCTGAATTAGGCCTCTTTGTCTCTCTGCCTGGTCATTTCTCTTCCAATTTCGCTTCCTCCCACCCTGTCATTTCTCTCTTTTTATATGTTCTTCCATCAGCACTGCATACACCCTGCTCTTTATTTGTACCTGGGAATTCTGGTTTTATGCTTTTAGACTGTCCTTTGTCTTTTGGGTTTTTTCTTTTTCCTTTTCTTTTCTTCTTTTTTCTTTTTTCATTTTTTATTTTTAAATAACATAGAATAGAGAACTCAGAATTGGACCCACAAATGTATTGCCAACTAATCTTTGACAATGTGGGAAAGAGTAGGCAATGGAAAAAAGACAGCCTCTTTAACAGATGGTGCTGGAAGAACTGGACAGCAACATGAAGAAAAATGAAACTAGATCATTTTCTCACACCATACACAAAAATAAACTCAAAATGGATAAAGGACCTGAATGTGAGACAGGAAACCATCAAAACCCTAAAGGAGAAAGCAGGAAACAACCTCCTTGACCTCAACCACAGCAATTTCATACTTGACACATCCCCAAAGGTAAGGGAATCAAGAGAAAAATGAACTATTGGAACCTCATCAAGATAAAAAGCTTCTGCACGGCAAAGGAAACAATCCATAAAACTAATAGGCAACTGACGGAATGGAAAAAGATTGTTGCAAATGACATATCAGATAAAGGGTTAGTATCCAAAATCTGTAAGGAACTCACCAAACTCCACACCCCAAAAACAAACCAGTGAAGAAATGGGCAGAAGACATGAACAGACACTTCTCCAAAGAGGACATCCAGATGGCCAACAGACACATGAAACGATGCTCAGCATCCCTCCTCATCAGGGAAATACAAATCAAAACCGCACTGAGATACCACCTCACGCCAGTCAGAGTGGCTAAAATGAACAAATCAGGAGACTATAGATGATGGTGACTATGTGGAGAAACGGGCACCCTCCTACAGTGTTGGTGGGAATGCAAACAGGTGCAGCCCCTCTGGAAAACAGTGTGGAGGTTCCTCAAAAAATTAACGATAGAACTCCCCTATGACCCAGCAATAGCACTGCTAGGAATTTACCTGAGGGATACAGAAGTGCTGATGAATAGGAGCACATGTACCCCAATGTTCATAGCTGTACTCTCAACAATAGCCAAAACATGGAATGAGCCTAAGTGTCTGTCAACTGATGAATAGATCAAGAAGATGTGATTTATACTTGTGGGAAGGAGCACTGGGTGTTATATGGAAACCAATTTGACAATAAGCTATTTGGAAAAAAAAAAAAAGAAGAAGAAGAAAAAGAAGATGTGATTTATCTATACCATGGAATACTACATGGCAATGAGAAAGAATGAAATCTGACCATGTGTAGCAACATGGATGGAACTTGGGGGTGTTATGTTGAGCGAAATAAGTCAGGTAGAGAAAGACAGATACCATATGTTTGCATGTAAGGGTGGATTCGAAGAAACTTAATGGAGGACCATGGGGGAGAAGAAAGGGAAAAATAGTTGGGGAGAGGGAGGCAGGCAAACCATGAAAGACTCTTGAATCCTGAGAACAAACTGAGGGCTGATGGGAATGGGGGAGCAGGGAAGGGGGTTAATGGACATGGAAGAGGGCACTTGTTGGATGAGAACTGCGTGATATATGGAAACCAACTTGACAAACTATTTAAGAAAAAAAAAAGTTGAACTTAAAAAAAATATATACCTCTCAAAAATGGCTGTTATCAGTGAAAGAAGTAAATGAAGGATTCAAGAAAAGTGAAACACAACCAGGATACCATATAAAAGTAGTCCTAACACAAAACACTAAATAGGCTCAGGGTATCACCAAGGCAAATCACAAATGAAATCGGGAAATGAAGGGCATCAAGTCTAAAATCTATAGAAAAGAGAAAGGAACTAGTGGGTAACCTTACACTTTAAGCTTTTGGACAAAAGTCTAATAGGCTTATGATGGACTTATGGGGATATCTGGGATATTGGTAAGTTCATAGAAAGAAATATTTATATACTATTAGGTTGTAGATATGGATTACTGATTGAATGAATCTTTGTGGTACAAATACATACGGAAGAGATGAAAAGAGATATCAGAGGTGGGGATGGAATAAAAGAGCTAAATTCTTATCAATCATCCATTGAAAGAAAGTCATTTAAGTAATATCTAAAACTTACAAAACCATGAAGAAGAAGAAAAGCCTCAAATAGACACTTCAGAGTTAAATAACAGAAGAAATATTAACAAAGATGAAAGCAGATGCCTCCGGGAAATTCAGAAAGATGGTGAAGAAGACACAAACAGGTTCCAGTTTTGTTATAAAATATTTAATATTAATTGGCTTTTTAAATTATGTGCAACTTTTATTAAAGACCTTAGTAAAAATGCCCAGAAGAGAGATCTATAAAAGTAAGCATCTTTACATTTTCTTAGGCTATAAATGCAAATGAATACATAAATCTACAAACTACTAACCCAGAGAAAGGAGCGTATGAGAGAGTTCTTCTTCATATACCACAAGTACAATAGCTAGTATCCATATTTTAAATTTCTGCCCATTTAATAGGTGCAAAATCACAACAAAATGTGGTCTTCATTTATATTTGTCCCATCATTATTGAGCCTGGACATCTTCTCCAGTGTTTATGGCATGTTTTCTGCAGAAATTTATTGTTTATTTCCTTCTCCCACTTTCTGTTGAGTTGCTTATCTTTGGGGGTATGTGTGAATACAGGCGTAGGTTTTACTGAAGTTCAAGACAGTTCTGCAGGATTGCCTTCACTTCCAGACTTCACTTGTCCAGACTTCACTTCCTCAACAGATATATAGAAATCCCACTCTCAACTAAATGTTACATTTTTCTATTTTTTAAACTAAATCTTCATTATTTCTCATTGCTTTTATTTCTCCTCTTCCAGGTACCTGGAAGGCCAGTATTTGATGGCTGCTCTTGCAAAGTGGCTGAGACACAGCTACATTGCACAGTGTCCATTGGAAAAATCACATAAGGGAGAAATTCACACATAGGAAGAAAAATATGTATGATGAGTTTGCAGGTTCTTTTATTACCATTTTCCTGTCACTCCCCACCAGTTCTATTCATTCTCTCTTACTCTGCTTGGTAGGCACAGGGGAAGGGCAATAAATCTATTCTTTAAGAAGACATTCAATGGATGGATGAACTATTACCTTCCCATTCTTTATAGTCAACACCATTTCAGCAAGCAATTTTCTTAGAAAGCCACATTTGTTTGTTTTTTAAATAAATTATATGTATTTAGGTATACAGCATGGTGTTTTGATACATGCGTACACATGGTGAAATGATTATTACAGATAAGCTACTTCACATATCCACCAGCTCACATGGTTACCTTTTTGATGTGCGTGATAAGAACAACTAAGACTTACTCTAACAAATTCAATTATACTATACAGCATTACTAATGTAATGTACATAGAGTTTCTAGAACTTATTCATACTACATAACTGAGACTCTACCCTTTGACCAGCATCTCCTACATTTGTTTTTGAAATATGAGTGTAACTTTCCTCCCCTTTTCTCTGTGCAGAGGAGAGGAAAAAAATTCTCAACACAACATTGTGCTCTCTATAGAGTCAAGTGCTGGATAAATCTCTGCTTCTTCTTTGCTGAGTCACCTCTCATCTGGACTCAGGTGGGAGCATGCAGGTTAGTCCTGGGGTGGGACAGTGGTAGTGGTGGTAGTGGTAGTGGTTCTTGGTTGAAAGTAAGTCATAAGAATACAAATGTACTCCCAATTTTTAAATTCATTTTAAAAATGTATATTTAGTTCTGTTTGTCACCACCATTGTCCCTGTCTTGGGACTGCAAGGCAAGAGGCCAGGCTCCACTTGATAGCCTGTTGAATAAATATTTTAAATGTGCAAACTGAAGATTTAAAATGTGTACAAACCTTTTATCTGTGAAGAACCACTGAATTCAGTATTCTTCCAAAACAGACACTAAAATATAGGAGTCATTTCAGAAAGTCCAAGTGTGAAAGGCCAAAATATACCAACAGAGTTTTCATTAATGTGAGATCTATTGCTGTGGGCTCAGACCCACTAGAGATTCTAGGTAGCATATACCTCTGCATTGCCCCCCCACCCCCTCGAGGAAAAGGGGCAGAGTAGCTGACATGTGGAACTTAATAACATTCCCAGTCCTCGTTAGATCAGCAGTGACCTTAGGAAAGCTAAATGTCAGGCTCTATAGGGCTGCCTCTCCAGTGTGTTTAGCAAGCTTCAAAAACACAAGATGATGTGTCTGTGCAGAGAGACAAAAAGGTGCAGGTAGTTAAAAAATAACAAGAACTCTTAGATTTCTACAAACTTCCCACCCCACCTGCCAAAGGACTTGGAGGTAGACTAAGAGATGCAAGACAGAGTCTCAACATCAGCTGCGATAAAGCAACAGTCATGCAACTAAGATTTCTGATTCTAAATTCAGTTGTCTATGTGCTTCCAATTATCCATATTTCAATTACAGCAGAGAGAGATGGGTGGTTTCCATGGAAACCTCAGAGACACAAAAATACAGAAGAATTTCAGTTTTCCAAGCCTTTTATTTTTATTTTTTGGTTATCTTATCAGCTATTTAAGTTTGACTAGTCTATATCTGTCCTGAGAGGAAGGAAAGAAATTATTTCTTGTGCTAAAACGATCTTGCATCTGTGGACAAAATGAGAAATTTAATAGGCTATCTTAAGTTTCTTTTCAACTAATCCAATCTGATAAGCATTATTGTTAACTTATTATAATAGATGATAAAAAGTTAAATTACAACAATTTTATGGGTTTAGGCTGCCATCTAAACAAGAAAATCTTGGAGCAATCTTGGCCATTGAAAAAAGCTTCTTTGACACTGCCTTATACCGGTGTCTATTGCCATTAGAAGATGTTCTGTAAGTAGCTTTGAAACTCATGTGAAACTTGAGTGGACATATTTCATAGAGAGTATATCTCATTATAACTATAGAGAATTGTTTAGACCTAAAACTAGAAGAATATTTAACCAAGTTTTGTGCCACATATTTTTGCTAAATGAATTTTTCTGGTCCCTTGTAAGAACCAAGAAAATGGAAAAAAAAATGGATAGGCTGGGAGCAGGCACAGATGAGGAAGAGGGTAATTGTGACAGTGCTAGAAAGAAATGGAGCACCTCTTGCCCTGGATATCTGAAGAAGTCAAGGACAATTAAGGGTAATTGAAGGGTTTATGATGAAGATGTCTAGGAGAGAAGAGCCAGTCGGGAGAACAATGACAAGGAACAATAAGAAACCTCCTTGTGTAGAGGCCTCTCTGTCGTCACACTGGAGACAACTTTCATTATGGAGACTCCCTTCGATTGGGCTGTTATCAGGTTCTCATCCTTTGTAGGCAATCTACAAAATTAATATAATTTGCATGCATATTTTATATTAATTTTAATTATCAAAATGTATTTGAGTTCTTGAGAGGCTGTTGGGAATCTGTATTCCTCAGCTTCTCATAAATTCTAAGATGTGCTTAATTAAGACTAAGTGATGTGGGAGATGCTAAAAAGTGAACAGAATCCTTGGGGTATTTGAAATACGGGTAGGAGATTCTTAGACTGGGAAGTGGGGAAGAGTTCATGACCCCAAATTAAAGAGATGGAAGAAATTGGGTTTGACAGTGGATATATGAAGTGAGTCTGGCATAGATATTGGGGGTAAGTAAGTTCTATACATATAAAATTAAATATGGGTCTTATTTCTACATTTGCGATGTGTATATAGATTTTATTTTAAGAGTAGTCTTCTAAATTATAATATGGGTGGGAGCCTATTCTATTCAAACCAGGAAGGCAATAAGCAAAATAGACAAAAAGAAACTCCTGACTCAGAAAGCAAAGAAGGAAAAACTTGAATTGTGTGTCAAAACAAGAGGCAATTTAAAAGAAAGACAGACACTTTTTGTCACTGAAGTACAGAGATCATGAATTGATAATGGTCATTTCTAGGTGGATTAAGCTGGGATATTTTTAAAAATTTTTAAATCTGTTTATTCACTCAAAAGACATTAATTAAGCAAATGCCATGTGACAATCCTACATCAATCAGATCTAAAAGCTGAGAAATCCCCAAGTATCTTTAAATGCTGTATAGTTGGATTAAATATGGGTTTTATTTCTACATTTGTTGATGTGTCTATGATTTATATTATGATAAATCTTCATGTTCTTAAAATACAATTATTTTGCCCACTCAAATATATTGACTTGAGAGAGTTTTAAATAAACACCTGATTTCTAACAAAAACCTCTTGAAAGATGAGAAGAGAAAGATAATCTATTCTTGTTGTGCAAAAGTCATTTTCACATACATTATCTATTTTATTAATAGTTCAGTATTAGTTGAATAGTTCAATATTTATAATTGGTTGAATTGATTTGAACTATATTGAATGATCACTATGTCTCAAGCTAGCTAGCTGGGTATATAGATTTTATTTTAAGAGTAACTTATAGTATTTGCCTTCACAGAACTTAAAGTGTGAGAGATAGATTCAGAGACATTATTTCAACCCACTAAAATATGCTACATATAATGATAGAGGTATTCACTGGACACAACGACATCAAAGGACATTTGAGGTGGGAAAGGTAATATGATTATCTGATTTCCAAATGATGGAAGAGAAATTCAAGACATCAAACAACTTATGCAGAGGTAACTGGTAATAAACGACCACGTGGCAAAGGCAATACAGGAGACAATGGTTTGAGTGCAAATCAAGTGTTCTTCATTGGACCAGGCAACAGCCTTCCATGAAGGATTTGTTCATGAGCTTGGGTGGGTCAGAGGAAATAATAGAAAAAACAGATGACTTGAATAGAAATATCGCTACCTCAACTTGAGTATAGTATCTTTCTACTTCCTTAATGTTATTTTTGTTTGTCCATGTGGGCGTTGTGGTAGAGGAAGCCTAAGATCCAACATTCACTGCTTGATCTGATTTGCGCACTTGTGCACTAGTAATAATGAATCCTGATGCTTGTACTACTGAGAGAAAAAAAAATGTTTTAAAAGAACAGCTGCCATCTCATAAAAGAAAAAAAAAAAACAGTGTCTTAGCAAATGTTGCCCCCAAACTTTCTACGTTTGTTATTTGAGGCATATTTGGTTTTCTTTTCTTTTTGTGTTTATCTATTCTTCTAGCCCCTAAGGCTCATTGTTGAAAGACTTTACCAAAGAAATTGGTAACTCTGCCAGATAACAAATGGTGGTTGTAAGTATTAGGTTTTCCCGGGAATAAAAATAACTCCAATTTCACTTAGGTTTAATAATTTTATTGTGAAACTAAATTCACTTACTGAATTTGAAGCAGATTCAAAGCAAAAAATCCCTTAATTCTCCTGAAACATCTGGTAACCAAAAATCCACTATCCAAGAAACACAATGATGACCTTTCTCTCTGGAACTCATGTCTGGATTAGTATCGACAGCCACAGAATGGATGCAACTTCCAAATCTCCATTAATTTCAAAGTGAGCTCCGTGGGCCTAGATAATAAAAGGAATACTGTGTGGTATGTGGATAATTACATCTAGGACAATTTCCTGGTTCTGACACTGGATTTGGGAACACTCGAACCTCAAATTCTAAATAATAGATCTTAGCAACCTGAAAGCTCCGAAGCTCTACTTTGATTCTTCTTCTTCTTCTTCTTTTTTTAATCATTTACAGCACTCACATAAATGGTAGAGAATTATGTTCTCTCTGGGAAAAGGGAAACAAAATAATTTCAAATAAAATATGAAGACACCTTTTCCTACAATCTTTCTGAAACTTCTTTCCTGTTTCTGTAGAACATGATTAAAAGCTTTAGTCAGTGTTATGATGGATTAGCTTAATTCAGACGGGTCTTGTTCCCCCAACAGGCCACCCTTGAGTGGTTACGTAAACTCAGATTTAAATCAATAGAAGCTTGACTTGTTTGTACTAGAGATATTTGTTCTTGGAATTGGGTACTTATTTGCCTAGGAGATTTCTAAAGTATCATATCTTAGTGGGAGGTAAATATGGTTTATTGTCCTGTCAGTGAATGGAAACCTATGCTAAAATACAAGCATCTTGAGTCTGCTATTTGTCAAGGGTTTGGGGAAATGTTAATTGGATAGAAACTGGTACTTTCATAACTCAGGAGCCAAAGAGGACCTCCGCAATTATGGATGTCTTTATTTCAATGGAGAACTGACATACAATTTGAAAATAAAAAATATATTAAGAGGTATTGAGAGTCAGGTACAGTGAGACCTTTAAAGAAGTATAAACCAATTCCCTGTCACTAAGACCTTACCATCTTTGTAAGGAGGCAACACATGAAATAGAGAAATAACAGACACACACACACACAAAAGAAATATGTTGTACATTGCCTCTTACGAATGCAGTAAAACATGAGAGAAAGAGGAATTATTAAAATCAGATACAAATGAAACATCTTAAGATAGCTATGAGGCCCCAAGAGGGATGTTAAAGGATAATTCAAGTTTTGATTGGCACAAAAGAGTTAGGAGGTTAGCAGTGTTTCAAGAGGTTGTGAGAGCAATGGCGAAGGGGTGGAAGGGGCCAGATACATGAAGGAATAGTTAACTCAGAGAAGTGAAGGGTGAACTTGGGCAGCTGGGTTTTCTGTTTTGTGAGATCCTAAAAGACAGACTTACAATTCAATCTACAATCCTTGGTAGGAAAGAATTATTTTATATTCTTCAATAAGCGGGGAATGTTGACAAAACATATGTGCACATGTAAGTGACATATATGCAATATATGAATATGCCCTATATATACATATACTCTATATATATGGTGTATATAACTGCAATGTATACATTTGTATAGTATACATATACTTACATATATACTAATATATAGGAGGGAAGGAAGGAGGGAAGGAAAGAAGGTAAGAAAAAGGAAGAACAAAGGAAAATGCGCTATTGTTGAGCAGCCAACAAGCGGGTTTAAAAGGAAAAGAGACTGAGGGCAGATAGATGAATTAAAACCTCTTAAATGTATTCAGCAAAGGGGCCAGTGAGATCTTACACTAAGATGGTAGCAGTGTGGACTCTCCCACAGACTGATTCTTTAGGCCATTTTGCTTAAATAACTATAATGTGTGAAGGAAATGAATGAGAGAAAATATAATATAGTTTTAATTCTGTGCTTATTATATAAATATATTTATTTTTACTGGCTGAATGAATATATATATGGATATATGTATGTATGTGTATACACACACACACACACACATTTTTACTGGATGCATGAATAATAATGTTATGCACTATTGACAAAAAACTGATTTCCAGAGGGGTGCCCGGGTGGCTCAGTCGGTTAAGCATCTGACCTCGGCCCACGTCGTGATCTCAGGGTTTGTGGGTTCGAGCCCCAAGTCGGGGCTAGCTCAGAACCTGGAGGCTGCTTCGGATTCGGTGTCTCCCTCTCTCTCTGACTCTCCCTTGCTCACGCTGTTTCTCTCTCTCAAAAATAAAAAAAAAAAAACATTTTTAAGAAAGATGATTTGCAGAGAAATGTGATTATTTCCTTGTCTCTGGTGGCAGTCTGGCATGCATTTAGAGCCTATAATAATATGGTCATCACGTTTATTCCCTGAGGAGTGCCTAGAACCAAAGATAAATACCATTTTCAGGAGGTAGCAAAAAATGATCTTTGCAGTTAAAAAACCTACAGCATTCTTCTTTAACCTTTCCTTTGGAAGTAATTTTACACTAACATTAGGTTACAAAAGGAGTACAGAGTTCCCTTTACTCCATTACTATAATGTCACTTACAGACTATTTCCATTTTTCCACTAGAAGAAAGAGGATTAGAAATGGTAAATTGAACATTACAGGCATTACAGGAGAACTGGAATGGCCATGTTCTTTGAGCTACAGTCTAGTTCCAAGACCACTCAAGGTCAAATTATTATTTTTTTCCTTTTCCTTATTTATTGCCCTTGGTTTATATGTAGGTGTGTGTGTATGTGCTTCCTCATGCATGCATGTAAGTGTTTATCCTTTTGTTTTTGAATAACAATTAGAACACACAGTACACACTGTATACACTCTCATAAATATTTTGGATGAAATTGTCTATCTTCCTCTCCACTTTCCTAATTAAAAAGATTGAAAAGCTAATGTCTATATTTTGCACAATCCCTCCTACCGTGGTTTTAGCATATAAATTAGGTTTCACCAATTAGATGCGTTCATAAGAAATTCGAAGACAGAAGTGAGTTTGGAAGTCCTCTTCTTGCTGTTATTTCAGCTTATGAGCAAGGTTTTGATACACGAGTGCTTGAAGACAGCTACTGCAACAGGACTCAGAATTCTTAAAGAATCAGCATTCTAGGGGTACCTAGGTGGCTCAGTCCATTAAGCACCCGACTTTGGCTCAGGTCATGACGTCACAATTACTGGGTTCAAGCCCCCCAAGCTGTCTGTGTGCTGACAGCTCAGAGCCTGGAGCCTTCTTCAGATTCTGTGTCTGCCTCTCTCTCTGCCCCTCCCCTGCTTGCACTCTGTCCTCTCTCCCTCAAAAAAATAAATAAATAAATAAATTAAATTAAATTAAATTAAAAAAATTAAAAAAAAAGACAGAACATTCAAGATCTAACCATGCCAGAGCTACAGTATTGGGGCAGAAGCAGTATCTTGATCTCCTGTTTTCCAATCTGAGGGTTATGAATTTTATCTCATTTTACTTCTTTTAACATCCTATTATAGATGATGTTCAGGATCTTTTCATATTTGACTGCCACTTGATTTTCTGATCTGTGAATTGCCTACTCATATGTTTTTCCCATGCTGCTTGTTTTCTTGATCATATGTTTTAGTAGCTCTTTATATATTCTGCAGATAAGTGTACTGCTATATATTTCAAGGATTATGTCAAGCATTGTTTTTTTAAATTTTAATTTATTACTTATTATTATTTTTGCATTTCTGTATCCTAAATTTTTCTTCCCTGCAGCCATGTTATGAAGACACTATTCTGTATTTACTCATAACACATTGCAAGCTTTACATTCTACATTTATGTGATTAGTACAGCTAAAATTCATTTTGTGTGCTGCATAGGATAATCAGATATTATTCTTTTTCCATGTGGAAAGTCAACTTTCTGAACATCATTTGTTTTAAAAATCCACTCGTCTTTAGTAATTCATGTTATCAGTTGTTAAGTATCCTGAATGTTCGCTATATTTCTTCCTCCATTTCTGAGTCTTGCTCAACTAGTATATTTGTGCATCATTAATCAGCACTTATGTTTTTTAATCAGTATATATGAATAATAAGTCTTGGCAGCTGGAAGGAAAAGCCTTATCCTCTTATTGCAGTTTCTTTAATTATTTTTTTCCTCTTTTCTTCATCATTATTTTGTCATACAAACTGTAAGATAAATTTTTCAAAAAAATTTTTTTTAATTGAAAGCTCTTATTCTTTTTAAAAAATAGTTTATTGTCAAGTTGGTTTCCACGTAACACCCAGTGCTCATCCCCACAAGTGCCCTCCTCCATGCTCATCGCCCCCCTTCCCCTCCTCCACACCCCCATCAGCCCTCAGTTTGTTCTCGGCATTCAAGAGTCTCTCATGGTTTGCCTCCCTCCCTCTCCCCCAATATTTTCCCTCTTCTTCTCACCCATGGCCCTCCGTTAAGTTCCTCCTAATCCTCCTATATGTGCAAACATATGGTATTTGTCCTTCTCTGCCTGACTTATTTCGCTCAGCATAACACCCTCAAGGTCCATCCATGTTGCTACATGGCCAGATTTCATTGTTTCTCATTGCCATGTAGTATTCCATGGTATAGATAAACCACATCTTCTTGATCCATTCGTACGTTGATGGACACTTAGGCTCTTTCCATGTTTTAGCTATTGTGGAGAGTGCTGCTATGAACACTGGGGTACGTGTGCTCCTATGCATCAGCATTTCTGTATCCCTTGGGTAAATTCCTAGCAGTGCTATTGCTGGGTCATAGAGTAGTTCTATTGTTCATGTTTTGAGTAAACTCCACACTGTTTTGCAGAGGGGCTGCACCAGTTTACATTCCCACCAAAACTGTAGGAGGGTACCCGTTTCTCCACATCCTCACCAGCATCTAGATAATATGTTATTTTCACTGAAATTACATTGAGGTTCTTAATTTATTTGAATAGAGACAACAAATTTCCATACCTCAGTAAAATATTTATTTGGGTCTTCTTTCACAGTTTTCAACAAAAACAAAAAGATCTTAAATATTTTACAATATTTCTTAAATGATTTATTTTTCTTCTTTTAATCAGTTATTATTAAATTATAAATGTGATATTGATTGTGCTTCTGGGGAAGATAGAGGATGTGAACTAGTGTTAGAAAGAAATGGAAAGACAGAATATGTTTTCTCATCCAATAAATCCTTGAATTGGTATTATTACTGTGTTTCCTTATATCCATTGTATTTTTTTCTCTTTTTACTCTGTAGTTTCTCCCCTTCTGTCACTTCCTCTATCTCTCTTTCTCTTGCCCTCTGTCTCTCTCTCCTTTTTGCATGGGCTAGGACATCCAACGAAATCAAAAAAGAAGAAAAGAAATGAAAATACAGATATTCTTACCTTCTATCTTAATGGAAATAATTCCAACTTTCTAATCATTAAAAGTGATTTTAAGTAAAAGTGATTTTAAGTTAAGATTTAAGTAACTTTTTTATATCATATGTTAAGTAAACAAAACCCTTTTATTAGCCGGTTCTAAATGGTTATGGTAGGGGTGCCTGGGTGGCTCAGTCAGTAAGTGTCTGACTTCAGCTCAGGTAATGATCTCATGGTTCATGGGTTCGAGCCCCACATTGGGCTCTGTGCTGACAGCTAGCCCAGAGCCTGAAGCCTATTTCAGATTCTGTATCTCCCTGTCTCTCTCTGACCCTTCCCTGCTCATGCTCTCTCTATCTCTCATAAATAAATAAATAAATAAATAAATAAATAAAAACATTAAGTGGTTATAATAAATATGAATTAAATATTAATATTTTCCTATTGATCAACATACATTTTCATCTTTTGTATTAATAATATAAATAATTGAGTTAAATATATTTCCCTATTTTAACCATCTTTATATATCACATTCTTGGGATAATGCTAACTGTCTTAATGTAAAATTATTTTCAAATATTGCTGGGTACAACTTATGAATATAATTTTTGATAAATATATTCTTAAATGAGACTGGGTTTTATATTTCCATTTTCTTACTGTACTTGTCCAGTTTTGGAATCGGTATTCACCAAATTGAACTAGTGTTTTCCAGTTTTTCTACTTAACAATCTGTATAACTTTGAGGTTATCCTCCCTTAAAGATTTAATTTACCAAAAAAACATGAAAAGGTTTTTCCTATAGAACAGATGTCAAATAGAGTTGATCTATTATAATGACTTATTTTAATATTTACTTTGTATTTTCTAAAGGAAGAATAAAATGAATTGGATTTTCATGAATTTACCCTTTATTTTTCCATTTTAGCGAACTTTTTTAATAGTCTTTGCTAAATTTGTTTCTCTCACTGTTATTACTTTTTAGATGAAAGGTCCCGTTGTCTACGATTCCTGTTTTTTCCTATATTTTCAGTGTTTTGGTGGTAGTGGTAGTAGTAGCAGCAGCAGTAGTATTGTTGTGCAAGGAACTTCTGGCAAAAATTATTTTTAATATTTCTGATATCTAAGTTCATCATATTTTCCTTTGGTTTCTATTTAAGATAGCTATATAACTATATAGAAGTAGATACCAAGATATACATCCATATATTCAAATTTAAATTTTGTAGGGTCTCCTTTTCTTTTTTTTTAAGGTGATTACATCTTTGACCTATCATTTATTTTTATATGAGCACTTAGGCTAGAATCCAGTAATATTTTTTTTCCAAATAACCAGATATTTTGTGAAAGGATGGCTGCTTACTCTTAACACCATTTAATATAATGTTCTTTCCCACACTGTAGTTGTCAAGTTGGGTTAATTTATGCTGAGTAACCAACAATTGCAAATCACTGTGACTGAAAACAAGGTTTGATGTTTCACTGACATCTTATGTCTGTTGCTGTCCTTCTTCTATTCCGGGATTTAGTTAAGGATACCTTGTAGTATGCATTCATGATATCTCCTTATAAACCCTTCCTTCAATTTTTCTCAGTTGTTTCTTTTTTTTCTTGATCTTAACAGTTTTGGAGAGCATTGACCAGACATTTTGCAGAATATCCCTTACATTGGGTCTATTGGATACATTCTCATGATTAGACTGTCCGTTTTGTTTTGGGGGAAGAATATAACAGAGATAAAGTTCCCTTCTCATTCCATCATATCAGGGGTACATGATTTCAATATGGCATGTTTCTTCACTGTAAAGTTGTGATTTTTTTTCTCCATTCTTTGGAAGCAAATCAATAAACCAGCCCACATCCAAGAGCAATGGAATTAAGCTCACATCTCTGAGGAGAGATTAGATACACTACATGGAATTCTTTGTAAGGATAATTTATTCTTTCTCTCTCATGTATTTGTTTAATCATTTATATCACTGTAGGCTCATGGATATTTAATTTATAATATTCCGTTTTAATTTTATTTTTTGTGTTATTCTTTTAAGTTTTTATCCATGTTATAGAAATTCTTTCACTAACCACTGAAATAGTAAAACAAACAAACAAAAATATTGGACATATCCATCTCTCAAAAGTTTGAAAAAAATCGTCTGGACAAGCATCTCAAAAACTGGGTAGGTAGGATTTTGATCATTTTTCTCTTTTTTTTCCCCCTAGCTTCTCCTATGTCTATTAATGTGTTTGACATTTGTGAGTCAACAAGGCATAGTAGCATTGATACACCCAACTGAGCATTATATGCCTTGTGTATCTAAAAATGAGACATTTCGTCTGAATCTGAAGACATTTGAATGTACGATCTTAAATGTGTATTCACTGAACTTATATTTCATAACTTACATTCCTTTTATGTGTCTATTTTAGAATTCTCAAATAATGCATACAATTAGGGGTTTCATGTCATCTATTACAGATTTTCTTTTATTTGGGCTATAGTTTCTTAATGTAGCAAAAAATGTAACCTCAAACTATACCTATTATGGAAACATTCACATACTCTTATCCAGAAAATTATAATGCCATACCATCTGTGGTCAAGGATACTAACTGCCAGGCAAACATGTATGCCCGGTGGCAGGCAGGCTATCTCTTGCTCAAGAGTTTTGTGACTTACCACATTTGTGTTGACAGCCTTTTCCTAAGATAATATCAGATCACAATGTTTTCATAGTACCTGCCAGACAGAATTACCCTTCCTTGACAGTAATTTGTCTTTCAGAATTTCGAGTGTCTCCGGCTTTTAAATCCTTTTCATCTGTCACCATATGCATATTGGTCCCTTAATTAGATTTTTCTTAAGTTTGAACAATATTTTAGCTTAATTCTCAGAGACACATTGAAATTAACCCCCTCATTTTCTTTCCACCATTTCCTATTAGCTTCCTTGAAGCTGACTAGAAGTTCTTGGATTATTTTATTCATCATCAGAGTAGTTATATATAGATTTGCAGAAAGCATGGACATCCTTCTATTTCTCATTATAATGATTTTATTAGGAGGAAGGCTTCCCTTCTGTGGTCTTCCTAAAAAAATATATTTAATAGTAAAAACTTGCATTTATCAGCCTCAGAAACAAAAAAAATGTGTAAATTGTCATGAAGACTTAACATATCATTCAGGTACAAAAATTGTAAGTTCCAAGAGAAAGGGGCAAGGCATATGTATCAGCCATACTTAGGAGACTTTGCCAGAGAAGACATGATAAAATATGGTGCTCCGCCCTATTCCAGCCAAGGAATGCTCATTCTGTCCATTTCAGTGCAGAACCATGTACTAAACAAAAACTATATGTGATTATTTATTCTCCTGTGTAAACTGGAAGTGTAGCTATTTTTCACTGGTAGAGGGTTTATAAAAACTTTTCTCATGGAAACTTGTCCTGTTCCATTAAAGAGGATCATAATCAGGTAGCGGGAATCAGTTTTAAGCACTTTATGCAAGATTAAAGAAAGATACAGGATAGTCAAAATAAGTGGGATTTATTAAAGCCGAGTAAGGATGCTATAAGCCACAGGCACATTGAAGATTTAATGTTAGGAGAAAGGAGAATGCACATACTCCCCGATCTGTTTATTTTTGCTGATTGTAAAGATAGTTTTAAATTTAAGAAGGCCAAAATAATAGATAGTAGTGTGAATTGGATAAAGGTCTATTTCATTCTGACCCTGTCTATATTGGTAATGGTTTATATGTGCCAAGGAGGCCATTTAGAGAAATACACTCTACTGATTCTGGAGTAATAAAACTAAGTCTACTTAAAAAGTCTGAGTCACATAATAGAGAACATTACAACGTTTAAATGGAGTAACTGTGTGACCTTTGACAAGTCACTCCCTATCTTTGGACTACAATCTGTAAGATTCCTTACAAATCAAAATCTTCAAAGACTCTAAGACAAAGTGAGTTGATATGTGGTTCCAGAGTGAGCAGTCTCAACATAAATTGAAATGCAAATACTTAGAACCCATTTCATACGTACTGAATCAGAATCTCTAGGTGGGGTGGAGCAATTGGTTTTAACAAGCTCTCCTGGTAATTCTTACAAAAACCCAAGTTGAAAAGCACTGATCTGAGACATTTAATGACAGTTGGAAATAAGTATAGCACACAAACACATAGGCTACAGGCAATAACAGGAAGTTCTGAGAGAAGATGGGGTTTCGCTCTGGGTTGAGAAGCAACTAGTGGACAAAGTGGTGAATACATTTCTTGTTGTGGTAAAACACAATTTGGCCAAATCTAAACAGAAGTGAATGATAGTGGTTGTCCGTTATGAGAAATTTTTTTTTTTTTGTCATGTCACAAGAGTGCAGTCTCACTTTGACTCCAGAACCAACAAAGGTAGAAAGTCCTGCTAATAAGAAAATCTTGGCCAACAGTACACACATGCTCACAGTGCACTTTGCCCTACATAGGACTCTGGAGGCTGGTGCTTCTACAATGAACTTGCTGCAGTTTCCTGGCCTCCAAAAGCACAAAAGTCCATTTTTCATTATGACACCCAAGATCACACTACAGACTCTCACACTGCCAGCCTTCCAGCCCTAACACAGGCCCTTGCAAGGAAAGATCCTGTAGTTATAACAATAATTACCTTCCTATCACACAAAGAAAAGTCATGATTCAAACAAGACTTTCCCTGGGCACTTATAATATCAGCTTTACTGTACTTGTGGCCATATTAAAAAAAAAAGGCAATGGAAAGAGAAGAGAATCATTCAGGAAAACATACCAGGAACAAAATAAAAAGCTGACATCCTCAATGAGGCAAAGGAATGGCTCAATCCAGGACAGGAGATCTGGTGACCAGCAAATACATTCAGAACAGCTGAACCCAAGGAAAAGGCCCACCATCATGATACTCTACACTTTTTAGCATGTTCTTATGGAAGCAGTTTACCCAATCAGAAGTTCAAGAATTTAATCCCAGCAGACAAAAAACAAGAATAATGACATCTGAAAGATTTAAGGTAGCTAGAGAAACCAACCATTACTGCCACAGCTAGCCCACAATAAATCTTTATTGAATATAGCAATAAATGAATAAATGAATGAATAAACAAATGACAACTTGTGTGAGTAAGCTTTTTCAAATACAAAGGGCAATACAGAAAATGTGATTTTAGCCCAGTTATTCAAGTACAACTGTTATTCTCCCAGTTGACTGTTTGGGAAAAGGAGATGAACCCTGAGAAGTACACATGTGCAAACAGATCAAATGTTCAAATGAGAAGGTGGCATATCATTGTTTTAAAGTGTTCAGGCCTTCGCAGCACACTGCTTGTGTTCAAGTCTTGACTTCCCCACTTGTGAGACACATGTTTTAACTCCAATATGTCTATAAATGGGGGAAAAATGTCCTCATCCCATGGATATGATTTTTAGATCAGATAAACATAATTTGATATAATACTTTCTGTCTTAATTATTAACCTATTATTTTTCACATGGTCATTATTAAACACTATGTTACTCTGTAATTTTAGAATAATGCATTTGTCTGAGAGAGAGGACAAATACTGCCTGTTTCTCTTTTACCTAATGTTTCACTGGTTGACCAGAGAAAAGGTTGAGGGGGAGGAATGTTGAAAGGAAGGGAACAGCTTGGTCAGATACTGTTGCCCACACGAAAATGAGCACCAAATATTTAAGGAGTTAAAAATTCCAGCAATGCTGAAACCCATGACTTTCAACAGAAATGAAGCTTTCTTCCAGAAGCTACAAATTTTCTCCTCTACACACACATACGCAAAGACGTATACACACACAGACACACACACACACAGACACACACACACGAAAATTATTATTTCTTATCTAAGGAAAAGAGATCAGAAGATGAAAGTGAAGATCAGAGAACATAGAGTCTTCAGATTAAAGAGAAAATGCGTATCACAAAGGGGTAGCATGATGCTTCCTACAATGAACCTCAGATCATATGAAAGATGGGGTTTCTGGATTGAGCAATCAGTCAAAACAGGGAAAGGAAGAAGGAAGGGAGGGTGGGAAAGAAAGAGGAAGGAACAAAGGTCAAGAAAGCAAGAAAATAAGAAAAAGAAAGAAAGGAGGAAGGGAAGGTGGATGGAAAATAAAATTTCTTGTCTAAAAGGTAAATAGTGCCATCAGTTTTCAGAATATGTGAGAGAGAAGCAATCACTTCTTAACTATATTATTGATAAAAATATGGCACTTAGAAAGAACTTTTAATTATGTAAGCAAAGGCTTACTTTTTTTTTTTTTTTACTCCTAAAGGAAAGTAATCAGGGCTCTGATACAAAGATGTGACTTTCCAGAACAGTAGGGTAGGAGACAAAGTGTCGGATCAAGAAAAGAATATCAGAGATTGAGCAGATCAGAAAACTAGACTTAAACCAACAGGTTTAAAAAAGATCCAGTATTTCAGAAGAAATAAATTCGGAATTATTTTGAGAACAGTTTGACATGCCTGGGTTTTGTGTAAAACTATGGTTAATATAGTGTGTAACAATCACAGAATAACCCTGTGGTATTCATTCTTTGATGTGGATTCTTGTATGTATGTATATATGTATGTACTTAATTTTTTTTTACCGGTTTTTAGTTATGTGAACTATTCTGTATCCAAAAATCCCCACACACAAAAAATAACAAAAAAACCCGCTTCTAAACAATTTCAGAGGTGTACATCTGGTAGTATAGTTCTTTCCTGACAATTAGAGACAAGAGCCAGCTGACTACAGAAGGTAGAATACACTAGAAACAATCCTTAGATAATACTTTTTTAGGCTTATTTCTTATTTATTACAGATTGTGCTTGCCATGGAGACTTTCAGCTGTTGACCCCATTTAACTATGCCCTGTTCTTTGATGACTTCCAATCCTATTGCATAGAAATAACCATAATACCAAGAATAGGGCTTGATGCTTCTGGGAACTATATCCTAATTACTATCTCAGGGTATACTTCAGAAATTGTTAACTGTTGAGACAGCACCTAATATTTTCTTTTTTTTAAGCTTTTTAAAAAATTTATTTCTGAAAGAGAGAGAGAGAGAGAGAGAGAGACAGCATGAGCAGGGGAGGGTCAGAGAGAGAGAGGGAGCTACAGAATTTGAAGACAAGCTCCAGGCTCTGAGCTAGCTATCAGCGCAGACCCCGACGCGGGGCTCAAACCCACCAACCGTGAGATAGTGACCTGAACCAAAGTCGGTCAGACGCTCAACTGACTGAGCCACCTAGGCGCCCCAACACCTAATATTTTCTGAAATGGGTATTGTACCAAAAGTTATGCTTCCTAGGAACTATTAGTATACAATTTTAGCAAATGTCTTATGATTTTTGTATTTTTATTTTCCTTTATTACTGATCAGGAAAGGGAGGCAAGTACAGATTAACTAAATTGCCTGAGGTCACAATGCTATGAGGGCAGGAGCTGACTCTCTAAAACACACAGTTGGCACACACTGCTTAAAGGCATACCAGAATTTTGTTCAGTGTATAAGCTACTTTCTTAATTTTGTAAAAAGTTTTACTTAATGCTCTTTGCAACATGGACACTTACTCATAATAAAAAACAACTGTAGGGCATCTATGTTGAATATCAACCATGGATTTTTTTCCCTAAATATAAATTGGATTGTTTACAGGGATTAAAAAACAAAAACCCAGATTGTACTCGATAAATGAAACAAAACAAAGAAAACAGCTTATTATGTACATCTATCATCTCTAATTCTGGCAAACAAATCAAAGAAAGCAAAGCATCATTCAGAAAACCTTAATATAAACTTTCGTCCTTGACTCATTACAAGAAATATTTTTTTAGCACTGAAAATGTGTCCACTTTATCGCAAAATGGGTATACTTTCAGGTTCCAGATGAGTTCACTCTCTTTCAAATATTAAGGCCAAATGAAAAGCATTACCAGTCAAGTGTTAGAAGCTCTTGCAAGTTTTTTTTTAATCAAAAACATAAAATATGGTTTAAGTTAGAGTTGACAGATTAAGAAATAAAAATATGGGATGAGAGGCTAAATTTGAATTTTTGGAAAACAGGGAATTTTGTTTAGTTTAAGTATGTGTTTTGCAATCCTTGTGGGACATACACTAAAAAATTATTTGAGGCCTATCTAAAATCTAAATTAAACCCAACATCCTATGTTTTATTTGGTAGCTATAGTATAAAAATTTTTTAAATGATATAATTTGTAAAATTTTAAGATATATGTCAGATGTGAGTCTTCTCAAGTGATAAACTGATCTCTGATGAAAATAAAAATATAATGTGTACATATTTTTACTGTGAACTAACCCCTTTCATATTGCAGCTTAATTGGCTGCTCAAATGTTTCCTGATGAGTTCCTTTTTCATGTTTTTTTTAAAAATAATTTTACCCTCTTTTTTTCTCCTGGATTATCATATTTAATATGGTGACCCTGGAACATTTTTATTTCATGTTTAAAAAAGGGAAGAACTCTGATGAATAATTAAATCTAGGATGAGTAATTTTTAGAATTGCCTTGAAGCACTGTTGTGCTTTTTTACTTTACTTTTTAAAGGGTAAGTATACAAATATCAGCCTTTCTTACTCAAATCCTATTAAGATGAAGTAAACCAAAGGCGAGCACAAGCCTCCATCTTGTACCTCACAGCAATTTCTGTTTAGAAAACATCAGATCTATTTTGGCAAGATTTTTTAAGACTATGGAGGGAATCAAACCAAAAAGACATAATTGAAATATCAATATCTGGAACAAAAAGTAACTGAGGAGGTTTCCAGAATACAGAAGAAAGAGAAACTTACTTTATACTCTGTATACATAACAATAAAATGTCCTAATGCATTTTTCTGACAAGTTAAATTGAAAACAATAGGAATTCAGTAGCTAGAATCAAGGCTTATAACACATTTGTATTTGTTTCAACACTCAAAATCTCTAGCTTTGGATCATGCTGATAATAATGGCTAATATTTACCAAGTTCATTTCTTATGCCAGCTTTTCTATGCTAATTGCTTTATAAGAATTATCTCCTTTAACCCACTAACACTATGAAACAGGTAGTAATATTATCCTCATTTAATTGATTAATATATTTGCCTAGTCATATAGAAAATAAATGACAGAACTTATACAAGGTATTGTCCCAGGTGAAGAAAACATTCTGACCCCATATAAAAAAGGATGAGAGTGACAAAAATCTATAGAGGGACCCTGAATGAAGCTGACCTACATCTCTCCATTTGATTGATTAGTCTCAATCCCAATAAGTACATAAATGTATTTTTTAAAAAAAATCATGATCCAAGAAATCTCCCTGTGGAAATAAAATAGGTTGTAGAACCTAAAAACATCCAATCAGATCTTCTGTTCTAATTGTCTTAAAGAACTGATGTGGACTCTCACTGTAGTGATTCTCAATCTTGGCTGTCTTTGGGAACTCCTGGGAAGCTTTAAAAAGTACTGATTCCAGGGTCCACTGCCAGAGACCATAATTGACTCTATCCGGGATACGGGTGTCAGGATATTTTAAACCTCCCTAACTTCTGAGAAAACAAAGACAAAAAAAAAAAAAAAAAAAGAAAGAAAGAAAGAAAAAAAAAGACAAAAAGGAAAAAACAGAACTCCACTGTCACTATGTGCAGCATTTAAGTAGACTAAACCTTAATACAGCTGTTTATAGCAGTTCGTGGCTGGTGTCTGGACAACATTCAAACTGAACCTAGTGCTTTTCTGGCTAGTATATATGAAATACACCTAAAAATATATTACTTTGAACAGACATCTATCTCAGCTTCTCACTGGAATACAGAACTAGAAAAGTAGGTTTTATCTATTCCCAGAAAAGGGTCCAAAAGAAAGAGAGAAGTTACAAAGTATACAGAGATAACAAAAACATTTTGCTTAAAATTACAACAACAACAACAACAAAATAATAATAATAAAATGGAAGACACATTCTCAAAGACCAACACTTCAGAAGCCTCCCTTGCTTCTCAGTGCCTGAGGATAATAATGCAGTAGTTCTGGCCCCAGCCTCCAGGTCCCTAGCTCCAAATTCTCTTAGCAATTGGCATTCTTCTGAGAAATGCAAACATACTCATGCCTAAAGCCTTTCGCCCCTTGAGGTTCCCAGAAAGCAAATTAGTCCACATGGAAGATTAGAAATATAAAAAGAAAAGTAGGGGGTGGTGGCTCTTGGTGGTGGCAGGAATAGCAACTTGATGATTTAAGAATGTGTAAGTGGCTGTTGGCTCAGGGATTGGCTGTGAGCTTTGAGCCCCTCTGGGTTTGTTGGCTGTGGGAGTCCTAATTATGAGCATAATAGATAAACTCATCACAACAAGCTACTTAATCTGGTTCTGCTAATAACAGCCAATTAAATTTGCATTATGAAATGATTTCTAGAATTGAAGGTAGGTGGACTTTTAATTATGTATTGTTTGAAAACATTAAAGATTTCGAATCAAGGGCTTAACCCATTATCTTTGGTATGTGTAATAGTTCTGATCATGCCAAAATTGTATCCTGTACCTAAAATAGCAAATCAATGACAAGTGGAGTCAAATTGTTATGTCATTTGGATATAGGAGATTAGTATTATGTGTTTATACTATTTCTTCCTCTAGATACTCCATTATTTCTGGTTAATTTTCATCAAGATACCAAATGGCCTTTTATCTCTATTTTGATTTCCCAGCACTGATTCTAACTACCTAACATTTGTTTGAATTTGGATTTAATAAATGCCTTCTTCTCAACCCCTACAGCTAAGTGTTTGAACTGTTGGGTTGGTAATGAAGACGTATAAAGATAAAGAGGAAAGAGAAATGTTGGAATTACATATATTAGGTCTGCAGTGTCTAAAGATGTCTGCATGCGTTGATTTCACTGTAGCTGCTGGTGGAAGTAGAAGATTAATAAATGTAAACTTAAATCACAATCTAAGATCATAGGCAAAGGAACCTCAATTTGGCCACAGATCTCTTTCTGTAAACACAATTTCCAACTAACAGAAGTAAAAGAATGACTGCTTTCTAAATTCACATTTTGGAATCCCTCTATGTACTTATTTGTGTTTATCTGTTGGATTGTTGGCTTTTTCTGTTTTATTAGGTTCTATTTTTAGATGCACATGGGGAAGAGTAAAGTACCTTTCTCTGTCAATGTTTAATAGAAGAGTTTTGGGGAACACTTGGGTGGCTCAGTCGGATAAACATCTGACTACGAGTTTGGCTCAGGTTATAATCTCACAGTTCGTAAATTCAAGCCCCATGTCAGGCTCTGCACTGACAGCATGGAGCCTGCTTGGGATTCTCTCTCTCTCTCTCTCCCTCTCTCTCTCTCCCCCTCTGTCTCTCCCTTTCACTCCCTCTCCCTCTTTCCCTCTCTCCTTCGCAAAAATAAGTAAATAAACATTTTTTTAAATAGAAGAGTTTTTGTCAGACAAGTGGGTTTAGGCATAAATCAGAGTGTCAGCCTACAGCTCCAATTCTTGAACTCTAGCATGATCAGAATCTCTTGAAGGGCCTGTGAAAGCAAGGACCACTGGTCTCCATCCCCACAGTTGCTGATTCAGTATGCCTACCAGAATACTCAAGAATTTAAATTCCTAACAAGTTCCCAGGTAACACTAATACTGCTGGACCCGGGACCCTAGTGTGGACTATAGATCTATTAGCAAACAGTAACTTTGAGGAGCATAATACAGAAAGAAAGGACCAATTTAGTCAGAATCTGAAATCTCATTTGATTCACTCTACAAACATGAATCCACATGTACAAGAAGTTTATTTATGGTTCCTTCATTAAGAACATCAGACTTTGTGACATCCCCAGAAACCAGTTCAACCTGTGAATGTATTCTGTGCTAGTACCCGGTTTCCATTAATCTATCTAAATTTCACTGACACTGATGGTATCTATATATTTTTCCTACCATTTTTCCTTGACTATTATATTGACCGGTATTATATTTGTGCCATCATGAGGAACAACCAAGTTACCATTTTTTTATTAGGTTCCGGAAAGTAAACTTGGTGTTCATGCATCTGTTCCTAAATGCCTAAATCTCAGGGCCACTGGGTGAAGACTCACCCTCTAACCCCAAAGATGGTATTGATAACCCCAATGTTGAGTATAACAAGCTTTTATTCAGTTCTTAAAACCACATTTAGAAAGAAATCCCAATTTCCTAAACAAAGTCTTTGTGGAACTAGAGATATAAATGATCCCAAAGAGCAGGACTTAATGGGAATCTAGAGCAAGAATGTGGAGCCGTAAATCGTTATACGCCTGACAGCAACAGGATCATTGAGGAAGTTAAAACTGACTCATTAACCACCCAAACAAAATAACAAAAACTTTCATCTGGGCGGTTGGAGACCAGGGTTTCTACGGCTTTTTTCACTTTAATCAACCAATCAAATCTGTTTCAGATACCTATGCACTACTCTTACATAATCATCAATTTCCTGGCCAATCCATTTCTTACTTTACCTTTAGATAATTGCTGTAGCAAATATTCCCCGCCTATGCCAGCCATACGTTATTAGAAGGAGGTCTTCGTAGAGCTTGGTCCTTCTGGAGATCGTAACTGGAAATGATGGATCACAGAGATTACGTGAGGTTAGAGCAGGAAGAGGTCTGTGGAGATGAGCTAATCTAATTTTGTCATTTTTACAGATGAATACATTTAGGTGGAGAGGAGAGAAAGCCATATGGCCAATTGGCAACTCCTATGATATAGGAGTGTTGAATTGTGATTCTCTGCATGGTATGTTATTTTTACTCAATGCACCTTCTTGAGGAATTCAGTTATTCTAAAAGATGCCTGTCAAGACTAGCCTTATTTCAAGGTCTAGAAATTGAAAATTGACCTACTTGTCTTGTATATTGCATTGTGTATTATGGTTATTTTGCAGAGGAGCAGGACCGATAAGATATATAGATATAGATGCCTATATGCAGAAGTTTGTTTTAAGGAATTCTCTGACATGATTATAGTGGCTGGCAAGTCTGAAATCCATAGGGCAGACCTGAAGGTTGGAAATTGGGATGAGAGTTGATATTGCAGTTTTGACTCTGAAATCTATAGAGTAAGCCAGCAGCTTGGAAAGGCAGGCAGTGTTTACGTTTTGCAGTCTTGAAACAGAGTTGCTTTTTCATTTGGAAACCTCAGTTTTTGCCCCTAAGACCTTCAATTGACTGGATGAGATCCTCCCACATTATAGAGGGTATTCTGCTTTACCATAAGTTCACTGAGTGTAAATCTAATCATATCTACAGTTACATTCACAGCAGCATGTAGATCGTTGTTTGACCAAACAACTGGGCATGGTAGCCTCGTCAAGTTTGTACATAATATTAACCATCACACATTGGTGTACTTGTGATCCTAAATATGGGTTTTGTTCAATAGTCTGCATAGCTTGAGAGTCAGGTCTAGAGTATCTCCCTCTATCCATGGAGGATACATCTAAGCACCCCAGTGAATGCCTAAAAGCACAGATAGTGCCAAACTCCATATGTCTTGTGTTTCCTGTACATACATACCCACAATAAACTTTAATTTATTAATTGGGCATAGTAAGAGATCAACAACAGTAATTAATGATAGAATAGAGTAATTGTAACAATATACTATAATAAAAGTTATGTGAATGTAAATTCTCTCTATATCTCAAAATATCTTACTTACCCTTCTTGTGAAGATGTGGGAGAAAATGCCTATGTGATGAGATGAAGTGAGGTGCATGATGACATGAATCTTGACACAGGGTTAGCCTGTCCTTGACCTTTTGACCTATTGTCAGAACGATCATCTGCTTCCAGATGGCAGTTGAAGAAAGTGAAACCACAGCTAAGTGCAGGCTACTGTAATTAGAAAGTACCACACTGAAAATTGCCTAGCTTCAGCAATGTTTCCCAGTCTGGCCTTAGCTGATGTTGTGCTCTCCATCCTGTGATTCCTCTCTTTATCGATTTGCACCAATCTTTGCATGAAGATTAGAGCTTGGATTTTTACCACTCGAAAGCCTGATTTATATAAGGGGTCTTGATAGAGACAGAGTGGGATTAGCTAAATATCTCAGTGTATAAAAATGCTTTATAAATTATACAATTTTACTCATCATTCATTTTTAGGTGTCCTTCAAGGGTTGGAGTATTATCTAAGCTGTTTGTTTCTTTCTCTTCTTTTTTTTTTTTAATTTTTTTAAAAAATGTTTTTATTTATTTTTAGGAGAGAGAGAGAGACAGCGCGAGCAGGGGAGGGTCAGAGAGAGAGGGAGACACAGACTGAAACAGGCTCCAGGCTCGGAGCTGGCAGTCAGCACAGAGCCCGACGCGGGGCTCCAACTCACGAACGGCGAGATCATGACCTAAGCGAAAGTCGGACGCTTAACCGACTAAGCCACCCAGGCGCCCCATGTTTGTTTCTTTTTCTATTAGAAAGGGAGCTGAAAGTTGATTCTTCAGATTTAAGGAGACATTTACATTGGTGATCTGAGACCATGACCAAAGAATCCTAAATTGCTGGTCTTTTTCTATGTAAATTATGAAGAATATTACCTCAGCCTATGCTTACATTAAGATATTCTTTCCAAATGTGTTTTTGGTGTTTTCACAGACTCACACACATAGAGATCATTGTCACAGGCAGAGTTCTTGCCTTTCCCTGAAACCCCTCTTCCCACTGCTCTCTGACACTATCCTCACAGTCTCCCCAGCCCTGCAGCTTCCTTCAGAATAATTTACAACCATGAATTCTGTGGGAATAGCAAAAATGAGAGATATCTAGAAATTATGGAGAAGTAATTCCATCTATTCAATGGGAACCTATTAAAAACTTAAAGAATTTTGTCTCAAGTAAACTTTCTAATAATGATTGGCTTACTCATATCCACTAGTTTCTTTCTTATAAAAGAAACTCAAAAGCTCTCTTCTAAATTCAGAAATCATCTATTTATTTTTGTTCTTTGGTTTAAAAATGTGAGTGGATACAATCATAAAAAGTCAAAGGATATTTCACCATATTGACATGTTGTGGGGGGAAAAGTACATGTTAGGAAATACATGTTGGGTCTAGAAATTACACTCATAATTTATTCTAAGTTTAACAAATTCAATACTAGATATTAACATCCCAGAATTTTTAGTTTTTAATTATCCTGGATTTAGAGTGCTGTGTTTATTTCTTTCTTTTTTTTTTTTGGCTTTGTTTTTAAAAGCTAAACCCTGAAATGTTGAAATCTCACACCTATGTCTTGGCACATTCAATATCACTGCTTAAAAAATGGCTACTTTTGGGGGTGCCTGGGGGGGATCAGTCAGTTGAGCGTCCAACTCTTAATTTCATCTCAGGTCATGGTCTCACAATCTTGGAATAGAGCCCTAAGTCAGGCTCTATGCTAAGTATGGAGCCTACGTATCCTCTCTCTCTCTTCCCTTCTCTCTCTGTCCCTCCCCCTGCTCATTCTCTCTCTCTACTAAGTTTCTTTCCACCCAATCCCTGATGACATTCTGTTTGCTGAACTGAGGTATCACATTGGGGAACATATGGCATGTTAAGCAACTACTACATGTCAGGCACGTGTTCAATTTAAATTCAATTTAAATTTCAGAAAAGGCCCAAGAAGTGGAGATAAAGGGCCTCATTTTACAGATTAAGGACTAAGTGTTAAATTATGTAAAGAACTCAAGGTCCAGCAGTTTGTAATATGCAAACACAGGATTTAAACCTCTTACTAGCTAGGTGCTTGTATTTATTCATCCACTTAGAGCTCTGTCAGAACTCAATAAACTATTCTGTTTATCTGTTTATTCTCAACTCCAAATACAACCCATGACACATAATAATTAATTAATCTTGAGCAACTGAATGAATGGATGAATAAAGGAAGGAGGGAAGGAATTAGTAGTTTTCTAAATTCAGGTATTAGAGTAAATTTATAGAGATTTACAAAGTGCTAAACCTCAAAAAGATATGAACATTAATTTCCAATGAATCCTATTTCAACGTTTCCCCTAGAGGTTAGCAATTTTTTACCTTTGACACCAGGTTAATACATAATTGTGTTCTTATTGTGAAAAGTAGAAAGATTATCATGGCATTTGATGGAAAAAGTCAACTGAAATAATACATTCTAGGAAATACAACCGTTGGAGAAGAAATCCAGCACTGTTTCTTTATTTTTCTGCTAAGTATACATGTGCTTAGCCACACATAATTCACATTTATAAAGCCCATAAAAGCTTACCCGAAACTTTTGGCAAGTAATTAGTAAAATTAATTGATTAATGTGCATCTTATTCATTGATAATAGAGTGATTGTGTGTGTGTGTGTGCGTGTGTGTGTGTATGTGTGTGTGTGTATGTGTGTGTGTACAGGTACCCATGACTGTTTTGCAAAACTGTACAGAAAAACTGTTACAAGTTTAATGTTATATCATGTCCAACTTCTTGAAAAGAAAGACATAAAAACTTCCATGATTATGATTTATTGCATAAATATATTTTCAAACATAATAAATTTAGGACATAAAATCTGAAGTGATATGTGCAATTAGAATTCCAAGTTAATAGTGAACATAAAACGTTTGTATCTAAGAGTATGTATGTCAGATTATGCTACCAAAATTTAAGTGATATATCACTCATCTTGTGTCTTTTCTAATAGGCAATGTTTCTAGTATGTTTAAGAATCTATTATACTTCTATTCTATGGACTAGTGAAGGCAGTTAGATTTTCTTGAATGTGGTTTAAGAAATAAATTCTTTGAAAATCCCTGCACTTGGCTTGGGGGTCTTTCCAGATATTTTCCAGAACTTAAAAACATTTGAAGACGCTTTCCTTACAGATGAGTATAAAGTATTTTATGGGAAACTAAGTTTTTACTGAACAGATTTTTAGAAAGCTGACATCATGACTTTCATAAAAATATTTTAAAAACCTGGGCCAGAGATTTTATTGGGTCATTAATTAATGATAGAAACACTAAGATGTCATAGCAGCTTCAGAGGGGAACCCAAGGAGCACAATTAGATGGGCAGTCAGAAACTGTGACAATGAATTTATGTCTATATCCACAATTAGTCAATATCTATAGAACAATAATCGACTACATTCTATCTGGAGGAATTCTTGCATTTCTTTGCACTGGAATTATTTGCATTATGATCAGGTTTCTACAACTTGCAGAGTTGCAAATAGCTCAAAGACTACAAAAGATAAAATATGCCGTATGGAAAGCTGGACCAGACAGGCCATTCCATCATGGTTTTACCCATTTCAAAATCTTTTACAGTATGTCCTTATATTTGAATAACACATCCTGGAAAAGTTATTTTTTATGTTTATTTATTTACTTTGAGAGGGAGACAGAGAAGGAGAGGGAGAGAGAGAATCTCAGACTCTGCTTTGTCAGCGTAGAACCCAATGTGGCTCAGACTCACAAACCATGAGCTCATGACCTGAGCTGAAATCAAGAGTCTAACTCTCAACTGACTGAGCCACCCAGGTGCCCCAGAAAATTGTTCTGTTAATCTATTAGTTGACTTTCTGTGGGACATGACATATCAGGTGCTATGGAGAATGTCATAATGCTCAGTGTGCACCCTCACCAACTCTTCTGAAGTCTGAGTTTCAACAGAACAAATAAAATGGCATTGCTTTGTGTGATTGGATTTGTAGTAAGAACTGGTGAAAGACCTTACAGTTATGGTAGTGTAGGAGAGGGTCAGCATGTGAGGGCTCAGAGATGGAAGAATGGGGGAACTTTAAAGGAAGTACTCACCGAAATGTGAAGAAGATGGCAGGCTTACCAAAAGCATTGTGGATTCAGAGCCATGAGGTAATCCTGTTGATATCCAAAGGATCAGAGAGGTGCCAGCTTACATTTGGATTAGACATAAAATGCAGTCAACAATATCTATCACAAAAACTATTTGAGTAATAAAAGCATACATGCCATTTATAGTTTGGAAGGGGTTACATGGAAAGTAGTTCCTATACTTTCTTTAGGTAGTTTGTTTGATATACATCAGGCCCTCAGTGAATGCTAATGTTCTGTCTGACAGCTACATTTTCTACCTTGATGCTTTTGCTATAATGACTTGATGGCCCTTAGATGCCTTACCTCCTCCCTCTTACTCTTCTAGCATCTTTGAACCAAATTCTGGAAGCGCCATGTAAATTAACTTGGTGGATTTTAATCTTCCATTTAATCTTCGTCTTCTGAAGATTTGTTTTACTTAGGACAGTACTGCTAACAATACCACTGTGTTCTTTCCAGTTAGACCATAAACTCCTAGAAGGCACTGAAGCACATGCAATATTACTTTTGTTCTTCAGTAATATTTGTTCATTCAGGAGGTGTGAGTCTTTATTAATGGACTCTAGAAGAAATGATAGTCATGGCCAACAATTATGAGTTTTCTTTAATCATCTCAAGGCATTTATGTGAAATATGACATAATAAAGGGTCTGCTTTCATGAATTTGCACCTGAATCAGGTTATTTAGCATTTATTAAAATTATTTGTTACGTGACGTTCATATACAAGGCATTGTCACATTCATTATCTTGCTTGATTCTGCTTATTTTCCTGGAAGTCCAATTTCACAATGTAAAAAGAGATACACAGTTAACATAATTATTAGGGGGTCATGCAATTATTGAGTGCCAGTGTCAGAAATAGTAATCAACACCTCTGATTTCTGTTACCTCCCAGCTATGTTTGGATTAAGCTTAAATAATTCAGTAGAGATCTCAGGGCACGGTTCAGTGTGTATCTAGCAGTCAGCCACCATAATAACACTTTCTTATTTTCTTATTTACCTTTCTTTTTTTTCAATATGCCTCTTTCTTTTCCCTTTACTCACAAGATAATGTAGATGAAAACAAAAGCAGAACTCTAATGATAAACTCCATACTTGATCTTAAACAAATAAATTAGCTTGTGTGATATTATCTGGATAGTCTCAGCTTCCATAGCTGGATCATGATGCTAGTGATAAAACATACCTCTGGAGTTTGTTAATAATCAACAAACGCTGTAGAAATCCAATGCATTATTTTTATTTTCCCATTTTCACTTTCCTTTCTCCTTTGCTGCTGTTTATAGTTGGGTCCTCCAGCACCACTGATGCCGCTGACATAAACTACTTAACTCTCTGCTGACACTTAGGACTTTAATAGTTTAGATGATGATCTAAATTAGCCTTTGGACTGTCTCAGTCCCTAGAAAGTGTTGAGTGTCTCCTCTAATCGTTGCATTTCACAGGATGTATTCTTTGAGTTGACTTCTTCCATTGATTGTCATGATAACCTTCTCATTCTTCACAATGAGGAGATAATTATGTGTTAACCTCATGTCTGAGGTAAAAAGCTGCCAACTTTTTGACCAAAGCGTTGTTACAGGATGTATAGGGACCTGAAAATTAATGTTCTTATCAGTTTCAGGTTTAACACTTTGTCTATCTTTAAGAAGTTGCTTTGAAAGGGCAGGAGGATTCAAAATGCTGAACAAAAGTCATTCCAAATGCAAATATGTGAATTTTGCTTTTTAAAAAGAAACTGATTTATTTATATGGAAACATTTGCCTAGAATGAGTAGTTATTTTGGTATGTCAGTCATATCATGTAAACCATTATTCTAAAATTCAAAACAAATCAAGGCAGTAGACCTGTAGTATATGATGTAAGTCTGATCTGATTTTGATTGCTGGCCCTGCCATCTATAAGCCTTATTGTAATTTTGGAAAAATTAACTTAAGTTTTTTGGCCTCAGTTTCCTCACCTGTAAAAAAGTAAGTAATACTGTTAACTGTTAAGTTTCAGCTCTAATCCCCAGGCTGCAACAGAACAGGTTTCTCACACCCTCAAGTGTAAGCAGTTTGACATCTGAAGTAATAGCCATAAAATTTGAACTATCAGTCTGTGTTATTTTACCCTCACTTGGAGTGAGTACCTTTTTTTTTTCAAATATCCTTGGGGTCCCTGGCTACCTTCTGCTTGAGAAATTTTCTTTTCATCCTGATTATTTTTTCTCCTTGCAGTGCTTTTCTAACACATTTATGTTGAATTTTTTTTAGCTAATGCTTTTCTCTGTTATTATCTAAAACATTTTGAAATTAAACAACAAATTCTTTCTCTCTATAAGCATGTTTGTATATATGTGTTTGACTATAAGAAATGTCCTTCTGCTTTATATTTTTGACACCCAATTATACAAATTTACCCAAACTATTTCTTCAGAACTGTTAAAACACTGGTAGATTCATTATGAATTATGGTGAGTGTATTAGTTTTCTATTGATGCATGACAAATTACCAAAAATTTAGTAGCGTAAAACAACACATATATATTGTCTTACCATCTCTATGAGTCAAACATCTAGGCATAGTTTGGCTGGGTTCCCTGCAAGATTGCAATCAAGGTGTCTGCCAAGACTGGATTCTCATCTAAGGCTTTCCTGGGTCATGTGGGAATAATCTGCTTCTAAGTTCATGTGATTGTTGGCAGAACTCAGTTTTTTATAGGCTGCTGGATTGAGGGCCTAAGTTTCTTTCTGGCTGTGGGCCAGAAGCCACCCTCAGCCCCTTGCCACCTGGTCCTATCTATAAGGTAGTTCATAATGTGGCAGGTTGCTGCTTGAAAGCCAGGAATGGAGAGCATCTTTTAGCAAGACAGATGTTAGTCTTATGTAACAGAATCATGTATACCTAATCTCATACATCCAGCCAGTCAGTTTTACCATATTCTATTGGTGAGAAGCAAGTCACAGATCTTGCCCACACTCAAGGGCTAGGGGTTATGCAAGAATACCAGGAAGCCAAAATCTGTCCACCACAGTGAATAAAGTTAGAATACCTGAACAGTTAAAGAATATTCACCATATTTCTTTTTCATTGATCAGTGAAGACCACATTATTGTTAACCTTGTAAATCACATGAAAGATCATGAACTATATGAAAAAGACAATGACATTTCATTGAAGGTGCTAAGTAGCAAAGTATCAACATGGTTCTGCATTTTAGGAGGATGGTTGATTACTCTGAAGAAATCAGTTGGAGGGGGAAAAGACTGGTAGGAAAACCAGTTATGCTGTCTATCAGTCCATGGAAAAGGCAGTGTCACATCAGATTAGGGCATGGTTACATAACTGACAAACAGTGTTCGGAGGTGAGCTGTTGTTCTGAAAATAGAATTGACGGAGCTTAGAAAAGCACAAAGAATTTTGCAGATGACCTACCTGGAATGGAAGCTGATGATTCTAAGTTTGATATCTTTAAAAGGGAAATCAGGGGCCCCTGGGTGGCTCAGTAGGTTAAGCATCCAACTTCAGCTCAGGTCATGATCTCACAGTTCGTGGATTTGAGCCCTGCGTAGGGCTCTGTGCTGACAGCTAGCTCAGAGCCTGGAGACTGTCTTCGAATTCTGTGTCTCCCTCTCTCTCTCTGACCCTCCCCTGCTCATGCTGTCTCTATCTCTCTCTCTCAAAAATAAATAAAACATTAAAAATTTTTTTAAAAAGGGAATCAGTTATCACAATGGGGCAAGACATTACCCCGTAGAAGGTAAGTGAAAGTTGGGACTGCAAAGTAAAAGGAGAAGGTTGAATATGTTCCCGAACTAATACTGATATTCAGATAAGTGAAAGGAACAAAATAAAAGTCAAGAAAGGGGGTAAAAATTGGCAGTCAGAGAGAGGGCGACATCTAAACAATATGAAAGCAATTGATGACAGTGTTTTGAAGAGCAAATGCAAAATTGTTTACTATGAACTGAGATACAAGCAAGATAAGTAATGCAGAATCCATTGTTTTATCAATAAAGACATTTTAGGTACACTTCATTAATGCAGATGTTTCTTGCGTTACAACTCATTGGGTCTAAGGGACTTCTGAGTTATTTATAGGTTCAAAAACCTAATATTGCAAATTAGTTCCTTCAAGTGCTGTCTGTTTTCTTCTACTTATGGCGAAATTACTCTGTAGGACAATTCCATCCAGCATTGAATCTTGAAGAAATACAATCTTCATTGGCACCTTGAAAAGTTGTAAATGCTGCACAGCATTTTAGGAAACAGAACAGTTGAAACACAAATTATTTGTTCCTCTGGAGATTTATCGGGGATCGAAACTGCCATTTGTTCTGTAGTGACAAGTACAAGTCTAGCATTTCTCTTTGAATTCTCTTGCAAGCTTTTATTTAAGCAATTGCAATTGCAGCATAAGGCATTTCTGGAGATTAATGACTGCCTGGGAGGGGTTGCTCTGTGGTCCATTAACACCAACCAGTCATTCATTTACATGAAAGGTCCTGCATGAAACTTATTATTACTAATATAAGCTGAAAATAAAAGAAACATACAGTAGGTATATCAATTTCACCCTCTCTCCCAGGATGATGCAGTCATTTCATTTGTATGAGGATCTTCAAGAAAAATGCAGTCCTGCATACAGCCAGTCACCTGGCTCAGTGTTATTCTCAGCAATCTAGTTTTGCCTCTACTAAAACAACTAAAAAGGAAATATGAGAGCAGAAGTCCCCAAACCAGACCAAGCATCTCAATCCTATCAATATGTGTTAACATCAACTATAATTTTTGTTGGGGCTCCTGGGTGGCTTAGTCGGTTAAGCGTCCGGCTTTTGCTTAGGTCATGATCTCGCGGTTCGTGGGTTCGAGCCCCGCGTCGGGCACTGTGCTGACTGCCAGCTCAGAGCCTGGAGCCTATTTCAGAGTCTGTATCTCCATCTCTCTGACCCTCCCCTGCTCATGCTGTCTCTCTCTCTCTCCTAGAAATAAATAAAACATTTTAAAAAATAATTAAAAAAATAAAATTCTTTAAACTATAATTTTTGTTAAACAGCGAATATTAAAAAAACACATTGCCCTAGTTGATGCTGAAATATATCTTAAATTCATCAGATATATTTCTCTAAGTGCAGATTTTGGTTTTATCTTTCAAGAGATATAAACTATTTACTCACTTTAAATATACTTGATTCTAAATTAACCTTTGAATAGTAAAGACAACTTTTTGTCCAAATGCTGAAGTGATTTTTAAAGTGTTTTCTGTAATATTTATCATTAGGAGTCATCCTGAAGAAATACTTCTAAAAAGCAAGATATAATCAAGCTTTATTCTTTAAATGTATCTTGAATATTTTTTTGACTTCCAAGTACTTCAAGATAAAAGTCACGGACAAAAAAAAAAAAAGTTGTATGATCCCTTGTACCTGTCCAGAAGGAGGGGAGAATAAACAAAGCTGCTAAATCTTATCTTTTCTAAACATAAGATGGTATATTTACTGCAACAAAATTCAGCTTTCACTTTTGATTTTGCAAAATATTTTCTGCTTTTAACCTTCTTTTTACAAAAATTAACATTATGTTAAATATGTTAGATGCGAGATCACTACATGCTTTTATCTTTTATTAAATACGTAGAAAAGTTTGATTATGAGATCTAATCAATTAATAAAATACATATGTGCATATACACATAAAATGTGCTTAAGGATGCATATATATCACTTAACTTGTAGACATGCACATATACATGTGTGTTTACATATGTGCATGTATATCTGTATTCACACATATCCATGCATATATGTGCACATATTTGCATTACATGAATGTAAATACATGGTCATGCATATGTATGTTTGCATATACATACATATGTGCACACATTTATGCAAGCATGTGTACAATTCATTTCCAAATGCACAACATACATAAGTTACACATTCACTGAAGTCATATTAAGCTTTGCAGTACAGTGTTCATTTTATAAATACCTTATATTTAAAGTCACATTTGCATTGATTTACTAAAAATCAGAGAATCAAAACTAAAAAAGTTTACTAATATTTTAGACAATATAAAGTCAATTTTAAATCCTTTATAACTTGAATTTGATACTTTCAATAATCTATCTTATAAAGAATGTTCTGTAAATTTAAGGAAATGCTTATTAATATGTTCATTTCTACTAAAATATTAAATAAGTTTCACTCTAATAGAAAATGAGTCTGATTCATTTGATCAGCTTAACAATAAATATTTCTTTAGACATATAGGTCATACAGCAATTATTCTCATACAGGTAATAACCTAAACCTGGAAAGTCAATGTATTGTCAGAAACGTATTTGAAACATGTGATAAGATGAAAGTATTTTCTCAAAATCTATCATGAGGTTAAAAGTATATTGAAATTACTGTTTAGAGTTTTTAAACTTTGGTTATATTAGAGTAAATGAGGTGCGCCAGAGTAAAAAACAAAAACAAAAACACAGATGTAGCTAAATAGCCATTTGACAAGATCTTGGTAGGCATTTTTATTAGAATTTGCAGAACCTGAGAAAAGAAATGCCGTTACTAGCTTAGTAAGAGATGATTTTGCAAATAACAGACTTCCAAATTTTCCTTCAAAATTTTTAAAGAATAATCTCATCAATTGTCTCTTGATAGCACATAATAAATGATTTGATGATAAAAGTTCTGATGATAAACCATTCTCATTTTGGCTTATAACTTGGAAAATTAAAAAACTTGATAGGCATTGCTATAACAAAACTCATTCCATTTTGATCCACTATTTGATGTCAATAACTTTTCTTAGTATTTCTATCTCATCCTAAAAATAAATAATAGGTAACAATGGGATACATTAATGTATAAAATAAAAAACAAAGATAGAGTAAACAAGATTAAAGGGGAAATAAAAATTGCACAAGGTTATTTGAAAAGAGTAACAGAATAGATAAACCTCCAAAAGATTGATCTCAGAAATACAATAAATAGTATCATAGACAAAAAATTGGAAATGATAGCAAATTGCTCTTAGATGTTTTTATTCAGCCAAAATTTTATATAAATGTGATAATATAAAAGCCTTATGCATCTAATTACAGATGAGGCAAAGATTAAAAACAGACATAATTACAGAGAGCAAAGATTAAAGTATAATTCATATTCTATATATAAGATTATCTCAACAATTTTGTAAACTTATATGAAAGGATAAAAAAATTAGAAAAAATATAGTTGACCAAAGGTGCCTAAAAAATAGGATGGGTTAATAGTAACTATATGTAAAAAATTGAAGGCATAATTAAAAATCTCCCCACAGAGAGAATACCCATACAGACATTTTACAGGAGAATACTAACAAGGTTCAAAAGCTAAAAAGACATACAATGATCATGTATGGGAAGAGTTAATAGAATTAATTTAGTAAAGAGTACACTGACTGAATACATCAAATGTTTTCACAATTATCTTAATTTTTTTATGTCTTTATTTTATTTTGAGAGACAGAGACAGCAAGTGGGGGAGGGGCAGAGAGAGAGGGAGACACAGAATCTGAAGCAGGCTCTAGGCTCTGAGCTGTCAGCATAGAGCCCAATGAGAGGCTCAAACGCACGGACTGTGAGATCATGACCTGAGTCGAATTTGGACACTTAACCAACTGAGCCACCCAGTTGCCCCCAATTGTCTTAAAATTTAATGTAATGTCAATAAAAATCTAAAATTCGTGGAATTTTTCAAAATTAATGTAAAATTTACATGAAAGTCTCAAGGGCTAAGTGTAGCCCAGTTATATCTGGAAGGGATTATAAAAATAATAAAAGGAAGTATTTGCCCTATCTCTAGTGCTATTTATTATAAGCAATTTCTGACAAAGCGGTGAATATAATAATAGGATTAAGAGCCCACAAATAAGCTGGCATATTTATCGAACATTGATTTATGTGGGAAGAGACAATGTCAGATCGGTGGGAAAAAGGAAGTCTATTCTACAATTTGAGCTAACAAGACTTCCATATGAAAATCCAAACAAAAATGATTCCTATCTTAACACATATACAAATATCAACTGCAAATATATTAGCAGTTAAATGTCAAAACCAAAATGTTTTAACATTTAGGAAAATACAGATAAGTATCTTTCTAGCTTTGGGGTAAGGAAAACGATCTTAATACAAAAGCACTAATATACAAGAGAAAAGATAAACTTGACTATATTAAAGCATAAACCTCATGTCCATCAAAAGGCACTTAAAATAACTAAAAATATATGCTATAAACTGGGAGAAATATTTATATAACATATATAACTAACGAAAGATCAATATTGAGAAGAAATATCCAGCAAACTATTGCAGAAAAGTTAATGCAACAGAGAAAAAAATGGTCAGAAGTATAAAGATACATTCTGCAGTGGAGAAAATACAAGCGGCCAATAGAAGTATGATGATTTGTTCAATCTTGATAGTAATCAGAAAAATGAAAATCACGATCACAGTAAGCTATTATTTTATAATCACACAGCTGTTATTAGCAAGTATTAAATCTGACAATATGAGGGTTGGAGGAAATATAAATCAACAGATTCTTTTAAGACAGCAAGTAGAAGCATAAATCAGTCCACCTGGTTTTGGAAAAGTATTTGACATCATGCAAAGTTGTATAATCACATGCTTTACAAACTAGCATCAAACTGTGAGAAACTTATACAAGGTGCTTATCAGGATACTCAGTCAAGAAAGTTAAAAAATAGTATAACATATTAAGATAGCACATAGGCCATCGGTAATATGATGAGAATACAAACTATGATATATTAAATCAATGGTTTTCAACCTCTAGTGATTTTGCACCCCAGAGGACATTTGGTACATCTGGAGACATTTCTGGTTGTCACAATGGGAACAATGCTACTAGCATCTAGTGAGCAGAGATCAGGGATGCTACTAAACATCCCACCATGCCACAGGACAGCTCCCCACCCCTCATGGAAAAGAATTATCCAGTCAGTCCAAAATATCAATTGTTCTTCCAAGGTTGAGAAACTCTGTGTTAAATCAATGAAATATACATACAGGACAATAAACAAACAACAATGAACCATACCTATATACCACAATATGGATGAATCCTGACGATGTAATATGGAATGGCACAATTATGGACCTCAAAATTATTTATAATACATTAATCTATTTTGATAAATTTTAAAGCATCAAAACTAAATCACACATGAGTATATATGAGTAATGTATTCATGTAAAAACTATATGAAACAAAAGCAGAATTATGAACATAATAAAAAAATGTATCCTTTGGGAGGGGTAGAGAGATAGGATGGAAACACAGAGGTGGGCCTAAGCAATTTACAAATGTTGAAGTTCTCATTTATCAGTGATGAATTCACAGGTGCTTATGAAAGAAAGAGAGCCATTCCAGGCCTGTTATGAGAGTTTATTATGAAGAAGGATCATGACTCATTCTAATTTTAACTGTATTTTATTAATATACTCTCACTTTCACAATAAATTTATATATTTATTCACTCTCCACTTAACATCCAAATACAGAAACACTGACATCAAGAGCACTTTGTTAACTGGGAAACAAAATAAACGTTAGTAAGATGTTAGATCCTTCAAGCCTCAAATTGCATTTCTAACATTTGTCTGCTCTTTAGTTTGTTTATTGTATGTTAGATTATTTTTGGAAACATACTAGCTAGTCAACTCACTAGCTAGTATGTACAGATATGTCTCTCATATTATGTTTTTATTTATTTAGTCAGTCAGTTCATTAGATGGAAGTTGTAACTTTCCTTACATGTAGAATTGGAAACCAGAAGTCTGGAAGTTAATTTATTTTTCTTCCCTAAAGAGATTCATTTGGTCCAACACCAACTGATGGAAAGACCATAATCCTTCCACCCAGTTGCTTTTGCTCATTTGTCAAAAAACAATTGTCTCAGTTGGTTACGTGTCCAACTCTTGACTTTGGCTCAGGTCCTGATATCTCGGTTCGTAAGTCTGAGCTTGGCATCAGGCTCTTTGAGTCTGCTTGAGATTCCTCTCTCTATTCCCCCCTACTCTCTCTTTCTCTCTCTCTCTCTCTCTTTCTAACATAAATAAACTTAAAAAATTTGAACATACTGGTGTGGGTTCATGGTTTTCTTTTAATAATACTAATAATCAGTTAAAAGCTATTAAAATTATGTTGACATACTGGTTTTACATCAAACTAAACTTACACTGTGCCAGGTAAGTTAGTGTACTGGAGCTTATAAGGCAAGATTTCTGCCTAAAGGGTAACCATGCAATTCACTAAACATACATACCAGTTTTGAGTGAACAAAACTCAGCTTGAATTAAATAGGTTGTTTTCATTACTGTCGACAAGCCTGGAACAGTTGTCCATTGGTAACACCTTTGGGACAATTCAGAATTGATTTTATTTTCTGAAAGGCCCCCAAAGTGTTACTCTATATTTGTTCTTTTCAAATAATAAAATATGATAAAATCCTCAAAATGAGTCTAGAAGCGTGGCATATGATGCCTGACTTTACTCAGTTCCAGATTTCATTTTATTTTGGTGGGAGAGGAGGGTAGAAAAAGGTAGGAAGAGTTACCAAATACTAAAACTACACAGACCAGAAATGCCAAGTGAATCTGTACACATTTCAGATGCAGAAACAACCCAATAATGATACAAGCATGTCAAGAATGAAACAGGAAGCATTTTCTTTTTTCAATAGAATAAGAGGCCCCTATTGCTGGAGTACTTTCAGAGGAGATCTCTTCTTGGCCCGTTATTAAAAGATAGAAGGAGAGGGTTACATACATTACATAATTTAATTACAGTTCTGACAGGGCCAGGATCAGAAGAACATGGCACTTCTCTCTTCCATTCACAAATCAATAGCTAAAATATTCCAGGGATTGTGACCTTGAGACACCACCCTTGAGATTTTCTCTATGTTATGTATCTATGCAATAAACCTGTTCCTTCTTACTACTTACATGAACTTCTTGCTCTCTATTACAAGGATGAACATGCTTTTGAGTCAAGATGTATAGGAAAATCCTTCAAAACACACTTTATTTTTAAAAATTTTTGGTGTTTTTTATTTATTTCTGAGAGAGAGAGACAGTGTGAGCAGGGGAGGGCCAGGGAGAGAGGGAGACAGAATCCGAAATAGAGTCCAGGCTCTGAGCTGTCAGCACAGAGCTGGACGTGGGGCTCAAACCCACGAACCGTGAGATCATGACCTGAGCTGAAGTTGGATGCTTAACTGACTGAGCCATCCAGGTGTTTCAAAACATACTTTAATAGGTAATAAAAATTACTCCCTGCTAAGCAATTTTTCACAGTGACTTGGAGAAATATAACAACTTTGGATTATCATGCACACGGTGTCATGTCTTCATAAAATGTATTGATTCTTGAAATAGGATTTTGTCACCTAATACATTTATTCTATTCTTAGATTATCTCTCCTTGGTAAACATTGGAAAGGCAACATATAACTGAGTTTTTAACACTGAACTCAACTTTGATTCTGATAGAAAAAGCAGTGCAAAGCTGGGATGAGAAGGCTTTAGGGTGAGCTGTGCCCTGATACACATAAGCATAGGGCCTTTTACATTTGTGACTTTTTGTGGGCGTGTTGACAAAGGTGGCCTCTTTAATATAGGTTATAGGGAGGAAGACCTCAGATCTGGTTGGGAACTTTCTAGCATTCCATTAAAAGGCAAGGTTGTCTATGGACATATCACCATATATGGAGATGTTCAGTCACGGGCTGGAAAAAATCACATATTTGCTGAAATTGTGTTAAGGGAAATTAGGTACTTAAAGAGAAATTCTGAGACCCTTTTAACTTCTTACTGCAATGTATTTTCCCTTCTCAGGAGAAACAGATGGGATCAAGAAACTCTTGTCTGCTACTCTTAAACAAAGCACATTACTTTTGTGCAGATACTTAGGTAATAAGTGTGTCGACAAATGAAATATCTGCAAACTTTTTATGAATTGGCCTTCTTCAGTTAGAACTCAAACTTGAATTTTGTGCTGGTTCTTGCTGTTGCTGTTAATCACTGGAGAGTAATGTCTCTGGTGTGCTGAAGAAGGCAAGAGAGTTTTGACTGGATGCAATTCTGGTTTTACAAGTTCTTCTCTATGGAACATGATTTGTAATTGGGAGGTCTCCACACAAATCCAAAATGACAGTTCCCATGGGATTTTGGTCTATGCTTCTGGCAAAATTTTCAGTGTCTATCTCTCCAGATCCCAATCACCTTTCAATTTCACAACTACACAAACTTAAAGAAATGTGTCCTGGACAGAGGTCTGAGGACCTTAGCATTTTGGTGATGAGCTCGTTCTCAGCTGGGAAGTAGTGATGACTCATAAATAAGATGCTTTTCCTCCAAGAAAGAAATCAGGTCATTAACTATATATAAAGACAAAAGTATAAACCCTCTTCATAAGAGAAATATCTGGCCACCTTGAGTTTCTCAGACTGTGGAAGTTTTTAGATTCTTTGGTTTTTAAACATTCTAAAGTACTTAGAATCCTTTCATAAACTGAATTAGTTTCCTATTGCTGCTGTAACAAAACACCACAAGGTTAGTGGCTTAGAACAGTACATATTTATGCTCTCACAGTGCTGGAGGTCTAAAGTCTAAAATGGCCCCACATGGCTACATCCTTTTTAAGCTTTTTTTAATGTTTTATTTATTTCTGAGAGAGAAAGAGAGACAGTGTGAGCAGGGGAGTGTCAGAGAGAGAGGGAGATACAGAATCTGAAGCAGGCTCTGGGCCCTGAGCTAGCTGTCAGCACAGAGCTGGACGTGGGGGTCGAACCCATGAACAGTGAGATCATGACCTGAGCCAAAGTCAAACCCTTAACTGACTGAGACACCCAGGCGCCCTGGGCTACATCTTTTTTAGACGATCCAGAGGAGAATCCTTTTCCTCACTTTTTCTAGCTTGTAGAGGATGACTCCCTTCCTTGGCTCAGGGCACCCCTTCTCCACCTTCCAAGTCCAGCATCTTTTCTTTTCTTTCATCTCTGCCCCTCCCCTCTAGGACTCTGACCAGCTGTTCCTTCTTGTGATTACACTGGGTTCTCCCACATTATCCAGGATCATCTCCACCTCTCAAGACCATTAATCACATCTGCAAAATCCCCTTTACCATGTAAAGTAACATACTCACAAGTTACCAAGATTAGGGTATGGACGTCTTTGGCAGTGAGGTAGAGGTGGGAAGGGGGAATTATTCAGCCTATCAGGTAACTATATTAACAAGTTTTCTTTTCAGTACTGAGCTGTAGTCAACATAAACTAAGAGGTGGTAACAACATTATTTGATTACACTTGGGTGTGATGTTAAGGTGTAAAATATATGAGCAATGAAACTAAATTTCTCTTGAGAAAATAAAATACTAGTGACTCTAAATATAGTACTGCCTGTACTTTCCAGAACCTGGAAAACCCTTTAAGGGAATATAAATAATCCGTTGGGGGAGGGAACACAGCATGGAGGAAAAGGATTCCAAGAAGGACTCTAGTTAAGTCAGTGAGTGCATAGAACTGCATGGAGACTTGGAAAACAAGAATTTCATAGCGAGAACACCATATCACAACTGCCTTTAGGTGCTGTGTAGCTACTTATCTGTAAAAGTGCTGTGAAAAAGGGAGAAAATATCCTAGAAAAAAAATTAAGGTTTAAATAAATTCAGCAAGGACGAAAATTGTGCATCAATATGTGCCCCTTAAGCATTTTATGCAAACTTTCCTTGCACTTCCTAGTTATATGGTGTTCTTTGGAAAGTATTTCTATTAATGTGTTCGATTAAACCACATAGATATAAATGGGAGGAGTATAGACCCACATAGGGGAATTTGTGCCATAATACTTACATTGCACTTTTAATTTTGTCCCTGAAACAATATTACAAGATAGGTCCATTTGCTATGGGTCCATTTATTATTAGGCTGATATGGATATGGTAGACATAAGCAACAAAAGAACATTTTTGTAATATTCCACATATGTATTTTTGTGTACAGTAGTAAGGTGTCTTCCCTTAGTGGTGACCAATATTTCATAAAATCAGCTAGTCTGAGTTGATGGCATAAAAGCAATATTAACCACTTACTGTTCTCTAGTTGCAAGAAAATTGTAGGATGCTTTATATCTTGACAATAATCTGTAATCAGAGAGTGAGTTTATTAGTTGTCTATGCTGCATAGCAAATTACCATAAACTTAGAAGTTTACAACAATATGCACTTTTCATCTCACTCTCTCTGTGAGTCAGGAGCCCAGGCACAGGTTAAATGTGTCCTCTGCTCAGGGTGTCACAGGCTGCAGTCAAGATGACAGGGTTGGGTTTTCAGTAAGGTTCTGCTTCTAATCCCCTTTAGGTTGTGGGCAGAACTTATTTTCTCTTAGTGGTATAGTGATATGATTCATAGCATCTTTTCCTCAAAGCATATGAGGGAAAGAAACAGAGAAAGACTAGAGCAATCAGCTAACAAGACAGACAGAATCTAGTATTATCAATGAATGATACTCCATCACCTTTGACATGTTCTATTGGTTGGAAGTAAGTCACCAGCTCCCACCACCCACAAAGAGAAGGCATTACACAGGACACCAAGAAGTGGAATCAAGGGGTCACTTAGTATAACATTCACAGAGAGGAAAACTAGACAATACAGAAAACATAAAACCCCAGCACTCTGGTTCATGCTTCTGATTGAAGACTTGGTATAATTTCTACAATTTGAAAAAGATGTTGATAGCAATGCAAATGGTAGTTGCATATTTTAGCTATCTCTGTGCTGAAATCATACTTTCTGGGACTCTGTCCTGATGTGTTGGGGAAAGTAGGCATTCACTGTGAAGGAAGGATTTCAGGAAGACAAGAATTTTCAGGTATTTTTCAAAATGATGTCCCATAGGTAGATTCCGAACATATAACTTTGATAAATTAATTCATTTAATAAAGGCTTTGTTTTCTCTAACATATTTTTGCATCATGTTAAGAGGACTACCTTAAGAAAGAGTACTGCCTTAAGCTACTAGTCTTCTTTTATATCTTGATATGACTGGTGAATTTGATGAACAGTTTCCAATAGAACCAGTAAGATAGCATTAGGCATGAGCAAGAGCAGAAGAGGGAAAAACAGAAGTTTCCAGGTGCTATGATTTTGCTGTTTTCTTCATCTTCCTATAGTAGATGATGATTTGTGAGGAAAGTTCCTGCTCAATATCTCTAAACAAAATTCTAGGCCGTATATGAACGGGTTAGCAGTCAATATATTCATTCATTTATGCAACAAATGAGTCTAATAGTGGAGAGTGAATGTAATGTAGGAAATTAGCAGAAACTGTGATTTAAGTACAAAGAAGAAACTTTGATCCCTGCTAGAATCTCTAACAGGGACTACGAAATAAAAAAGGCAAGGTACCTTGTCTAAACCCAAGCTGGGGATCCCAGAAAGACTTCAAGTACAAGGACATATTTGTATGTGTATGTGAGGACATATAGATTAGCCCAGCTAATCCTTCAATGGAATGCCAACAAAATGAGCAAATGTTAAATTTACACCTGCACTGTCTATTCTCGTGGACTGGAAATTACCCCCAATGTTCTGTGCTAAGTACTCAACAGGTTATTTTTTAAAGTTTCATAGAGGTGGATTGAATAGGCTCGTAGGGGCAGAATGAAGCTAAACTTTTTGGTAGATCAGACAACACAAACCTTTATGTAGAGGCAGGCTCTGAAATCAATGAGATTCTAAGACTAGAGCACCACTGTACTGCTCTGCTCACCAGCTTCTTAAATACTTTCAGGCAAGGTCAGAGAAGCATGTAAAATATTTTTCACTAGTCAGCATAACGTGAACACCATCTCAACAATAAAAGATTCATTCTCACATTCTTATACTAATGATCATACCCTCCAGTATTAGTTTATGTAGCAATAGTGGATCTTCTTCTGGTACAGCCACCTAGGAGCTTTGTCTCCAGATGAAACAATAGTCATAAAGGTAGCAGGTGTGTGTGTGTGTGTGTGTGTGTGTGTGTGTGTGTGTGTGGTCTTGGATTTGCTATCCAAAGAATTAAAAAGCCTAGATTTCACAGTTATACAGAAAACATTTATTGTTTAATACAAAGATATATATTCTCAATCGAAAAGGAAGTCAAAATGATAATTAGTTCCCCTTCTGTACATGGTTATTTCTACAATGTCATTCAACAGAAACAAAGACACTTGAAGATATTGAAACACTTATCTCAACAAATACAAGGTAAATTTATAACAGTTTTTCCAGGGGCTAATTGGCTTTTTCAGCACAAGAAAATGAAACAAACTTAGCATAAATAATATAGACAATATACATTTAAAAATTATATGAAACTACATTTTAAAAGCACTAATTTTTTTTTGTTTAAGCAACTCACAATACAATTTTATTAACATAAACTTTAAAGTTTCTGAATAAAGTGTTACTCCTCTTTGCAGCAGTTGACCAGGCAATGTACATCCCTGACCTTGGCTGATGACTGTTTCCTATACTGAATTGAGAAATCTAATTTCCCCATTTGATTTCATAAGCTAAAGTCATCAGAAGGTAGTCATTTTTCAACTCTTAAACATTTACCACCAGCATTTCACTGTTTAATTGTGAATTTGTTCACCTTAATTATGCCTATAAAGGTGCTTTAGGAAAACCTCAGAAGCAGAAAAGAGGAATTATTTTATTTCCTGTTTTACTTTTATCCCACTCCGTACATATTGCCATTATCATTACTGACATAGTTCTGCTTGGAATTCAGCCATGTAAGGAGCAATAAATCTGTGATTTGAACAGATTCTTTGAAAGCAAACATGAAGAATTTTTGTAAATTTACTGGGACAGGAATAAAGTGAATATCATCTTAAAATACTTGGGAAATGACCAAGTTATATTACTAAAGGGGAATGAGAGAACAAGAATGAGCCTTGGGTAAGCAGAGAACATCATAAATCATGTAAGATAGTTCTATGCTTTTATCCTTGGATCCATATGTTCCTCTCAAAGAAAAAGGATGTATTACAATTTAGCATTATTTTACACAGCTCAAAGAGGGCCCAGGAGTTTCCTTTTAATGGCTAAGTGACACCGTTTATAAACAAAGTATATTTTGGTTTTATTTTTTAAGGTTTGTACAATTCCATTTAAAAATTACTTTAATCTTTATTTAAGAAATATTCTGATCTTGTGGATCAGAAGTAAGGAATATTAAAATCTTTACCTATTAGAAGTTAATTATTTTGTTTTTTTTTTAAAAATTCTTTCTTCAATAAATTACAAGGACTTTGTAGACAAAGAAACTAAAATTTTCTGTAATTCCTCTACCTTGTTGTCTTTTGTATTTATAAAATATATTATTGATTATTATTTGCATAATTGGTAATAATAATTGGCATATAGACACATACATATATTATATATTGTATATATACATGGATATATATTATATACAAATATGCATTTTTAAAATGTTGATAATGTTTCCTTCAATAACATCTGTCATATGTTTATCAGTGCAAGCCATCAGATTCAATGGGTGGTTATTCGTGGTCATCACTAATGTTTCCTTCTGTTTTTCCTTTTTCTGGACATAGGATACAGTTAGGCGTTTCTGTTTTCTTTAAATGGCCATGTTACCTTGTTTCGGTCAGTGAAATGAGAATAGAAGTAAAAATGTGTATTATTTAAGAACAAAAATGATTAAGTAAGTGTGATTCTCCATGTGCCTTTACCCCCTACCACAGTTACCAATGACATTTCAACCAGTGACAGGGTACAGGATTTATTAGTAAATCCTTGAAGAAGACATGGACCAGAGTCCTTTGCCAAGTTGAGATGAATGCTTATTAAGATTGAGAATTTTTAATCTTTTTTTTCTTGAAAATTTTCAACACTTTTACATTAAGCTTCTGATATTTTGGCTTTGTGACTGTAGCACACCCTATTCAGTGACCAATGACCAATACAAAAAAAACAAAAACAAAAACAAAATAAAAACAAACAAACAAACAAACAAAAAACTAACCCGGTTCAAAATATTTTAATGTAATTCCATTGAATTTTACAAATATTACTTGACAGTCCACTTTGAGCCTTGAATTCATCCCCATTAAGGGCAACAGGCTAGTCTCTCATTTTCTCATGTCTATCATTTTAATATTAATATAGTTTGACATTCAGGAAGTTGAGTTAGTTGGGAATCCACACAAGTCATGGCATTTAGAAGAAACTCACCAAATTTGGTGGTGAAACTGAGGTAAACATGATGTTTTCCTCAATTTCCCAGACAAACTTACTGGGTAATTCAACAAAAAGAGCTTTTACAGTATTTCAAACCTATTACCTACTTCCAGTATATTTTTTTCTTTTGAGCACTGAGAAGGACTCATTCAAACTGCTAAGCCATATACACAATGGAAGTTTAGAAATGTTGGCTCCAGAAAGCTCCTACATTACCATCAACTGATCTCACATTTATTCTGTAGGGCTTGTCTATTTGTAAAATAATAGAGGCTTTAGAATTCTCCCTTGGTTTACTGTTGTTATTATTTCCCTTAACTGTTACCTTTTTAATGTGTCTCTTTTTTTTCATTTTATCATTTTGACACTTCAAAAATTTGCCTTTAATATGCATTTGTTTTATGAATATTTCCTTAGAACTGTTATAATTCACTATACCTTCCCCCTGTATTGTGTTTATAATTATAATGAAGTAGAAAGGATTATCTAATTTTATATAACATTTCAAATTTATAATGATACACAATTATAGCATATACTTATTTCATTTAATATTATTTTACTTTAGTTTAGCTTATTTTATTTATTTATTATTTTTTTTGAGAGAGAGAGTGAGAGAGCAGGAGTGAGGAAGGTGCAGAGAAACAAGGATAGAGAGCAAGAATCCCAAGTAGACACTTCACTCTATGCTGAGCCATGCACAGGGCTTGACCCCACCACTGCAAAATCATGACCTGAGCAGAAATCCAGAGTCAGAGGCTTAATCGACTGAACCAGCCAGGTGCCCCATATACCGATTTTAAAAGGAAATAACCATGGGGTTCCTGGCTGGCTCAGTCAGCAGGCATGCTACTCTTGATCTCAGGGTTCTAAGTTTGAGCTCTATGTTAGACTTAGAGATTACTTAAATACAATTAAAAAATTAAAAATTAAAAAAATAAAATAAAATAAAAGGAGGAGTAAAAAAAAAAATAAAACTCTGGTGACAACCCAAAGCTTACTGTAATTAGACAAAACATGAGGGGGCTATAAAGAACACACCCAAGAACTCAAAAATTTCTGGAATTTTAGATTTTTTTTTCCCTTTAACTAACTGAATGTGAGTTGGTAACTTTGTATCTTATGTCACCAATCATGTGGTGTAAGGATTCCACAAAGGTGAGGAAGCTGGAAGGCCAAAAGAGCTGGCAAGTGGCCAGAATTAAACTTCCAAAGAATAAGGAAAGGAAACCTATTGTAACAAAGGCAAGTATATCAAGCTGGGAAATGCGGCACTTAATTCGAGGGATCAAAGAACTGCTCAGGAATGTGGTGATGAAATGTTGGTCTTCAAGTAAGGCTGAACTTGTACCAGGTATGTAAGCAGAGACAAATGCTTCTGCTATCTCCACTTACATACAATAGCCAAATTCGAAATTAAAATGTATATTCCTGAACATAGGTCCAGGGTGCTCTGAGAAAAAATAACTGTGAGGTGAGAATAAGGTTATTTGTAATTTTCCTAAACAACAATCACACAAGATTGATTATTTTACTCAAATTTGCAGGACCAGATACCTGATCTTTCAGGTTCCTTAAATTTTCCTGTGCTGTTAACATTGGAAAAAAAGGGAAAAAAAGATGAATTCCATTTTGTAAAAAATTTTCTGAAGTTATTCCCTCATAAACTGATAAAAATTGTCTTCATTAAGTGCTCACCACCACTAATAATAATCATGTGACTTGAAGTAGTGGCTTGTACCAAGGAGGTCAAAACATTTTATATATATGAGTCAATTCATCACAGGGCCTTACAAATATCTGTTAAAAATGAGGTGCCCTACGTAAGTTAAAAACAACATCGCTCAGCCAATACTTTTTGATGTGTGTATGTGTATTTGAATTATTTATGTAAGAAGTGTTTGGCCTCCAGTTCTGATCTTTAAGTGACCAATTTTAAAATGAATATACAATTTCTCCTATAGGCCATCGGTTTAAAATAAGTTAAAATAAGACCAATTAATAGCATATCTCTCATTTATCCTGTCCATTTCCTAAAGCAGAGTAAGCTCCATTATGTTTTCATAACTCTCTTGTAGACCAGTCCTGTCCTTCACTAAACTTTCTATCAAATTCCTCAATGTAGTGGCCTTACCTGCAAACGCCTGCAGGACTTTTCCATTCTAGATGGGATGCTTAAAATCTCGGCCTAACATACATTATCAGCTTCGTAACATCAAGAGACATAACTGAACCACCCAACTTACCAATTCTCAATTCCACATAGCTATCTAGTAATAGCAAAGTAGAGGCAAGGTGTCTGGGCATCTGAATGTAGAATCTTTAATTTATTAACAAGGCACTGCATCCTGTGGAATGATGAATGTAAGGACAATGTATTGTCATTTCTGTGTAACCACAGTTTAAAGCAGTTGTTTAAAAATCACAAATAGGGGTGCCTGTGTGGTTCAGTAGTTAAACATCCGACTTTGGCTCAGGTCACGATATCAGTGGGTTCAAGTCTGCTTCTGATTCTGTATCTCCCTCTTTCTCTGCCTCTCCCCCACTCATGCTCTGTCTCTCTCTGTCTCAAAAATAAATAAGCTATAAATTTTTTTTTAAAAAGATAAATAAAAATCACAAATAAAAGTTTCTTTTTAAATCACAAATAAAAATTTCTAATTCAAAATTAATTATCATAAGCCCTTTTATAAAGAGATTTAAAAAACCTCATTCCAGTTAGAAAACCAATAAACAAGAAAATTGTGTTTTAATGTCATAGTTAAAAAAAACCTGATTAAAAATATATCAGTGTTGACGGACCTGGGTGGCTTAGCCAGTTAAGCATTCAAGTTGTGGTTTCAGCTCAGGTAAAGAGATACAGCCCCGTGTTGGGCTCCAAGCTGAGTGTGGAGTCTGCTTGGTATTCTCTCTCTCTGTTCCTTACTCACTCACATGCGTTCTCTAAATAAATAAATAAAGTTAAAAACGTGTGCACGTGTGTGTGTGTGTGTGTGTGTGTGTGTGTGTGTGGTTAGGTGAGTATAAAGAGAAAAAATACATGTGTTTCATAAGCTAATTTAACTTAGGTTTTGAGAACTGACCAGTCTACCATGAAAGCAGAATTGGGTGTCTAGGACTTAGAAGCAGCATGATTCCATTTGAAAAGTTCAAGCTAACTAAATTTCCCAACCCCAAGGTCACCTAGACCCCTCTGAAATAGTTCATTTAGGTAAAAGGTTAATGAATGTTAGAATCTATACAACTCATTTGAGATGCAACATCATTTGTTTTTCTTTCAGATGCTGCTGATCTAATGGCATGAAATTTAAATTTAGTTAAAATAAATGATAATGGAATTACATATTTCTAATTAAAGTGGTCAGCTAGTAAATCTACATATGCCCCAAATGTTTTCTTCCAATTGAACTACACTTCCATTAATTTTCATTAATGTAAGGTTAGAGAAATGCTATATTTTATTTGCCTTTTCAACACAGAGACCCATGATTTACTTCTTTTAAACTCGCATACTAAGTAATTACATGTTGATTAATCATATATTTGAATTTTTGCAAATGGCTTTTAATAACAGTTTACCAAAATTTTTAATTTGGTCTTTGAAAGCTCTACAAAATACTTATTTATTTTACTTTTTTAAAAACAGATTAACTCACAAAAATGTAGCAAACAAAAAGTTACAGGACCGTGTTCTAGTCCTATGTCTGCAATTGCTTTTGTGGTGTCTACATCATCAAGTGCATTGGACCACTCCTTAAATCTCCATTTTTCCATTTGGAAAACAGAAGAGTCAAAATGTATGGTAGAGACTGGTTTGCTGGTCACCATATCCATTCATAATTTCTATGGGGCACAGCTGGGCTGTATTCTCCAGTCTCCCTTGCATTAGGTGTGATGACATTAGTTTATGGCCAAAGACATGTTGGCAGAAACTATGTCAGCCAATTCCCGACAATACTCATAAAATCTTTTTATAAACAACATTCTATCCATTACCTCCTTCTGTGGCAAGTTTGGGAATGAATTAGAAATGGCAGAACCTTAAGATCGAAAAACCCAAGATTCCTTAGATCAGGAGCATGAATTTCGAACTTATGTGAATGAGATAAATGGCTACTATATACGCTGTTGTTTTTGGTTTTATTTATTATAGTAGTTACTCTTATACCAACTAATATGGATTGTGCCAACACTTAGGTCCAAAAGTGGTATTATTTTGTCATGCTATGCTATGGTTAAAGATCCAAAGGTGAATGTCCATAGTAGGGAAGAAAAAATTAATTTTCTTTTCACTTAAATTTCAGAATGTCAGAAATAACTGTGTATTTGTATAAAGTATCTCAACTTCATTAAGTTAATTTATGTCACAATTTAAAAAGTTGCCTTTGGATTTTATAATTTGAAGTCCACACATTTTTAATCTTTGTATTCTCAGCACCTGGCAGGTGATGAGGAAGATAATTTATTTTCAGAAAGAATCAAGACTATAAGTCATATTACTTACCAATTGCTGTGTAACAGATTACTTGCAACAGCAGTAGCTTGAAACAACACAGGTTTATTATCTCATAGTTTCTGTGAGTCCAGAAGTTGCACATGGCTTAGCTGGTTCTCTATCACAGTGTCTCAGAAGCCAACAATAAAAATGTCTGCTGAGCCTGGGGTCTCTTCCAAAGGCTCAATTATACAAGGATCCACTTCCAAGGTAACTCATGTGGCTATTGGCAGTTCCTCAGCTTCTCCAGGGTGGTCAGAGGAAAGGCTTTAGTACTTTGGTGGCTAATGTCTGGAGTCTGCCCCCAAGTCCTTGGCACATGGACTTTCCCATGTGGCAGCTTTGCTCTATCAAACCCAGCAACTGGAGGAGAGAGAGAGAGAGAGAGAGAGAGAGAGTCACAGAGTCTATCAGCAAGACAGAAATCACCGTCCTTTGTAACCTAATTACAGAAGTGACATTTCCTCAGTATTACCATATTGTATTGATTAGTCACAAATTATTCAAGGGGAGAGAATAACACAAAGCTGTAAATATCAAGAGGCAAGATCATTGGGAGCTATCTTAGAGGATGCCTGCCATAGATCATTTTTAAAGTCATTTATGATTATCCCTCAAAAGTAACACAATCAGATGTCACTGCTAGGCTCTGGTAAGGGTTTCTTTCTTGTTTCTTTTCCTATTGCTATTAGCCAGATTATGGAGAAAAGATAGGGAAAAGAACAAGGAAGAAAAAGAAGATGAAGAGACAGTGTAGGAAGTGAAAAGAGAATTTGGAAGAAAAAACCTAAAAAAGACACATTGATTTTTATATACTTCACTTTTTATCATGCAATTGTGCCTGTATGAATCAGCAATGGATGGGTACTACTGTAGATTTCAAAGCAATATAAACGCCTGAGAGAGGGTGCTGGAACAGAGCTGGCTTAATAGACTGATGGGTTTGTAATATGAATGCATAATAAGAGTCAAAAATATAAATAGCTGTGAAGAGAGCAAGAAGTGGCACTTTTACAGATATCAAAAAACATATGGCTGAACTTATTTAGGGGGATAGTAACAATGGATTAGATGATGGGACTACTGGTAGATGATCATGTCAAATTATAGCATGATTTTTTTATTGCTCTAATAAATCTGACTTGATACAACCTAGCTTGGTCTGACTCATATGAAATAATAATGCTTAAAGTTTATACAGAATTTTATAAACTGCTTTAATATCCATGATCTTATTTTGTTCTCATAAACCAATCTCTCCTCTCAAAATATACAGATTTGTCAAGTCATCCCGTTATTGAAAACTTTGCCTCTGCCCCCTGTGCCTTGAAAATAAAGTTTAGAGTCCTTCACCAAACTTACAACACCATTCATGGTTGCCTTACCACTCTCTTGTTTATTGCTGTATGCCTTATTCGTCTGTTCTAGCCATTGAAACTACTTACTTCTCAGTTAAGAGTTGCTCTAAGTTACAGTTTCTCAACCTTGGCACTACTGGCATTTTGGACCAGATAATTTTTGTTATGGACTTGCTGTGCACTGTAGGATGGAAAAGAGCATTCCTGGCTTCTACCCACCAGATGCCATCAAAGCCCCACATAGTGGGACAATGACTCCAGATGTTACCAAATGCCCTTTGAGGATCAAAATTATCCCCCATTGACAAACATTGATCTAGGTATTTTTTCATTCTATTTTCTTGGTATGGAAACCTCTAATCTGATTCCTACAATTGACTGACTCTAACATGTTCATTAGAAGTTGCCTCAGTTGGGTGTAGTTTCTATGGAAAATAGTATGGAGTTTCCTCAGAAAATTTAAAAGGGAAATACCATAATATCTGACAATTCTACTTTGGGGTATATATCCAAAGAAAATTGGAAGATATCCAATTATTTACAATAGCCAAAATAACCTAAGTACCCATCAACAGATGATTGGATAAAGAAAATATGGTATATATTCACAAGGGAATATTATTCAGCCATGAGAAAGAACCAAATCCTACCATTCGTGACAACATGGATAGAACTTGAGGGTGTTACATGAAGTGAGATAAGCCAGACAGAGAAAGGTTGCTTAGTATCACAGTATCACTAATATAATAAGTAAACTTAGGAAAGAAGGAAAGAAGGAAGGAAGGAAGGAAGGAAGGAAGGAAGGAAGGAAGGAAGGAAGGAAGGGAAAGAGAGAAAAAAGAAGAAAGAAAGGAAAGGAAAGGAAAGGAAAGGAAAGGAAGGAAGGAAGGAAGGAAAGAGAGAAAAAAAAGAAAGAAGGAAGGAAGGAATGAAGGAAGGGAAAAACAAAGAGGCCAATCTCATAGAAGCTGAGACTAGAAAAATGGTTTCAGGGGCAGGGGTGAGTGGCGGGAGGAATAGAGAAGATTTAGTAAAAAGGCACAAGCTTATAGCTAGAATATCTATAGGCCTGAAGATTTAATGTAAAACATGGTGACTGCAGTTGATGACAATGTATTGTACAATAATTTTTTTAAAATCAAGGGAAGAAGTTGCCTTCCTTACAAAGCTTCTCTTTATTCCCCCTAAACTGAATACGAAGTCTTCCTTGTTTCCTACCTCTCTCTGAACCCCAAACCCAATGCTCAGAAGGATTACTTCTGTCTCAGTTACATATGCATTAGGTATATGAACATTTAACTCCAGATGTCTACACTTTTCCTTTTGTTATCTGTAAAGTAAGGATGATAAATAATTCACAGTGTTGGGCACATACTCAATATTCATTATATGTCAGTTAATATTATTACTGTTATGACTTTATTACTTCTTTTAGGTGAGAGGATGGTGAATAATTCAATAGATATGATAATATGAACTTATAAATTCAAAGTTAATATATTAGAGATGATATATATGATTTTGGAGATAGATAGATAGATAGATAGATAGATAGATAGATAGATAGATAGATAGATTCCATGATCTTCACTGCTGCTAAACTCAGCCCAGAGATAAAACACTCTACTGGAACATGAAATTTCTTTCTCTATTCAACAACCAGTACTGTGAGAAGGGTTCAGTATGAATTTGTTGAGAGCAAAATATTTATATAAGGCAGCAAAAAGAAAATAAGTGTCAAAACAAACATTAAAAATATCCAGAAATCTACACCCTGTGTTAACACAGCAAGTAGATTAGAAAAAATACATGCATAGACTAGCAAAACAGTGTAAACATTCACAATGACAAACTCCTGAAAAAAATACAGAGAATTTGTAAAATATGTGCTGCTTTAAATAAAATTTAAAGATATAGAATAACTTGTCTTTATTGAGAACTCAATAGGGAGTGACCCTTAAGAATAAGTATTCTGAGATTTACTTTGAAATGCACACAAACACAACACATACACAAAGGTGAATTGGTGGATAGAAGAGGGGAGGGATTAAGAAAGGATAATAGAAGAGGGGTAGATAGATGGTGTAATTGGCAGAATAATGTGAAGCTGTGAATATTACATTACATGGCAAGGGATTTTTACAGATGTCATTAGTTTAAGGATCTTAAAATAGGAAGATGACCTTGGATTTTCCTGGGTCCAATATTATTACAAGGGTCCTTAAAAGATGGAAGAATGAAGCAGAAGAGTCAGAGAGGGAGATGTTACAAGGGAAACAGGGATGGGATTCAGAACAAGATTTGAGGATCCCTTGCTTCTGAACATGAAGGAAGAGGAAGGGAGCCAAGAACCAAAGGATACAGGTGGCTGCTAGCAGCTGCAAAAGACAAGAGAATGGATTTTCCCTGGAGACTGGTGTCATCTGGTGAGAAGACAGCCTGCCAACACCTTCATCCTTAGCTTTATGAAATGTGTTTTAGCTTTCTGACCTCCAGGTTTATAAGGTAATAAATTTGTATTGTCTTAAGCCACTGAATTTGTGATGATTTATTACAGCACTATTAAGAAACTAGTAGATACATGCAATAAAGAAAATATAGCCAAGTGTTAATTGTAGAACACAGATCATGGGCGTAGGGGTATACTTTCAATTTAGCTATGTATTTGGAAGTTTTTATTAAAATGTCTGAAAAAATAAAGAAACACAAACATAAAGAAAAATGGATAGTGCATTGTGAAGAACTACTCCTAAAAACTGGGCCGATCAACAATAATTGATTAAACATTGTTTTACAAAGAAAATTCTATGTAGGTTACTCATTTTATTATAGAGATCAACTTTTCTTTCTCAATTTAATTTCCTGAAGCTGGTAAAGAAAAAGCCACATTCACATTTCACATTGTTAGCATTCAAGAAGTACTAATAGAATCAATGCAAGTGAATACATATGCTTCAACTGTTATTAAATTATATGTTTGGCCTGAGTGGGGTGAACTTATCTGCAAAGTTAGAAAAGTTACCATTGGAAACATGATGTAGGTATGATTCTCTCTGCTGCCAAACACTACACTAAAATTATGAAATGCTACTTATTTATCACTTCCTGATATATTCTCTTGGCATTATTGCTACAATGTATGACATCATTCTTAGAAATAGAACAGAATAGACATGGGCAGCTTTCGTTATCTTGGAGATTAGGGACAGGAACCAAAATAGATTAGTTTAATTCATTGTTTTTTATTTTAATATGCATTGATATATTTTCCATGCAAATTAGCCCAGTAGATTTCTTTATATACTTGAAATAAAAAAACTGCATAAAATCTTTACCTGTGTGTGTGTGTGTGTGTGTGTGTGTGTGTGTGTGTGTGTATAAATGTTGATATATCTCTGAAGGAGACACTTACATCACCCTGCCTATATTCCCCTGGCATAGCGATATGAATGCCAACTGCCCAAATCTATGCTTTTTCTGCCTAAGACTTCCTTTGGCCACCAGAGTCAGCTCTGCTCAGGAAAAGGTTGACTGAAAAGGACTCTGAATTAGAACCCCCAGGATAAGTCATTACTCAGTGACACAGAAGGAGTTTGTGGAAAATAGTCTAGTTCCCTATGTCTCAGGAAGAACACCTGGAACACAGTTGACTCTGAGTCCCCATCGGGATTGAGCTCCAGTTGTCTATAGTGCTGATGTACCTGATAACACCTCCTTAATTGACTTCATCCCAACCTGTGACCCATTTTCCCAACCCTCCACTGGCGATTCCTTTGAACTATCTCTCAAATAAACTCTAAAATTTCTTCTTTGGGGGAATTCAAACTAAAAAGTCTCCCACCCTCAGAAAAGTAATAAAAACTAATAGGGCATATTTTAAAAATAAAATTCTGGAAGGCTTTATGTATACTGATATACTCTGGTTGAAAGCTCTTCTAATTGTCTAAGTATTTTACTGTTGTCAAAACTATTACACAATACCTAGATCTTTATCCAAGGAAATTGAATTTTTAAATCGATCATTTTGTTAGTACTTAAACATCTGTTATCAGCAAACCAAACCCTTTCAACATCCATCTTGATTTGGCCACTTAACCACATGGCTTGAGATAACAGAATCCAGTAGAAGAGTTGATTCTGATGAACTGTGCATCTGATCTTAGTGATTTTGGATAACAGTGTTAGATATTTTCAGACATGGGCAGTGAGCGTTCCCCCTGTGCATTGGATCCTGGCACACATGACAAGAGCAAGTGAAACAGTTGTGTGATCCCCCTGATATCGATTCCACAAAGTATTGTTTGATGTCACACAACTGGGAATATAACGATGTTTCTATGTTGTCGCTCTATGGCCTGTCCTATAGATAGCCCTATAGAATCAGAATAACTGAATTTCATGGCTCTCTCAACTTCTGCCTATTGAAAATGAGGAAAAAGTAAGAAAGAATGGTCACACCATCAAATATACTTACCAAAGAGATTTCGGTAGTAGAAATTAAATGTGAAAAAATATTGAAGTTTAACAATGGTGAAAATGAACCCAGAGGTAACTGCTATCCCCAGGATCAATTCCTTGGTTAATGAGGCTGGCCAATGAATGAAGAATGTCCGTATGCTTTCCTGGGAGCTAAAAGGACCCTGATGCTGTGCTCCATCAGGAAAATACTGTAGTGGATAGGCACAGAAGTCACCCAGTAACTCTTAATATCCCAAGAGTAGGCAGCATGACTACAGATGTCACTCATTTGCCCATCGTATTTCTTCACCTAGATCTTTGACTTACCTTTACGTTTTTTTTTTTAACTTTTTAAATGTTATTTATTTATTGAGAGATAGAGTGTGAGTGGGTGAGGGGCAGAGAGAGAGGGAGATACAGAATCTGAAGCAGGCTCCAGGCTCCGAGCTGTCAACACAAAGCCTGATGTGGGGCTCGGACCCACAAATCGTGAGATCATGACCTGAGCTAAGGTTGGATGTTTAACTGACTGAGTCACCCTGGTGCTGCTGTCTTACTTTATAGTTTTAAATTCATGACATTTGTGACAATAATGGGAGCCATAGCAAACATTTATAATTCTGGTTTTGCCGGGCATTCCCCCTTCATCTGGGAAGAAGAACCCAGCTTTCCTTTGGGAGGCTTTCATATATGTATTTTGTGTGAAGACCCAATAGATTTGGCAACCAAAAAGAAAAAAATCCATCTACCTTCCTCCCCTCATCAAGTTTGTGACTCAAACAAGACAGATGAATTCCGCTGGAGTAACATGAGGAAATGGAGACTGGAACTGAGAGGAGGGAAATCCAGGAATAAAAGTAAAAATAGGAGATGCTAGGGGTGTTTGAGTGGCTCAGTTACTTGATTGTCTAACTCTTGGTCTCTACTCAGGTCATGATCTCATGGTTCATGGGATCAAGCCCCATGTCAGTCTCTGTGCTGAGAAAGTGGAGCCTGCTTAGGGTTCTCTCCCTCTCTCTCTCTCTCTCTCTCTTTCTCTTTCCCCCCTCCCTCTCTCTCAAAATTAACAAACATTTCAAAAGAGACAGGACATGCTAGTCATCCTGGAAGAGCCTGGATCGTATCCTGACTTTATATCCCTCACCAATATCCACTAAATAAGGGGCCAGACCTTGCTGGCCCTGGTTTCTATCCACCCTGAGCCTGGTTTACTTTAATTTTGCAAGTTCACCCACACATTCAACATGTCGTAGGGCAATTTCTATTGCTTGAAAACACTTACTTTTAATCATTTATTTTTCTAATATATCACTTGATATTTCCTTTTATTTAGTCACATACTTGGTTTTAAAATCACTTCATATTTTATTTTAAGTTATTATTTTTAGGTAACAATATCCTAATTTCCTTTTGTATTTCAGAAACAAAGATTTGAAGTAAATATGTATTTACTCTGCCAGGCATTGTGATTAGCCATTTCCATACATTATTTCCTTTGGTTTTCACAAAACCTACAAGGATGTATAGCTTGGTTTTAAAAATCTTTTTCTTACTTTATATGTGTTCATATAAAGGGAACAAGAAAGCTGTAGAGCATTAATTGAAGAAAGAGTTCAAGGTGCATAAGATGCAAATCATATTCATGATACATAAATATGCATATATGTGTGCATTTGTTTATTTCAGTGCTTCTGAGTTTCTATACATCCCAGAAACTGCATAAAAAGTATATTGGCACACATTATTTAAATTTATATTATTTTACCTTACTCTCCAGATCAATAAACTGAGACTCAAAATCGGCAGATAGTTTTTCTTTTTTTTTTTTTTGATGTTTTATTTATTTTTGAGAGACAGAGACAGTGTAAGCAGGGAGAGTCAGAGAGAGAGAGGGATATACAGAATCCAAAGACAGTCTCCAGGCTCTGAGCTAGCTGTCAGCATAGAACACGATGCAAGGCTCCAACCCACGAACCCTGAGGTCATTACCCGAGCTGAAGTCGGATGCCTAACCCACTAAGCCACCCAGAGGCCCCAGAAGATACTTTTTCTAAGTCCCTATATATCACAGAAACAGGAAGTGATGAAAGGAGGATTTGAATCTAGGTCTGCGTGATAAAAAACTGACCACAGTTCAGTGGTTGCCAGTGTTTGTGGAAAAGCTTTCTGTGGAGGACCATATTCTCTAGACATTTATTATCTTTGGATCTGGTAATGAGACTTATATTACATTTTTTTAAAATTTTAGAACTATTTAAACTTAAGGAAAACAAGAAAGAAGAAGTTGTTTATAAATTCTCCATGACCTTTAAAGCAGAAACATCTGTTGGGTGACATCGATCTTGAGTGAACACAAACAGACTTTCAGGTGGATGGACTGTAGATTTCATGTGCATTGTCATCTGACTCTTTGAAATTAAAAGAACTTGGAGAAAGCTGTGGGGAATAATTTATTGTATTTTTCATAAAAATAAATGCCATAATATAAAGTGACAGTCCTTGATTACATTCTCTGGTGAACCTGGTTCCTGAATTTCTGTTAATAGTGATAAATAATCCCAAGGGTAGTCAGTCTGAGTCCTCACCTTTGAACAGTTTCCAAAAGCTGAGCAATATGTGGATTCATCCGGGGAGAATCCACTCATAAACTTCTAGTGTTGACTTAAAATATTTCAATATACTGTTGAATAAACAAATGCAGATGTGGTTGCAGACGTGGCCGTAGTTTTAAATTGCTTATGCTTTCCTTATGCTTATAGTCCTATATAACCAAAAGATGGAGACACATATAACCATTAACTACAAGCTGACCTACAAGGCCAATGGATTTCAGATTAATAACATTAATTTAATTCAAGGGAGGATCCTATTTTGCAGAATGTAAATTGCTGTCCATAGTATTAATAGCAGTAGTAAGAGGGACTCTTGAATTTATTTTGTATTTAGTACACAGCACTGGGGATAATGCAATTTTCCCATCACTCTTTTCTATTCAAATTTTTGGGCAATTTTAATTCAAATATGCTATGAAGTCATATTTTCAATGACTTTCCAGGATTGCATCAGTAGTATAAGAAGTTTTTTAAAAAATATTTTATTATCATTTTTAGCACTCTGCAATTTGACAGAACTATTTGGCAAGCAATAACATTTTAAATACTAAGGAGATTCAGTGTCTTAGTCTCGGCTTTTCCAAAGCCAACTCTGAGACAAAGGCTAATCTATGAATGGTTTATTCGGAAATGTCATTTTCGGGAGCCAGATAGAAAAAGAGAAAAAACTTATCCAAAAACATGTTATTGAAGGGGTTACCTCAAGACAATATTATTGACTTGGTCCAAAGGAGTTCTAAGAAGCCCTCTGGTGTGTTTCAGACCACCCAGCACAAGAGTGAAAAAGGAAGTTATTTATCTTTTGGTTCACCTTCCAACACACAAGCACTTTGCATGTATGATTGCCAAACCATTTGTGGGGCACACTTAACCAGTGTTAGAGGCTCTCTGGGCAAAAAGTCAGAGGACCCAGTGTGCATTGTGATACCTCTGTCAAATTACACTTATGCCAAGCTGCTCAAAGCATATGTGAAACTGTCCACAACAGCAATAGTTGGAATAAGATAAGAGGCTAAGAAGTCTTGAAGCCATACCCAAGAGAGTTTCCCATTCACTCACATTAACATCTTAGCTAATTTATATATCTCTATATAATTAAAAAAATCAGTAGACATTTAAAACATTAGAAAATACATGGACACCCTATTGAGAAACATTCTTAGCAAATTTCATTCATGGATGTTTTAGAAAAAAATTCTAGGAGTTTAACTATAGTCCTAGCGATAAGCTATATACCTATCGCTTTATAGATGTTTTGTCAGTGCAGACTCTCCAAAAAGGAATAGAATGTTTTTTCTGTATAGCTGATTCTTTTAATTCAACTCAACATATTTTGTCAAATATCTCTTTCGTGTATTCTGCTACACTCTGGGAATTCAAGCATGATCAGACCACAAACACCAGAGGGTCTCACAGTCTTTGGGAAAGGCAGGGACCTAATTCTCAAATCTAGGAGAGTTCTAAACTTGACACATGTTTAAATGTCTTCTATATATAAAGAGCATATTTCAGATGCACAAATAGCATTCAAAAACTGGATGGCTTCATTTCAACTGTGCAGCAACAACAACAACTCAAGGTTGTTACTGGAGGGAAAAATAATAGGATTTTAGATGGCCAATCTGGGTTGGAATTTCTATTTGCGGCCCCGGAAGTAGTGAGGGAGTGGAATTGCTCCGTTGACTTCCTGGCATAGTAAGCCTAGTATTGAGATAAAAAACGGCTCCTGCACTGAATTTAAGTTAAATTAGATTAAGAGAAATGACATTGTGAGCTTTTAAATTCATTCTTAATCCATATTTTCTGTATAAAATAAGCTGAAATTGCAAAAAAAAAAAAAAAAAAGAAAATTTGCTTTACTTTTGCCATGAAAATTTCTTCCGATGTGTGTATTCAGACAAATGTGTGTCATTCTTTTCCATGTTACAAATTCATTCAGTAAAAATGAATCCGTGGTATTACTTCTATACCAAAAAAGGAGTATTTTCTATCATAGTCATATTTGTTTTGCCAAAATACAAATAAACCTACACACATGCATACAAATGTGCATATGTACATATGCATATGAAGTGTGTATAGGACCATATTTCCAAGCAGTAATAGATATTAAGAGCAAAATGCTCTTTTGGGTGTAATAATCTTTTACATATAATTTCAGAAAAAAAATTCGATGGAACTGTCCTGCCTCCTGGCAACATTAAAGACTAAATCAAAAGCCTAATGGAGCATGAAAATATTAAATAAATTAATTCTGTTTGTGTTTCTTTAATATGAATTTGACAGCCAACTGCTTTCAAATAGAGCCATTTGTTCTCACTGTATCACTTCATACAAATAATGTACAAATTGCTACCATGCGTTTTAATGCATTTTTATGCATATAAAAATAATCTTGATCAGAACAAACTTCTATAACATTATGTCTTAATAATGGAAGTATGACACAGATTAAAATTGAACAGTTTTATGATTTCTGAGATGGAAATGCTCGCCTATTGAAATATGGCTTCTATCATATATGCTAATGCTGGACACCTCTGTTTCAAGAATCTAAACGTATAATGAATCTTTGTACTATTTTTGGGTAATGTGATTTGTGGCTATATTTGTCTATGCTGAAACAAACAAACAAACAAAGCAATTAGCCCTTAATGCTTACCGTCTTAGTCTGCTCGAACTGTGAAACAAAATACAGGCTTTTTAAACAATAGAAATATTTTCTCAGAGTTCTAAAGTGCAAGTTCAAGATGTCGACCAATCTGATACCTAGTGAGGTACCTATACCTCCTGGCTACCATTTTACTGTGTCCTCATGTGGCAAAGAGAATGAGTTCTGGTATCTCTTCCTCTTTTTAGGGGCACCACCCCTATCAAATTAGGGTCTCATCCATATGAACACATTCAATCTGTCACCTGCTCACAGGCCATGTCTGCAACAATAATCACCTTGGGGGTTAGGGCTTCAACAAATGAATTTGACAGGGGCAGGAACATAAAATTCAGTCCATAGAACTTTCCTAAATTCAAAGTGTATTTTCCAATAACTCTATAATACTTACGTCCTGTATTAGCCAGTTTACAACCACAGTGGTCTCTTTCCTATTTTTAGGGATCCTTATTTTAGTAACAATTCATAATGTTGAGAATGAAGATTTTGGTAACCATTAGGAAGATGCTCTTCAATAACCGTTATTTTTTTGGCACCTACAATATGCCAGGTATATTCTGTATCCAGTGCCTCTTTCAAGCTTCGGCACCTCTCCATGACATTTATGTTATTCTGTACGTTTTCCAAATGGACAATCTGAGGCTTAAAGAGGTTAATTGTCTTTTGTGTAGTCTGAATCATGATGTAATAAATAACTCCTCTCTTAGTGCTCTTGCCTCAACATTTCTGCCAACTCTGACATGTTTAAAACAATAAGAGCTCTGGGAAAAATGTTTAGAAGTCTCTTTTGGGGAAGGTAGATCCACTACATTGTTAAAATTTTCACCTTCAAGCTAATCTCTTTTTAATGTTTTTTTAAATGTTTTTATTTATTTCTGAGAGACTGAGAGAGAGACTGCATGAGCAGGGGAGGGTCAGAGAGAGCATGAGACACAGAATCTGAAGTAGGCTCCAGGCTCTGAGCTGTCAGCACAGAACCCGAGGTGGGGCTTGAACCCACAAACTGTGAAATCATGACCTGAGCTGAAGTAGGACGCTCAACTGACTGAACCACCCAGGCGCCCCTCCTTCAAAGTAATCTTACAAATCGAATCTTAGTCCATTTCCAAGATATGGAAGTATATTATAAAGTATAACTGATATTTAATATGAGAGTTTTAGAAACCCCTGTTTTGTATCTTTTTAATGATTTACTATGAGTAAAGAAAGAGGAGTAGGGGGATGAGATTTGGCCAGGTCTGCAATGTCTAATGTTTGAAAACTCTGACCTTGAACTTTCTCCCAAGAGACTTTGATTCTCCCAATTATATGCTTCAGATGGTTTTCCCTGGAATATGATGGAGTTGAGTCATTTTCAACATCAGTATATACCTTGAGATAAACTGCTTCCCTTTGTTTTAAGGCAGTAAAACATGGTTTGTGGATTATTACTTCCTTGGTGAGATATTTTTATTTTCTTCTCACTGAAGTTTTTTTTTTTTTTTTTCCCAGTGCTTCATCTTTCAGGAAAAGGAAATGACATCTAATTTTCCATCCCTATATTGCCTACTTCCACCCCAAATAGAACAGTTGACAATTCACATTATACAGCACTAGGACAGAAACATGGAGCCCACCCCTCAGGAGGGAGACTAAGCAAAAACTTTCCAGTGTAGGTGGGATTAATCACAAATGATAATTCAAGGTTTGAAATGAGTCATCAAGACATTTAGACCCATTTTTGTATAAAATGAGCTTAAAATGAGAATGTAATCACTTCAGTACCAAAAATGGAAAGTAGATGCTAAGTACTCATTTGTAAAAAGTAACTAGTTTTCTCATTTTCCAAAACTTAAGGGCTTCTATGTCCTCCCAAATGTAATATTGTGATATGTTATAAAATTCCGGTATTGAGTTAAATTAAGATTTTCTAAAAAGTTGGCCACATTAAATTATGTGCTTTCTGATGCAAGAGTTAGATTTGGTTTCCTGTAGTGAAGGGACCTTGCCTTATGGCTTTGGTTTATGTACGCAGGACAAAATTATGAACAAACAAACAAACAAAACAAGAAACCGCTGTTTCTCAACAGCTGTATTAGTTTGCTTCAGCTGTCATAACAAAATATCATTGACGAGGTGATATACAACAGAAATTTATTTTCTCACAGCTATGGACACAGGAGGTCTAAGATCAAGATGCTAGCACAGTTGGGGGCTGGTGAGGTTTCTCTCTTTGGCCTGTGGATGTCTGGCTTCTTGCTGTGTGTTCACATGATCTCTTTATCCACACATGGAAAGAACACTGGAGAGCAAGGTCATCAATGTGTCTTCTTATAAGGACACTAATCCTCTTGTATTAGAACTCCCCCCACCCACATACTTATGATCTCATTTAACTTTAATTACTACTTTAGAAGCCTTATCTGCAAATATAGCCACACTGGGTGTTATGGCTTTGACACACAGATTTTGGAGGGATACCAGCATTCAGTCAATGACAACAGCTAAGGATAGAACACACATCTAGTTTATTTAAGAACCATCTACTTCATCTATTCGCCCCCGACTTGGTGTTCTATACTAGACACGTGTACTCAGATACAAACACGCAGTTAATTCATGTCCCCCAAGACCGTAAGCACAGTTATAAATAATTTCATGACGTGTCGGCAGCCATATGGTGATTTATAGACAAAACTACCTCTGTAATCTTAGCTTCTGTATGGACACTTAGAGATCCTAAACAGCTGTCTCTGTTTCTGTAACCCTGTGGAGGTGTGGACAGATACATTTGTCCTTTTAACAAGGGAAGAAAATCATCATTTTTTTTCAAAAGTATTTAGAGAACAGATGCTTCTAATGAAGAGGTTTGTGTTTACACTTGGTCTGGTGGCAGGCAAATATTTGGTTTGTTCAGGAAACTAAAGAATGGTTCCCACCTGGTAGTGTGGGAAGGCATTTAGAATAATGATGGAGTAAGTATAGTTGGGTTCTAATTCTGGCTTGAGTTCTAATTAATGGTGAAACGTTGCTTTGGTTTTCCCAATCCTTGTTTTGTTGCTGGAGGAGCTATCCTCTACAGAGTACAGTAGATGGAGCGATACTTTAAAAACCTTGACCACACCGCTTACCTGCTCAGATGCTTCGTGTGTCTTCTCATCCCTGTAGGACCAAAGTCCTGATCACAGTCCTAGGGGATCCCACTAGGACCTGACTTTTGCTTGCCTCAACCCCATCCCTAATTTTCTGACATTTATTAACAATGCACTGATCACACTGGCCACCCTGCTATCTCCTGAATGCATTTCTTCTTACCTCAGTCCTTTCTGTTTGTCTCTGGGAGGTAACCTGCTATTTTCCCAGTTCCTACAGTAGAGCTTAGTGCCTACAGATACTCAACTGACATGGGATAAATGATAAAATAACATTGTTGTTAATGCAAACTATCAAACTTAAGATGCTATCCTAATGTGAGTTATTGCCATTATAAGTAAGTGTCCTCTCATTTAACATCTTCACAACTAGCATAACCTCCAGTTGAAAAAAAAAATCTTTAATTACATTTTGAAATTTGCCTATTATCAGAAGATTCTCTAGGTCGAATATAAGTGGGAAAATATATATGGAGTATCTATCCCTTTATATACTGTATTTTGTTTATTTAAAATTAGATATTATCTCAAGAACAATCATATTTTGTTTGAATGAGTTTCTATATTTACTCCACAGAGTCTGCTCAGAACTGGCAGCTGCCACGTAATAAATGGGCAGTTCAGGTAGGAACTCACCATGGCCAACTCTTTTCACTTCTTGCTCCCAGAGGAATGGATCAGGGTTAGGGGGCAAGACATTTGCACCCCATTTTATAGAAGCCATGCACAAAATACATAGACTGACATTCAGCATGGCTGCCATGAGGATTCAGCTAACTGAATCTGGGTGCAGCCTAAGCCTTCCTTTCCCCTGGGTAAAGATGCAGTTACATAATCCCCTAGTATTTATGGTTATATTCCCAGGACCTCTCTGATTCCCACTGATTTCTTCTCCATCTCATTGATACCAGGCTAGCTTTTGATGGAAGAGTCACCTTCCTTTTCTGATCTCCTTGTTCCCCTTCTTGATCTCCTCTCTGCCCTTTTCCAACCTGCTCTGCATCCCAGGAGGTTGGTCTGTGGGGACTTTACTAGTGGGTTCCCTGCCTTCTGCTTTTCTCTTGAGTTCATGCAGAACAGCACCAAGGGAAGATTAGAGGAAGAGAATGAGGTAAGATCTTGATATGTCCTTCCCTCACCTGCTCCCTGGAGGTCAGTATTCTTGGTTCTTTCCTCCACCAGAGGACACAGTTATGGTCAGACCAACCCCTCTACACAGCTTTCTTCATTTCCAATAACCCCTCAACTACTTAACCCCTCTGACCCTGGGAATAGAAGCATTCTATCATTAGCTGTGGTATTATACTGTCTCTGGTTGGTTCCCTTATAACAGATATTAAATTATCCTCTTACTCAGTTTCAGGGTACCAATCGTGTTTGAATAGAATTATGATTATACATTTTCTCATAGCCAAAAAATAAAATGATAGTCAGCTGCATGTCTACCCCAAAAATGCATATGAATTTTGGAAGAAACCTGATGGTGTCATAAATTAATAACGCATAAAGATTAATAGTGTAGCCTCAAATCTTTGTTGTATCTTTCACTGGCCATTAAAATTAAGCATATTGTTTTCTTCTATGATTTCAGTTTCTCACCTGTAAAACGTGAACAGTAATAATATTTAGCTTACAGAATTATTTTGAAATAAGATCTATATAAAATATTTATCAACATGTCTGGCCAATACTAATTGTATAATAATGGTAAGACATAGTTTTTATATTTTCCTGTGATGGTCAATTCTATGTGTCAATTCGACTGACTGTAGGGCACCTACACATTTGGCCCAACACTATTCTGGGTGTGTCTGCCTGGGAGTTTCTGGATAAAGATTTAATTTTGTTAAAGTTGGTTTATTTTTTGAAAGAGAGACAGAGAGAGACAGAAAGAGAGAGCTTGAATGGGGAGGGGCAGAGACAGAGGGAGACATAGAATCTGAAGCAGGTTCCTGGCTCCCAGCTGTCAGCACAGGGTCTGACACGGGGCTCCAATCCACGAACCGCAAGGTCATAACCCAGGCCTTGGTGGATGCTTAATGATTGAGGCACCCAGGTGCCCCATGCATGTTTCTGGATAAGATTAACATTTCAGTTGGTCTATTGAGTAAAGTAGATTGTGCTCATTAAAGTGCACAATCAACTGAAAACCTGAATAAAACAAAAAGTCTTGAGTTAGAAGGAATCCCTCAGGCCTGACTGATAAGCTACATGTGGGTCTTTTCCTCCCTTTTAACTTTAACTAAAAAGTCAGCTCCTTTTTGGTCTCCAGTTTACTGGCTTTCAGACTGGAATTTACATCGTTGGCTCTCCTGGTTCTTGGGCCTTCAGACTTGGGCTGGAAACATACCATTGGCTCGCAGGCCTTTGAACTACACATCAGCTCTCCTGGTTCCCCAACATGCCAACTGCAAACCTTGGGATTTCTTAGCCTCTATAATCATGTGACACAATTCTTTACTATAAATCTCTTTACACACACACATACACACACACACACACACATACACACACACAGATGTGTTTTATTTCTTTGCCAAAGGGTGACTAATACACTGACCTAACTTTGTATCAGAATCACCCAAAAAACTAAAAAATCATCTTGAAACTTACTCCCAAATTTTAATTATTTAAGTGAAGAGTCCAGGGAGCTGCATTATTAAAAAAAGATTTCCATATGGGTGCATGGGTCGCTCAGTCAATTGAGCATCTGACTAGTGATTGCTGCTCAGTCATGATCTCGTAGTTCATGGAAATGAGCCCCATGTAGGGCTCTGTGCTGACAGCATGGAGCCTGCTTGGGATTCTCTCTCTCTCTCTCTCTACCATTCCTCTCCTTGCACTCCCTCTCTCATATATGCACTCTCTCTCTGAAAGTAAATAAATAAGCTTAAAAATTTTTTACAAAGGTCTCCACATGATTTTAAGCGGATGGTAAGCACTGATCTGTGTATTCCCACTTGGGAGACGCACACAAGACACACAAGTACAACTCTCAGTCACACAAGCTGAAGTTCCACTTAGCACTCAAGAAGTGTGATCTCATGACAGTTACTTAAATTTTGCACATCAGCATCCTCATCTAGAAATAATATCAATTATGCTAAAAGATTTTGTATATTGTCTTTTTTAATTCATGACATGTACCATTCATTCTGGGGGTGGGGGTATTTTTTATTTATTTATGTTGAGAGTAAGTAGGGGAGGGGCAGAGAGGGGGAGAGAATCCCAAGCAGACTTTGTGTTGTTAGCACAGAGCCCAATCTGGTACTCAAATCCATCAACTGTAAGATCACAACCTGAGCTGGAAGCAAGATTCAGAAGCTTAACCAACTAAGCCACTCAGGTGTCCTAGAGAAAAGTATTTATTGACTCATAGTAAAACATCATGCAATCTAACAAGCCCTTGTTGCTTTTTTCCTGGTAACATTATTGTCGTTATTATTGAATAAAAGATGTTTCCCTTCTACATGTTAATTCATTTAATATTTATTGAGTGTTTATTATATGCCCAGCACTATCCTTGTGCTGGGGACATAATGATGACCAAGACAGACATGGTACCCTGCCCTCATATAACTGACATACTCATAGGGGAGGAGAAAATAGACAAAAAATAAATTCATCTTCTCATTTAATGATAAAGTGTTAAAAATTCTGAATAGTAAAAAAAATGGACAAAGTGAAAGAATACAGGTGAGAGGAAAATAAGAATTCAGTATAGACCCAGCTGGAGCAGGGAATGAACTATAGAGCCTGGAAAGGTGAAAATCTCCGTGCCCCACTGGCTTTTGCTGGTGGGGGCTGGGGCTCCATCATCATTTTTCCTTTGCTTTTTGACTGGAGTAGAGAAGTTTTAGTCTAAAATTTCCTGCCTTGCTAGGCTGCCCCTTTCCTAGTCTTTTGGCTAGAAACAGTGGATATTGCCTCAAAAGAAATTACATGCTGGAGAATTTTCTGTCTGCACCTGTCATGCTTTGGGATGTTGGCTCTTTCAGAACTGAGTCTGGGAGATATAGAGGCCAAAAGAAAAACTTAACTCACAAAATTGTTATCTGTCACTCCACATGTTGTCCAGTTATGTTTCTAACTGAAAACCATTTTTGTCTTTCTGAATGTTATGAGTTTAGGTGATGTTCAATATGGTGGTTAAGTTATTCAAAGCTCTGTCTTCTAGGATTGACCGCAGAGGCTCTTTCCCTGTTATCACCCATGATGGACCCCCTTGTCATTTTTTTTCAGTTGTTCATTCCACATTTCTTATCATCACACAATTTTCATCTTAGGTTAATTTGAAAGTCATGATTCTAAATTACCAAGCCATCTTACAGTTGGAGTGCGTGATTAAGCTGTCTATGGCCAGACTATCTCTTTTGTTTCATCTCACAGTGTAGGGGCTGAAAGTCAAGTGTTTCCAAATCTTCATGAAGTATGTCATTACACATTTGCAAGTCATGGGCTGTGCTGTTTTTCCAATAGACTTACTTGAGGCATGCATTAATGTTAGAATTTGGAACTAGAGAGTGTCCAAGAGCCCATAGTTTACTGGGACACTGTCAGATCTGCATATTTGGGACAGAGATCCTCCAATTAGATGCTTCCTTGTCACCATAATGATAGAAACACACATCATTTAGAAAACTGCAGTCCTTATCAATCTATATCTCAACATCTCCTATGTTACTTCCCATTTTCTGGAGTCTGTTAAGTGCATTTTTTTTCACACTCACCACACTGGCAACTTCGGAGGGTGATTATGTCTAGCTGCTTTGTTTCACACTGTGGGCCAAATTCTTAATAAGAAAATCTGTCACGTCTTGATAAATCATCTTCTTCTACCACACCGGGTTTCATAGAGCAGCTGGACGACACTTTCACAGCTGCTACTTTCCATTGCTGAATTCACTGTTGAATGAAATGATTCCTATGGGTAGTATCCTTTGGGTATCTTTCGGGAGGAAAATACCTTCATTATCCTTACCATTAAAGCAATTCCATGTGGAAACTGAGTGAAATTCATAGAAAACACAGCTGGTGTGAGAGCATCAGTAATACTATTTTTATTAGAAGATATTTTTTTCTGATTATGCACATATTGCAGTGAATTGTTTCCAAATTTGGCAAACCTCACAAAAATCTGTTTCATCATAAACCTATCAGTTTTGAAGTAAGTGAAAGATGTTGTTGCCTTCAGTGTTAAATCTTATTTCTTTTTCTTTTTCTCTATCCAGGTCAAGTTGATCCAGACTGATAGAGTGAATACGGTAAAGGGAAAGAACTGAATAGGTCCTGGAGTGGCTCATTTTCATCCCTGGAGTCTCTCTGGGTTCCCCTCTGCTTCTGAGTTGTTTGATTATTGATGAAACCCTTTACAAATGCGAAGTTTCCCTTGGGTACTGATGCCATCAAGTCAAATCCAGTAATAGGATTTTTAAGTGTGGTTTTCTATGAGTTTTACTTTGGTAACAGCAAAATAGGTTATTTTGAAAAATGAAAATCTCATACAATTTTAAAGCTATTGCACTTCGATGGCCATGCCAATATGTTTTTACAGCATTGCTTAGAGCATGACCATTTTGTCATGCCTTGGAGAGCAATTACACTAACGAGCTGCATGGCTCCTCCATTCAGGTGTAGGATATTGAGCTGTCTGTGAGAAGAGGCTGTTTTTGGACAGCTACTCTCTTTCCTTTTAGTTATCAACACTTTGATAAGATGACATCATGTTACTATTATTTTACACAAACATATTAAATAACATACATTTATTTATGATCAAATATACTGATGAACAGAGAAGGATGTTGTAGAGATAGAATCACAACTTAATCACTGATTGAAATAAAATACCAGCATTCTGCTGCTCAAAGGTCTTCACTTAACTTACTTGAAGAACCAGTTATAGAAGTCCTGAAGTCCTGTATATATGTCTCACTCTGTACCCCCCAAAAAATCTCTAACCCCAATAATTGTCCTAAGAAAATAGAAAGTTCCTATATAGACTTTGTAGGTATATAGCAGAGTCCAAAGTGATGTGTCAGGTATTCTCTGGGTAGCCATTAGCAAGGTACTTGACTTGGGGATGTTCATGAGATTTCATTAAGCTGAAGTGTATATATGTCTAGCACAGTTTCTAGCAAATATTGTGTATTCAAAATGGTTATTTTTCACTGTCTTACTTCTAATTTAGGACCAAAATAAGCAGAACTGACCCTAACAAATGTTCTCAGAAAACTGTCAAGTGTATCAGTCACTAGGGATATGAGAAACATTTGCAAGTAGCAGCATCCATGAAAAACAGACAGCTTCTCTCTTTGCTCTAGGTCATCATAATACAGACAGCGTCTTTTCAATATTAATATGTGGGGCAGAAAATCCTGTGGCATTGTGGGTAGTAAAGACATGCAGAAATCACATTAGAAATTGCCAAAATGTCAATTTGTTTCAGAAGTGCTAGATTGACTATACATCAGGGAAATCTCATCATTTTGACCCAAAGCTACTTAGAAAAGTTTGGGGGAGGAGGAGAGGTAAGGGAGGTGGGTGTTTGTTTTTAGGTAGAAAGAACTGAGTTAAAGAATATTCTGAATTCAGGACTAAAGAAATGATATTTTATATGTGTGCATATGTAGTTCCTTGGTGGTCTCCAATTTTGGGGGAAAAAAAGTATTTTTGTAAGCCAAGATAATCTGAAACAGATTATAGGGAAATACATCAGAAAAATAAATACAGAGTCTCTAGTATGATGTGAGGATGTCCATTAGTGTAGCTGTACTGCAAATATGGTGAAAGAATTGTTTGTTTTTTTGTAATTTTGCACAGTTGTGTTTTTGTCTAGCTTGATCAATGCTACTCTTGTATCACAGATCTCCCTTTCTTTGCCTTCCTTGTGAGTCACTGACCATATGGCTCCAGCTCCCAGTCTAGCTGCTAAAGAGGAAGGAAAAAAAATAGTCTTGATAAACATGCAGACCATTTTGAGTATGAGGTTGACATAGCTGATCCCTCTGGCACATTCTCAAGAGAAGAAGCAAATTGAATCTCTTTCATTAAAGGCCAAGTGTACCCTGTCCTTATCTGTGGACCAAGTTCATCTACAGTGTCCTTCAATAACAAATTCAAATTTTCTACTGTATTATTTACTTTGCACACATAAACACAGCTATGATTTTTTATGCTGTGAGAAGACATTCGAGTGTGTAGAGTATCTATGCCTTTATTCTTAACTATGTCCAATAACTAACCTGGGCCTTACACATTTTTGTAAATATTTTTGTAACTCACCTCTCTGATGATTTTGCAAGGCAAATTGCAGTTATTGCAGTACTTATTCCCTCTACCGGAAATGTTACTTGCTTTATAAGAATATCATCCAATCTCAGTGGTTATATTTTATATTTAAATATTGGAATGAACATTAAAAATTAAAAGGTCATTTTAAGTAATAGGTAAAATAGAGTGTTGATACTATGTAAACTACTGTATTTTTACATGAGGTTTCTTCTCAAGTCTTTGCTGTTTTTTGTAATTTAGTAAATTTAAATAAGAATATATTAGAACTTGGGGTACCTGTGTGGCTCAGTCAGTTATGCATCCAACTTTGGCTCAGGTCATGATCTCACAGATCGTGGGTTCAAGCCCCACATCAGGCTCTGTGCTGACAGTTTGGAGCCTGGACCCTGATCCAGATTCTGTCTGTCTCTCTCTCTCTGCCTCTCCTGTGCTGGCACTCTGTTTCTCTCTCTCTCTCTCAAAAATAAATAAACATTAAAAAGAATACATTATAATTGTTTTATGATTACAATTATAAAAATTGGCCAAATGTGAGGGGCAATCTTTATTCAGGAGAACTAGTTTATGAACTGTCTGATGAAAAGAAAAAAATTTAATGTCCTTTTCTATCTTTTCCTGAACTTTGAAACAACTAAGAAAGAACAGTCACATTTTTAAGACAAAAGAAGCAACTGCACTGTGAATTTAAATTTTCCTCTATATGTTTTATTGCTATCAGACAGAAGACTTTTTCTCTGGTGAAATTTTCTGTGTCAGTAGATTTGTTCCCTGCTGTCTGGGTAAATTTCCCGGTGCAAAAGTAACAATTTGATTATCTCTGTCTAGTAAAATGTATCAACATTTTCAGTTGTCTCTTTGTTTTGTGTCACAATTAGGGAGTCCCACACTCCTAGGTTATAAAATAAGGCACAGACGTTGTCTTCTGGCATTTATTTTGTTATTTGTTTTTGGTTTGGTTTAATTTTAGGTACCCAGTACAATTGGAATTTATTCTGATATATTGTGTGGAATTTAAATCCAGTTGCATTATTTTCCAAGCCAATCACATTGTTACAATACTTTCAATTATTTATTTATTTATTTTTTAACTGCCTTAACCCTCCTACCTTGAGATTCCATCTTTAGTATATATTAAGCTATCATATTGTTAGACCTTCCTCTTCCAAAGGAGAATCACCGAGAACAAAGCCCAGAAAACACAAAAGGAGTTGGTTATTCAGGTTTATTTTAGTCCGACCCGAGGCCACCTCCGGAGCACCCGAAAAGTCCTGGGAAGAGAGTCCCGCCGAGCCATAGCTCAGGGTTTATATAGGGAAAGGGGCGATGCCAGTGTACTGAAGTGAGAATTTTGCGGTTAGAGGTGGGGGTTGCTAAACAGTTGCTTGAAGAACATGTTTGACCGTTCTAATCGCACTGTTCATTATGGATTTACACCTCAGGGACTTAATGGAGCCAGGAGGAGCTAGGTTGCTCCACCCCTGACCTTTTACCAGAAGAGAGTTTGAGATCAAACAATGGTTGGTATTTCCTCATTTGCAAGCCCCTCACCTTTTGGCCCAAGGTAGTTTTTACAATATACCCTTAACTTTATTTCAGAACTTTCTGTTTTGTACTGCATGGAAGGTAAAATGTCCCTTCACCTTCCAAGTGTCTCTGGCTGAGACTGACAGGGCAGATTGATGAGGAAAAGGCATTGGAATTTTATTTACATTTACATGGAAGCCCTCACAAGAAAAAATGAAGACCCAGGAGCACCTGGGTAGTTCAGTTGGCCAAGCATCCGACATCGGCTCAGGTCAAGATTTCATGGTTCTTTAGCTCAGCCTGGCCTCAGGTTTTGTGCTGACAGCTCAGAGCCTAGACCCTGCTTCAAATTCTGTGTCTCCTTCTCTCTCTGCCCCAACTCCCTGTTTTTGCTCTGTGTGTCTCTCTCTCAAAAATAAATAAACATTAAAAAAAAAAATGAAGACCCAAATAAGTGACCAGGCCTAAGTGATTATTTACTAGCTTGAACATAGAGGAGAAATTATGGAAAAGCGATAAATATAGGGAGGAGAACTTAGTTTTAGCAGAGACTCAGAGTTATTTTAACAAGTTTTGGTTGCAATGACTTTCTCAGCCTTGACTGGCCCTCTCTGGTACAGAGAATTGTTCTTCCTCCTGATAGGACAAAGGCACCTTTCACATGGGAATTTTGTCTCCTTTGTAGTATCTGCAATGTTTCAAGTGCCTTTGAGTCAACATAATCAATATGACAAAGTGCCATATTTTGGGATGCCTATTTTGAATTCCTTCAATATCATTCATCTGTTTGTGCCCCAGGAAAACTCCCAGTGAGCCTGGCAGTCCTGAAAATCTCACTGCTACTCTCATAAAACTTTAAGTCAAAATAAGCATATAAATAAGTCATATGTTAGAAGTTTCATGAACACTAGAATTATATAAAGAGATATTCTGTATAATACCTATGTCCTGGGAATTACATTCGTGACAAATCATACAGCAGAAATATGAATATTTATTATATATTCATAATATATAGTAGTATCATATTATGCAACAATGCTCAAGAATATCCTATTTGGTTTACATTATAACCAATAAAATACTATCTACAAGTTTTTTGGCTTGCATTGAATAGTCTTCCAAAATTTGGTAATTGGGGAAGTATACATGATATGTCTACATTCTATTATATCCATATGTACCATTAATAAATGTATCTTATAATGTATTTCTTTTAGGTCATACAATATATTTATATTTTATTTATTTATTTTATTTTTAAAGCTTATTTTTTTATTTTAAGAGAGAGAGGGAGAGGGATGAGCAGAGACAGAGGGAGAGAGAGAATCTCAAACAAGCTCAGCACTGTCAGTGCGGAACCTGATGTGGATGCGGGGCTTGAACTCACGAACTATGAGATCATAACCGGAGTCCAGGTTGGACACTTAACTGACTGTGTCACCCAGACACCCCAATATAATATATTGTTAAATTGGTATTATTCATATAGTTAAAGAATACTGCATGTTTGCTGTAAAATTTGTGGAATAATTTCTACAATCACAAGTCTAATTTTTTGCATGTATGACTTCCAGAATCTGTCTTGTTTCGCCCATATTTTCATTTCATTTGATAAAATGCATATGTACATGTGCATATACATACATATATACCTACATATGTGCATTTATATATAACATATGCAATACATAAAATGTACATGTATATGACATATTTTTTCATTATAATAATTCCATAATGACAATCGAGAGGATCTGTATGAATCACCATTCCAGCTCTTATTTCTATGTTTGTTCTCATTTCCCTTGCTCGACTCAGTGGCAAGTTGTAGGAATTAAGGAATTTCAGGTCTCCCTCCCTAACTTCTCACAAATGCATGTGTACACATACACGTTACCCTCTGCACCATGTCTTGAGCCGTTAATAGTAAAACTTATTATACTTTGGGAATACCTCGTGTGTTGCAAGGAGTCTGCTGTCTCCAATCTGTGCCCTCTGAGATCTAATGGTCTGTGAGTTTCATGTCATGCCTTTCGAAATAGAACTTTATGGTGATACATATTTAGTTTTTAATATCTTTGTACTATATTTAGGCTTTTAGCCCTTGATTTAAAAATCTGAATGGGTTTGGGTGGGACATCATCTTTCCCCTTATCTTATGCCAGGTTTCTTCACATCATTATTTAACTGTTCTTTCCTAAGTCATCTCCATGTTTTTAAACTTCTGCCGAAGCTTCCTGTTCAAATTCATGGTTTTCATGTTATTTCCTTGCAAGACTGTGGCCAACCAGGACATCCGTCTTCATGCACCAAATGCTCAAACATACATATGTGGCACTTCCCTTTTAAGCTGGGTTCTGCTCTATCATGTCTTGCTTTAACTCAGAATTGTGATTTCAGAATCACTGGACCCAGGTCTTTAAAACTGGACCCAGGTCTTTAAAAGCCATGGCTTTTCTGCCATGGCTCCACCATTCTGTGAACCAATACCCTCAGTTTTGCTTTAAGAAGCTCCCCAGGCCTTGCTGAGGTAAACACCAATCTTTATGCCCTCCGTCACCAGCACTGTTTTGGTGGGAGCCATTGTCTTCTCTGTTGGACTCGCTAAGCTGCCGTGATCTTAGATTGGCCTTATTTCCCAGGCAAACAACCCCTAGCACTCATTACTTTCAGACCAGCATGTTGGAACAGATGTAATTGGGTTTAAGTGAGAATCATGTAAATTGAGAACCAATTTCTCCTTATTCTGTTGATAAGTTGGGGGAGATTATTAAATGAATTCTGTCTGGGGTGCCTGGGTGGCTCAGTCAGTTGAGAGTTCGACTTACACTCAGGTCATGATTTCACGGTTTGTGAGTTTGAACCCCACATCAGGCTCTGTGCTGACAACTTAAAGCCTGGAGCCTGCTTCAGATTCTGTGTCTTCCTCTCTGCCCCTACCCCACTCATGCTATGTCTCTCTCTTTCTCAAAAGTAAATAAACATTAAAGTAATTAATTAATTAATTAATTCTCTCTTAATAAGGATAATACCCATATTTTAAGATTTTTTTTCTTTCCACTGAGACTTAAATGATACTGAACATATATAATGATATGAGAATAACAACCATTTATATTATATATTGTACTCCAGTTGTTTTGCGAATATTATCTCTGGTCCTTATAACAATAAAAGCCATTTTTCATCACTACAATTTTTTTTTTTTGCAGATGAAGCTCCAAAATCTAACTGACTAGGCCACCATGGGTATTGAATGCCAGAATTAGTATTTAAACTAAAATATTTGGTCTCATAACCCATGCATTCTGCATCATACCATTCTGTCTTCTTAAATCTGTACTTGGTATGCATAACATGTTTAATAAATCTAATTTTTATTATATCCTTTAAAATAATATAGATAGCATAGTCAAAGAAGAAATTAAATAAAATCATGCAACACTATCCAGAGTACAGTAAAGCCAAGTATCTAAACATATTCATAATTACTTCTCCCAAATATTCAACATAGTGTTTCCATGTAGTTCATGTTCAACAAGTATTTGCTATCCTGCTAATAAATTATTATATTCAATTTTGGTTGGAAAATGATAGCTATAGTGTCACCATATGAATTTATGTGTATAAATCTAGAAGAATGTTTGAGCAAAAAAAGAAAATTAGATAGTATAAAGTCATGATATATTAGATGCCTTTAATCTGTGGATTGATTTAAAATTATTCATAAGAGATCATTAGCTATAGAACTAAAACTGAATTCAGGATCAACAATGTCAGTAAGTTAAAATCCAAAATAAATATTAAATTCACATAAAATTCATTCATCATGGTTAGAATTATTGCTTTTTATTTACTTTTATTTTTCTTCAAAGAAATTTAGTAGTTCGCTTGATTGCATGTTAGGGATGTTGTGTTAGGGTGAGGAGAGTGAGTGGGGGTTAATGTTCAGATTGATTTAATAACGTCCCCATTCACTTGGGAAGAAAATAACCTCACACATGACTCTGCTTCTATGATAAATGGCTATCACAGTAATGGCATCCAATGAGCCAGAATTCCACCAGAGCCAATGTTGTGTCCACACTGGGTTGCAGAGCCAATGAGTGTTGGGAGCAGTCAGAAAACAACTTCAGGGACAGACTAGTTTTATTGCAGAAGTTATTTCTTTACCAAATGCTATTCATTAACAACTGGCTGAAGATGATGACTATCAATCACCTCAATGAGCTGCTACCATGGAGGGGAATTTGCATCCAAATTATGACACATAGGTAGTATCCCTCGGATTAATGGAAATGTGACTCTTTGCTCAATTACTGTAGAGGTAAAATCTCTTGATGATATGAGACACACTTAAATACTTTTTGAAAATGACACCAATTCTCAAAGAAATAATTTCCCTAGTGTGTTTTTGTACAATTTTGACAGATAGTAACATGATGATGGCTTTACATAAAGTCAATATATCTATCTGTTTCTATTTCTTTAAGAAATGCATCTGGTATTATTTATGTGCACAATTTGTAAAGATATTTGCATTGAATAGAAGAGCAATAACAACTGTGTCCTTTGTTTGATTAGCCTGATTAAACAGAAGACTCTATCTGCAAGTCAGTTAGATAGAATGTGTTGATTAATAGAATTTTAATTAGTATAAGCTTTGTGAAAAAATAACACTCAGAAAAGGAAAACGGCAAATAAAATATTTTTGATGTATATAGCTTTCTTTGACCATAAAAGAAACCTTGTGATCAGTAAATCCATCCACAAATATTTAATAATTTTTTTTTAATTTTTTTTTTTAATTTCTAGGAGAGAGAGAGAGAGACAGCGTGAGCAGGGGAGGGTCAGAGAGAGAGGGAGTCACAGACTGAAACGGGCTCCAGGCTCTGAGCTGGCAGTCAGCACAGAGCCCGACGCGGGGCTCGAACCCACGAACTGAGAGATCATGACCTGAGCGAAAGTCGGACGCTCAACCGACTAAGTCACCCAGGCGCCCCCACAAATATTTAGACAGTACCAAGCATGCTCAAGGCAGTGTTCTAGATGCTGCAAGGAATACAAATAATTGTGCTCTGTGTTATTCTACATGATGTGGTGACTGAACTTAGGACAATATAATATCGTTTGTACACAGTTAGGTAGTAAGTGATACTGGGGAAGGGGCAACTGACCTTTCGAACACTTTCTGCATGCCAGGCACTGTAGAAACTAGATTTCTTCCTCACTCTAAATCTTGCCAATAGACAGCATCTGTGGATTTCGAGATGCAGAAAATCAGACATACCAAATACAAATTCTTTGTCTCAGTCTGCATAACTAGTCATTGATGGAAATGATACTTCATTTCAGATCATTCTTAACTTAAAACCCATAATCTTGACAGTGGTAGATAATTGCACAGCACTATAGTCTACATTATTCTGTGGTTAGAAAACACAACGAACATAAGTGATAAAAGATGACATGTAAGTGTACCATGATATTTTATGTTAAGGAAGAGGAAAAAATTAGAACATGTATTTTTCATGGCTAAACTGGAGTCTTGGTGAATTATAATATTCACCAAAGTACTCACCAGTCTCAATCCTTTGCCTCTTTCTTTAGACAAAATTCCAACTATAATCTCAGAGGTAGGTCTGCTTAATATTTCACATCTACACTTGGAAAAATCAGCTTCTGTTTTGTAAAATCTTAGAGCTAATAGGGCCTCCCAACCAAGTGTATATATCAAAGGTGCAGTGATTACACCAAGATCACACAGTTATTTATGGTAAGGTTATAAAAACAACGTTTTTTTTCTTGTTTCAGAGAAAAGATACTGAATAAAACTTCCTATAAACTAAAGACCTAACTAACTTTTAACACCTATGTGATAATGTTCTTAATAAATTTAACGAGTTAAACTGTTAACTCAGATTCTACAAACTGCAGAAAGATAATACTTACAAAGACCCTAGAAAGCAACTAATGCTTTCTTATAAATATAGACTTCTAGTTAGAATACTACTCACCAAGTTAAATGAATTAGAAAAGAGATAAAAGGAATATAATTACCCATAATCCCTCCACTCTTCTTCATACAATTGCTTTTATCATTATGCTATAAAATGTAATAATGTGTTTTAATTTTTATAGAACTAGAACAGACCAATATTCTGTCACATTTATGAACAATAAGGTGCTTAGGTGGCAATATAATTTTTCCAGTTTTTTTTATTATAAATAATGCTGTTAGAAATATATCCATGCATAAATCTCTCATTCATCATAGCCTCAAATATTTGATCATTTCTTAAAGAAGTTTCAGAAAAGTGTTTACCTAAGTAATGCTCCCATGAATTCATAAAGAGCTGGAAAACTATTAGAGATGACTTTTTCATATCACCACTAGGAAATAAGAGATCTTTTGTGTTAGAAGCACAAAAAAGAATATCTGAATAATTAGAAGTGATATTAAGAGGCTTTTGGTTTGTTTCGCTTCTTTCTCTTTAAAGTTTTACTAGTATAGCAAGTCCATTTTCTAATTTCATGCTTTTCATTCCTTATTAAATAAATTTAACTTCCATAATTTGTGACTTCTATCTAAGGAAGTGGCATTGCTTCATATTCATTACCTGTATTGTTATGTGTTGGTATAAGGTAGAGTGCATAATTCACACCACAGGACCAAGACCAAATACGGCCTAAGTACTCACTAAGAGAGGTGCCTATTGGAACTGGGTGCGAGGTACTCCTGGCTGATAAAAGCAATTCTCAGTAGTTTATGAAACGAGCAGACAGGTCTGAGTTCTATCCCCTGCACATACACACCACACACACACAGACACATTCATTCCTCACTCATTGAAAAACAATGCTTATTAAATGCCTACTGTATCATTCTAGACATTATTCGAAGTAATGGGGCGAAAAGAGTCAGGACCACTTCTGAAAAGGATCGGACATTCCATTTGGGGGTGTGTCCTCTGCAAGTGAGACAAAAAACAAATATGAAAACAGTAAGAACAGCTACAATATTAATTTAAGAGTGGAGAAGGGGTGCCTGGGTGGCTTGGTCGGTTAAGCGTCCCAGTTCGGCTCAGGTCATGATCTTGCCGTCAGTGAATTCGAGGCCCACATGAGGCCCACATGGGGCTCTGTGTTGACAGCTCAGAGCCTGGATCCCACTTCAGATTCTATGTCTCTCTCTGTCTTTTCCTCTCTACCCCCTCATGTGCTCGCTCTCTCTCAGAAATGAATAAACATTTAAAAATTTAAAAAATAAGAATGGAGAAATACTGGAAGAAAATAAATCAGGCAATGAGATGGAGAAAGAGGGAGGGCCATTGTTTGAGACTGTGTGGTTAAGAAATCCCTTACAAAGCTGGGGCCGTTTAAGAGACAATCCCAGTGACAGGAATAAGCCAACCTGAAGAGCTTTTAATATAGTATGAACAGCAGGCTCAGTGTCCCAAATTTGGAAATATCTTGGGACATTTGAAAGACAGAGAGAGCCAATGAGAGTGATAGGAGGATGTGTGGTAGAATATGATCCCAGAGAGGTAAGCAGATACCAGATCACTTTCAAAACTTATAAGGTATTTACATTTGATTCTAAATTAGGGGCTGCAGAATGATAGTGCACAGGGGAGTTGCATGTTCTGATAGACGTTTTAACAATATCATTGGCCATTGTTTGGAGAATCAAATGTAGGAAGCAAGACATAAAGAAAGCAGAACATAGAGGAAGCTCTTTACTACAGTCTAGGGAAGAGGTGAACACATCATGAACTGAAGTGGGAGAAGTAGAAATAGTACCGTTAACCAGGGTTGGGTTCTTCTTTGGACACAACCCTTTCTGGCTGTGGTGTGCTGGTAATCTAGCTCTGTAATCAAGCAAACCTCGCTGTGGGATGGTTCTGATTTTTGTGCTATAAATGTTCCTACTCTGGACATATTTGAGCTATCATGATATCGCTGAAGATGTAGCTGGGAATAAAAATGGAGAAGCAGCTCTTGAGTGCCATGATGAACTGATTCCCACACACCACTATTTGCATGCCTTCTGTATTTCCTCAACTGTCACCTTTTCTGTTGGTTAGTATCCCACTTATATTCCATCACTGCCCTACATCGATTGGGATGGAATGCCACTCCATGGTACAAGAGATCTGTGGTTTGAGCAGTATCCTAGGGGTCAAATGATAATTCCCACACAAACCCTTAAAAATGGAAAATGTGAGGCAAGGTAAATCTAGTAAGATAAAACTTACTTCCTTTCTCCCTATCATGATCTGAAACTCGATATGGTGTCACTGCTACAATTGCTCTGCTGGTGGCCAATATTGTAACACACTGTAATGCATAGTTTAACCCATTTCCTGGCATCATTTACATTTTCTATTATTTTCTTACCTTCTCATCCTTGGGCTAGTAGGTCACACACAGAGTGTCAAGCCTTCAATGTTTCCCTGAAGCTCTTATTTCTAGTGGATGCAGACTGAGAAATGTATGTGTGGAAATGAGCAGGAGCCCATGGGAGACAGACATGACTGCCTTGCTAATTGAATGGATGCATGGGGTGATTAAGAAAAAGAGAGGAGTACCCAACTTGTTTTAAATAAAATTTTTATTTTAGAACAGTTTATATTTAAAATACAATTGTGAAGATTGTACGGAGAATTCTTATATACTCTCCACCTGGTTTCACTTTATATTACCATCTAACATGTGTCACAATTAATTAACCAATATTGAAACATTGTTATTTAACTAAAAAGTCCAGGTTTTATTCAGATCTCCTTAGTTTTTGTTGAATGTCCTTTTTGTCTTCCAGGATATGATCCAAATACTTCACTGCCTTTCATTGTTTTGTTCCCTTAAGCATCATCATGGCTGTAACAATTACTCAGACTGTCTTTGTTTGTAATGACCTTGAGAGTTTTGCCCAATTATTTTGTAGAACATTCCTCATTGAGATTTATCTGATGTTTGCTATGATTAGATCAGGGTTATGTGTTTTGGCAAGGACGATCACATAGGTAAAGTCCATTTTCATCTTATATCAAGGGTACATACTATCAACATGACTTGCATTGACCTTAATTACTTGGCCAAAATAATATTTCCCAGGTGTTTGTGCAGTTAAGTTTTTCTCTCCCCACCTCCTTTTTCCACATTGTACTCTGGAAGGTAGTCACTATTTGAAATTCAGACTTAAGGAGTGGAGAATTATTATGCTACCCCTGGAGGTAGAGCATCTACATAAAATATTGGGAATTCTACTGGACAGATTTGTCTCTTTTTGACTATTTATTTAAATATCTAAACATTTACTTGTATTAGTATGAACTTATGGATATTTTTATACCGTGGGTTATGATCCGATACTATTTTGACTATTTTCTTGTTCAGATCATTCCAGCTTTGTAACTGAGAGCTCTTTCCATTGGCTCCTATCCCATATTATGGTGTTTTGTTTAAGAACTTCCTTGCTTTCAGGCACTGCAAGATGCCAAACTCATCTTGTGTTTCCTGTCCTTGTCCTTGAAAATATCTGCTTTCTTTTGAAGAATAGTATTACAAATCAAGATCTGTAAGCTTGACATGCTAATTACTACTGGAGTGCCTTTGCTTTAATGCTCTCTCAGCTGAAACAGCAAGGAAAAACACATGTACAGTAATATATGCATATATATATATATATATAATATCTCTATATATGTATTAAGCTAAAATTTTTTAATGTTTATTTTTGAGAGAGACTGAGCACAAGTGAAGGAGGGGCAGAGAGAGAGAGTAGCACACAGAATGTGAAGCAAGTTCCAGGCTCTGAGCTGTCACCACAGAGCCTAACACAGGGCTCAACCCACAAACCGTGAGATCATGATCTGAGCCAAAGTCAGATGCTCAACCAAATGAGCCACCCATGTGCCCCTAAAGTTAAATTTCAATATAAGTGTAAATATCAATATGGAGTCCTAACTGATATTTCCAACTCTAATCCATCAATGCATGAAATATTTTTGCCTTCTCCCCTTTCTTACCTATAAATTCCCCCTCCAGCAGTGAGATATTGGCTTCTACCATCCGCCATCTATTTACTAAGTTGTTCAATTCTAGTATACATGGACATGTATATATCAGCATCTGAACTGTTAACTCATACATACCCCCATAGGAGAGAATTATCAACTAGAGTACAGTCCTCATGTACAGTTTCTTTAGCCTTTAAAGACACATTTCATTTCCTACATTTAGGTCAACATCTTTCTCACTTACCTTCTTTGGTAAGGTTGCTGTATACATTTGTAATGAATGCAAATTCTTTTGTAGCATTTTGCGATGCATCCTGATATTCCCCTATGTCTTGATTTTTTTTTTAATTTTGCACACATTTTCAAATTTGTAACAGCTCTTTGTAATTTGAAGTTCTTTGGGTTTTGAAATATATCCACTGTTATAGTATTACACAGAATAGTTTTATCATCGTAAATATCTGCTTTCAGTCCTTTTCAAATATCCTTCCATTTCTACAAATGCCTAGCAACCACTAATATTTTTCTCTCTATATAGTTCTGCCTTTTCCAGAAGGCCTTGTAATTAAAACCATATAGTATGCAACCTTTCAGAGTAGTTTATTTCAACCAGCAATATGAATTTAGGCTTTATGCATGGTCTTTCTTGGTTTAATAGTTCATTTCTTTATAGCAGTGAATAGTATTACAATTTTTGGATGTACCACAATTTGTGCATACATTCACCTATTGAAAGACATATTGGTTGCTTCTAGTTTTTGATAATTATGACTGAAGCTGCTATAAACATACACATACAAGTTATCATGTAAATATAAGTGTTCACGTATATTGGGCAAATATCACATAGAGTAATTGCTGCACTACATGGTAAAATACGTCTAGTTTAGTGAGAAACTGTCAAACTGTCTTCCTAAGTAACAATTTATATTGCTACCAGCAATGAATGTAATAACCTGTTGTTCCAAATCCTTGGCAGTTTTGGGTGGATATTGTCAGATTTGGGGATTTTTAGCCTTGAGGGGTGTAGTTCTATCTCATTTTGATTTGCAATTTGTTAATAAAAAGTTATTGGAACACCTTTAATTATGATTATGTACCATGTGTTTACCTTCTCTATTGAGGGACCTGTCAGATACTTTGCCCATGTTTTAATTGGTTGCTTTGTTTATTGTTGATATTTAAGAGTTCTTTACATATTTTGAAAACAAGTCTTGCATTAGAGAGATGTTTTGCAAATGTTTTCTCTTAATCTGTGGCTTGTATTTTCATTTTTAAAATTTTAATAAATTCTAATATCATTCTTCCATGGATTATGATTTTGCTGTTTTATTCTAAAATGTCATCACCATATACAAAGTCACATAGATTTTCTTACATGCTCTCACACTAGAAATTTTAAAATTGTGATTTTCAGCTCTATGATCAACTTTGAGGGTTTTGTTTTTGGTTTTGTTTTGCTTTTATTTTAAGATCTGTGTCTAGCTCCTCACCGGCCCCCACCAATCTGAACATCAACTTCTTTCAGAATCACTTAGTGAAAGACTGTCATTTCTCCATTGAATGTTTTTGCTTCTTTACCCAAGATCAGTTGACTACATTTTTATGGGTCTATTTCTGGGCTCTCTGTCATGATGCATTGATCTATGTGTCTATTATTTTGCCACTACCAAACCATTTGGATTATGTCACCCTAAAGTAAGTCTGAAAGTCAGGCAATGAGTGACCTCCAATTTTCTTCTTTAGTATCATGTTGGCTATCCTTCATCTTTTCCTTTCTCATATAAATTTGTAGAATCAATTTGTCAATAACTATAAAATATCTTTCTGGAATTTCAACTGAACTGATCTTAAACGTACAAAAAAAATAGGGGAGAATTAACATCTTATAATACTGAGTCTTCCAAGTTATGAACACAGAATATTACCATTATCTAGATCCTCTTTTATGTCTTTCGTTAGACTTTTGTCATTTTCTACATATAGATTCTATACATATTTTGTTAGATATATAATTAAACATTTATTTTTAGGTACTATTATAAATGGTGGTCCCCCAACTCAAATGGGTCACTGATGGTATTTAAGAAAGTAATTAATATTAGCTACTCCAGATTCTTTTGATTGGGGTCACCATGTTATATCTTTCTTAATTCCTTTACTTTTATCCCAAAAGTTTTAATATTTAAAGCTGGTTTCTTGCCAACAACATATAATTGTATTTTTAATCAACTCTGATATTTTCTGTGTTTGAATTGGTATATTTAGACAATTCATAATAAAATAATTATAGATATATTTTGATTAGGATTTACTATTTTTAAACATTTCTATTCATTGCATTTGTTTCAATTTTTATTTTTTTTTCTCTTTTCTTCTGGTGTCATTTATGCATTTTATCTCAGTTTCTTAACATATCTATTATATTCTTTTTAAAAATTGTTGGTTAACATCAAAGTTTGCAATACACATTTTTAAATGCCTTAACTGCATTTTTATAGAACTCTATATTGTTCCAAGTGTAGTGCAACTAACTTAGTAGTAGTTTCGATTCTTCCCTCCTTATCTTTATGACATATCTGCCATTCATTCCTCTTATCAACCGGTTATAATATCCAATATATGTTCACTGGCATTACTTTAAATAAGTACTTCTGTTTAGTTAAATTGATAATAAGAACTTAGATATTTTGTTTTGTCATCATGTCTTTCTTTCTTAACATTCTGCTTTCTTTAATATAGATCTGAGTTTCTGACCTAAGTAATTTTCTTTTTCTCTTATTAAACATTTTGCAGTGCAAATATGCTGGCTATGAAGTCCTGTTAGTTTATAATTGTCTGAGAAAGCTATTATTTCTCTTTCACTTTTGAACTATAATTTCACTGCATATGTCATTCTAGATTATTGGGTTTTTGTTCTGTTCAATAATTTAAATATTTCATTATGTTCTTTCCTTGCTTGAATAATTTCTGATGAGAAGTCCATTTTAATTTTTAACTTTGTTCCTCTGTAAGTAAGGTACACTGTTTCTAGATTCTTTAAAACTTTCTCTTTGTCTTTGGTTTTCTGCAGCTTGTAGATGATATATCTATGTGTCATTTGGGTAGCTCACTGGGTGATGCCTGAGATTCGTTGATCTATGATCTGGTATGTGTTGTTAATTTTGGAAATTTCACAGATACTATTATCTCAAATATTTCTTTGACTTTTTTTTTTAACTTCTGCTTCTGATGTTTCAATAATGTACATATTCTACCTGTGGAAATTGTCCAACATGCTCACAAGTCTTTGATGTTCTATTTTTTTTCTTTTTCTTCCCATTTTTTGTCTCTGTGTGTATCATTTTGGTATGTTTCTGTTTGTCCTCCTTCAAGCTTATTCATTTTTCCCTTGGCCACATTGAGTCTACCATTGTGTCAGCCAAAGGCGTTCTTCATTTCTGTTACAGTATTTAACATATTAATCATAGTTATTTTGTCCCTGTCTCATAATTCTGACAACCTTTATCATATCTGAGTCAGATTCAGGTACTTGCTCTGCCTCTTCAGACTGTTTTCTACTTGCCTTTGGCATGCCTGGTTATTTATTGCTTGAAAGGTATTCATGTTTATCAAGTAATAAGAACTTGGAGAAATAAACTTTTATTGAGATGATTTATGTGAATCTGACTAGGAGTTGGGTTGCCTTTGATATTTGCTGTATCTGTTAGTGCCAGAGGTTTCAAATTCTTTCTAAATATCTCTGTTTTCTCTCCCATGTTGGCTTTGGGCTTTTCTAAATACTCCTCCTCAAAGGGGCATCTGGGTGGCTCAGTCGGTTAAGCGTCCAAATTCAGCTCAGGTCATGACCTCACAGTTTGTGAATTTGAACCCTGCATTGGGCTCTGTGCTGATAGCTCAGAGTTTGGAGTCTGCTTCAGATTCTGTGTCTCCCTCTTTCTCTGCTTCTCCACTGTTCTACCTCTCTCTCTCTCTCTCTCTAAAAAACAAATATTAAGAAAAAATATTCCTCCTCAGAATCTTGGAAGGTATTTCAGCTGAAATCCACTATTACTACATTAGAGCTTTTTAGATGTAATGGTAAGATATGAAGGGGGGGAAAACATCTTTAATTTTATGATAGTTCTGTCTTTTAGTAGATCTATGTCTCTGGGATGAGACCTTTCAAGTGTTTCTAAAGTTCCCTTACCTCTTTTTATGAGAAGGGATGGCTAGAGGGACTGACTAGATGAATCAGCATATGGAGAGAAAAAATAGTAACAAGAAGATAAATACAGAGGTAAACAAAAACATTCTTGACGTCAAGGATCTTCCATAATGGATTAGTATAGGTACAATACTCAGTAGATTTGTTCACACCAGGGTGATTTTGTATTCGATAATGAGAAACAGTCATCAAACAGATGACTCTAATGGCATCTGCTTTAAGAGTAAATTGTTATCTTTTTGGTTGGTTAAGAAGCAGTTGGCCCTTCTGTACGCTTTTTCTCCAAGTATACGTCTTCAAAACTTCAGCTTAAATCAGAACCATGTGATAGAAGGAGGCTGGATCCTGAATTGTTATGTGGAAGGTCCAGTCACCAAGGAGAATCACCTCAGGGAACTGTTATATGAGAAAGAATTACACTGAAGACACTGAAACTTGGGGATGTTTAAATTTAAATTTAATTTAATTTAATTTAAAGGAATATAAAATAAAGCTGCTAGTCAACTTATTATCAGAATCTGTAAAGAATTTCCATCAATAAGCTGAAAAGTTATAAACTGGACTTCATTTCATTTAAAAAATTTTTCTTTACAAATTTTTTAATGTTTATTATTTTTGAGAGAGAGAGAGAGAGAGCAGGAGAAGGGTGGAAAGAGAGAGAGAGACACAGAACGTGAAGCAGGTTTCAGGCTCTGAGCTGTCAGCACAGAGCCCGACACAGGGCTTGAACTCACTAACCGTGAGATCATGACCTGAGCTGAAGTTATTGTTTAACCGACTGAGCCACCCAGGCACTCCTAAACTGGACTTAAAAAATAATCCAAAGGAAAAGCCGTTTAGAAAGTTTATTCTGTGTCTGGAAAGGGGGAAATCTATCTGAAAATGCATAAAAATGTGTCTTTCCTCCTGCTCTAATTATCTGCCTCATCAATTCATTCAAAAATGTTTATTAGGTTCCAACAAGATTCTAAGATAAGCAGTCTGAAATTTCAAAATTTGTATTAACCAGAACACTGAATAACTATTCCTCTAACGAGCAAATGCTGAATTTTAAAACTTTACTAGTGCCATCACTTACCCTCTATAAATACTTGTCTTGATCTGTGTAATCAGAGGCTGCATTTTTGATAAAATAAATAAACAGGGTTATAAAAGGCTGATGAAAATTATTCTCTTTGTTTATATAATTACAGATGATGTTAGTTATTTTATCACTAAAAAAGTAATGCACACTCTGCATAGATTTGGAAGATATAAATATGTAATCAGAAAAATACCACCTTATAAAATCTAGTTAGCTTAGTTCAATGTAATAATCATCACCAAAAGATTGTGGGGAAGGTTAACATTTATAAATTTCAAGGAATGTCTGGTTGCTCTGTGAGTTGAATGTCTGACTCTTGATTTCTACTCAGGTCATGATCTAATGGTTTGTGGGTTCAAGCCCTACATTGGGCTCTGTGCTGATAGCATGGAGACTGCTTGAGATTCTCTCTCTCCCTCTCTCTCTGCCCTCCTCTGTTGTGTGCTCTCTCTCTCTCTCAAAAAAAAATTAAAGAAAAATATTTATAGATTTCTTGCTTCTGTATCATAACTGCCAATGGAATGTTTAATCTGGTTACTAGGAAGAAGTCTAATGAGGTTATCTGACACATTTGTCACTGTGCCTTGGATCTTGGACTCAGTTTCATACACTACCAGAGATGGTGATAATAATTCTTGGTAAGATGGTGGTCTTGTCTCAGGGAAGGGAGGCCTTCTAGATGGCACTCTGTTTTCCCTTGTACCAAAGAGCCCAAGTTGCTTAATATTGAGAAGAAGACAGTCCCTACCACTGTGTACTACCTAAAATCATTTTCAAAATATGCTCCAAGACCCATGTTATAAAAGTTTCTTTTGCTCATAAATTATTCAGATTGTAGGTTAAAGTTTTGTAGAGTGAGATCATAAATGCAATGTTATGCACATTGATTTCTAGGTGCCTTTGAGACCTTGAAGTGTCTAGTAGTCTATGGTATATATGTCTGAAGTTCGGAGGAAGAATGGGAACTAAAGATAAAATTTTGTGAGTCTTCTGATTTCAGAAGAGTTTGTGAATGGAGAGTATACAGTGAAAGGAGATGAGGCTTTGGGACTGTTCCTGAAAGAGTTGCAGTATTTTACTTTTTTATTTTTATTATTCTTTTTGAGAAAGAAAGCACATGCATATGCAAATAAGTGGGGGATGGGCAGAGAGAGGAGGAGAAAGAGAATCCCAAGGAGGCTCCACACTTATCTCAGAGCCCAATGTGGGGCTCGATCTCAGAATCGTGAGATCATAACCTGAGTGGAAACCTAGAGTTGGATACTTAACCACCTGAACCACCCAAGAGCCCCAAGTTTCAATATTTTAAAAAGTAGTAGAGGAGATGGAGCCTACAAAGGACATGGAGAATTGAAGCTACAGGGAAAAGGTGAACATTTGGAAGGACAGTACAATGTCCTGGTAATCAAAGGAAGAGAAACTTTCAGAAATGCAGGGGTGAATGGACTACTAGTTGCTAACCAGTTAGCAACTTACCTCCTGTTAAGAATTCCGGTAAATAAATACTGAAAAAATGCATTTCACATAGAGGTCTCTCAATAGGTACGCAAATTCCCAGTATGCATGGATTCTGTACTCGTAATTCTCTATGGCTTATTTGCAATCCCCCAAATCAATATCTACCAGCATTTTCCCTGTCATTTGTGGATATGCTGCAAAAAATTATTAGCCTATCATCTATGATCCTAGCTGAGGTAGAACAAGGCAATATTCTGCCTTATTTCTTTCAGCTCTCATATCATAAATATGTCCTTTAGAAAGATCTATTCAGTGCTACATTCTCTCTCTCTCTTTTTTTTTTTTTTTTTTTTTTTGCTTTGTTGGTAGTGTTAGTGATTATTTTATGGTTTAAAATATCTCCAAGCATAGTGTCACAGGATTGTCTGATGTTACTTACCAAGCCAGGATGTGCCTTGTGAAGAAAATATAAGTGTTAGATAAATTTCCTTCATGACTAATTTATAGTCCTGTTTGTTATGAATTCAATGTTAAAGAATCAACAATAATACTGAATAAGATGTCTTTTTTTTTTTTTTTTATTTCTAGGAGAGAGAGAGAGACAGTGTGAGCAGGGGAGGGTCAGAGAGAGGGGGAGTCACAGACCGAAACAGGCTCCAGGCTCCGAGCTGGCAGTCAGCACAGAGCCCGATGCAGGGCTCGAACCCACGAACTGCGAGATCATGACCTAAGCGAAAGTCGGACGCTTAACCAACTAAGCCACCCAGGCGCCCCTGAATAAGATGTCTTTAAACTGAAACCACATTAAAACAGATTATGTACTGATCCATCGATGAAAATATTATAACCAGGGGCTTTATAGGAACCGAATCCTGTATTTCTCCTAGGAATAAATGGTTCAATTTCACCAGCTCATGACTCATGGTGACATTGTAGAATGTGACTTCCAAGAATAATGAGAAGCATATATATTAAATGAATTAATACAATTTTTAATAATTTTTAGCACCTATTTGTATGGTAGGGACAGAGAATTCAATATCACTATTAGAAGCCTAGTGTGACTTCGATGTTATATTAAAATACACTTTTTTATATTAAAATATTCTTAAAATTTACTGAAATCTCCTTACTTTGGTACTAACTTGGATTTTTTGGTAGCAATTTTAATTTCAATTGAGAGTTGGAAAGCATTTACCTTTCAATATTTTGTTTTTATTTGGGTTAACAAAGAATACCAACTAGGTCATTATAATTGTCTGATATATTCTATATTCTATTGTATAGTTTTTAGTCTAAATAAAATTATTTGTTTTAGTCTACCATAGAATAGACATTTTCCAGTTCTGAAAAAAAATAGTATCAAACCTACCATTTGTTATTTATCTTTATCTCTTTGCCCTCTGATTGTTTTCTTATGAATACCCAGGGGTACCAGGGTGGCTCAGCCAGTTAAGTGTTCCTTCCACTCTTGATTTTGACTCAGGTCATGATCTCATGGTTGTAACATAGAGCCCCACATTGGGCACTCTGCTGGGTGTGGAACCTGTTTGGGATTCTCTCTCTGCCTCTTTCTCTCTGCCCCTCCCCAGCTCTCCCTCTTTGTCTCTCTCTCTCAAAAATAAATAAATAAAGGAATAAATAAACAGATAAATAAAATAAAAAGATGTAAAAAAAATTGTACTATTTGATCCTTAAAGCTATGTTTAGCTATAATATTCTATAAAAATCAGTTTGGAGGCTTGTTTGAAGGACATATAGCTTAGCTCTATAGGTTAAACTATTATACTTTATTTATTTATTTATTTATTTATTTATTTATTTATTTATTTATTTATTATTTTCTTCTCAAGTTAGCCATCATACAGTGTAGTCTTGGTTTCTGGAGTAGATTCTCATGATTCATCACTTACATACAACACCCAGTCCTCATCCCAACAAGCACCCACTTAATGCCCATCATCCATTTTCGTCACTCCTCCCCACATCCCACCTCCATCATGCTTCAGTTTGTTCTCTGTGTTTAAGAGTCTCTTATGGTTTGCCTCCCTCTCTGTTTTTATTTTATTTTTCTTTCCTTTCCCTCTACTCATCTGTTATGTTTTTCAAATTCCACATATGACATGATATATCTCTTTCTTTGGCTGACTTATTTTTTCTTAGCATAATACCCTCAGTTCCATCCACATTGTTGCAAAAGTCAAAATTTCATTCCTTTTCATTGCTGAGTAGTATTCCATAACACACACACATACACATACACACACAAACACACATATATATATACCACATCTTCTTATCCAGTCATCAGTCGATGGACATTTGGGCTTTTTCCATAATCTGGCTATTGTTGACAGCACACTGCTCTAAACACTGGGGGTGCATGTGCCTCTTTGGATCAGCACTCCTGTATTCTTTGGATAAATTCCTAGTAGTACAATTGCTGGGTTGTAGTGTAATTCTATTTTTAATATTTTTGAGTAGCCTCTACACTGTTTTCCAGAGTGGCTGCACCAGTTTGTATTCCCACCAACAATATAAGAGGTCTTTCATTAGTCAGTCTTTCTCATATTTTGCATTTGTCAAATATAGATTTAGTGCTTAAATAACTATGGTATTAATCTGTGGGAAATAAGGGTAGAGTGCATGGTTTTGTTTTCAAACTGTCTTTTCCAAAAAGCCTTATGACAATGCATACTATGTAAAACAGCTTCAAATGGAGTTGCTTGCATTCCATAGGTGCTGGAGTGCTCCAGACACATCTCAGTGGGACCATTTTATCTAACCTCTGTGTCGACACCTAAACTTTCAGCTCAATACACTTAGTATCTGGAGGCCATAGTTTGAAACACATGGGGACACTTACATTGAAAATCGTGCTGGAGTCAGGAGACATGATTTTTAGCCTAGGCTTTGCTACTTATCTGTTGCGTGACATGGGTAACTCATTTTTGCCACTGAATCCAGTCTTCCTAATTTTGATTTAAGAATTCCAATATTTAAAAACATAATATCTGTGAGAGAACTTTTAGATACTATAGAAACAGGAAGTATTCTTAAAACATTGCTATATATATGAATTTAGGCATAATCTAGAATATTTGTTTCCAAAAGTATCAGTCTAATAAAAATATGACCTAATTGCATATTTCAAGAGACAGAGATGTCTGTCTTCCTGAATACTTAAGGTCATTCTGATAGCCAATTTTTTCAAGGAATATTTGGATTCAATGTATCCTGCAATAGTTAAATCAGGTTTGAAGACAGAGCTCTTTGGAAGAAATGTTTCATAGCAGAAAAAGCAATAAAAGTCTGATTAAAAGCCATGGCCATTTTCTAGGGAATTTTAGCAATGATCATTTATTAATATCTCAGCTGTAAGTATTATAAACAATCAGGTGAATGCCTGTAGTCAAGCTGGGCATTGAAAGACCAGAGCCAAGAGTGAGACTGTTTTACAGTCCATGGCCAGCAGATCAGTCTCAGGCCACCAATACTTAACAGATTTTTTTGTCCTTTTACTTGTTATGTTTTCTCCTCCAAAATTAGTATAAAACATTTTGTACCTTTCCATTTCTTTTAATATCCCCAGTGAAGAGTTATTTCTGCCATTCTGCCATTCTGCCCTGTGAATCTTCTTTCTCATTTGGTCATCTACTCTGATCACCTATTACATTGCCATAAAAGAAGTAAAATAACGACTTCTCTCTGGAAGTAGCATCTTTAGAGTGTTTCTGAGGTTGACATCTTGATATCAATCTTCTCTTCCTACCCTTTTGATTCAAACTTAAATTCATATAATTTACTTCAGATTTTACAAAGTACTCATTATCCACAACCAAGGGATAAACAGGGAATGCATTTTTCATTGTATGTCATAAATAAAACTCATCTGATGTATTATAATATATTCCTTGTCTATTCTTAGCTCAAATTTCCAGTTTATTTACTAGAGAAAGATAGTACATAAGTGTTAAATGTATATTTTTTAAAATTTTTCAAATGGTCAAGGGTAATTTCCCTCCTATTAAGTCACTGTTTTTGTATCCACTTCCTGCAAGCATGAGCTCAGGAAGTGATAAAGTTGACACAGTTGTTGATGGATTTTTCAGCAGTTCATGCCAAGTTGTTTCCTGGTGCCAAACACAATGGAGCAGGAAATAGGGCACGTGACCAGAAAAATCTTATTGTTTTAAATAAGTTTTTCTCTCACTATGGCTCTAAGCAGAATTTCCCAGAATATTTAAATATTTCTTCACTATGATGGATGAGCCTACAAATGTTCAGATAGTTATCTTCATGCATAGTTTTCCTGTTAGCTTAACACTTAGAAGCTCCAAATTATGAAATAGTCCAAGAAATTCATGATAACTCTTTTTAGCACAGATTAAATATGACATATTTTTGGAAGAGAGGAGTTGATCAAATAGAAAAGCAAAAGTGTCTGAGTATGATTAATTTTTGGGGTGACGGTGGGGTGGTCCAGAGCTGATGGCCAAGAAGCAATTCTGAAAGACATCTTTGGTGCACAAAGGTGATTTTCTCAAAGCATGGGGACAGGACACATGGGCAGGAAAAGCTGCACTGGGGTCGTGATGGGTGACTCATTTACATTCCCTCAGGCTGGAAGGGGGTTAGGGATAGATTAAATCTCTAAGGAATTTTGGAAGCAAGTTTTCTGGGACCTTGAGGGGCAAGCTGTTGCTAAGGAAATGTCTTTTGTTACCTTTGTCATGAGACCCTTCAGATGTATACCGGGAGGCCAGAAGCTTGGAGTATGATTGCCAGCATATATGTTGGGGCATTTGAGATAAAGGAAGTAGACTTACAGAATCCTCCAGGTTGGAATAATATTAAGCGAAGATTCTCTTTGGCCCCCAGCAAAGTGTCATCATCCAAGCAGCTGAGTTCTTGGAAGGAGGTCACTCTGGGTTTCAGGGACTTGTCAATGGATTGTAGGCAGTACGGGAATTTAATTTTTCATTTACCTTAGTTTCCCATGTCACCATGACAAGCACTTAAACCCCTTTCCTTTGTTCTTGGGTAGCCAGGAGTGTCTGAGGAATATCACACATATTCCCCTGAGAGGCTGGAGGTGGAGATGAGGGGTGTGGCAAGCCTATACTTTGCCCTCAGCTTGTCACGTGCTCTCTCATCAAATATAATTCTCATGACTTTGATTTCATTTAAAGTAATCATCAATCCACTTATTAGTGTTGTATTACAATTCATGTTCCATATTATATGCAATGTTATTTTCAACAGTTAGTGTGTAATGTGATAAACCACAAACTTTCGCTATAAAGTCTTATAGATCTAATGGATCTCCTGGGTTTTGCTTCAAAAAAATATTTTGCAGAATGCTAAGGTATCTGTTCTTTATATAGGACCAACTGGTGCCAAACATTGAATTGTCTTCTCATCTTTATCCCCAAATGTTTATTAATTTATAAAAGTGTTTACTTCCTTTCCAAAGATCTCAAACTCTTGTGACTTTTTGGCTGTTCTCTTATAGTTAGTATAAATTTGGTTTGGATAATCATATTCTTTTTCTAAGAGTGGAATTAAAGTTTTCATAAGAACACTGCAATCAAGTAAGTCGGCAGCCAAATGCAGACTTTAAAAAGATTATTCATATTGCATAAGGGTCTTTTCAAGTGCAAAGACCACATCACCATTTAATGTGTGAGCTGTTTAAATGAGCATTCTAAAAATCAAGGCTGTGGAATTAAATTACTTTATTTCATTCCCAACTGCCAGGACATAAACAGATCATAAGCTAAGAGTTAGGAAATCTTTACTTTCTCCTGAAATAAACATCCTACTTGGATTATTTCTTCAAGCAAACGTGGTCAATGAACAACTGTCTTGTAAATGTTTTGGTCTATTAATTGTCAAATCTTGGGTGTAGGCAGCTTTATGAAAAGAACCAAATAATCAAACAAATAGACATTTTATGGGTAGGTCATAGTTCTGTTGGTAAAGCTCAAATGTGGTTTAGATTCACAAAGTTCAATAGTAGGTAGAATGAAAACAAATAAGTAAAGCAAGGAAACAAAATGAAAGACTTTTTAAAAAATGAAAATATGGGGAAAAGATCAGGGTTCCTGGGTGGCTTAGTTGGTTAAGTGTCTAACTTCAGCCCAGGTCATGATCTCTGGGTCCATGGGTTTGAGCCCCATATTAGGCTCTGTGCTGACAGCTCGGAGCCCAGAGCCTGCTTCAGATTCTGTATCTCCCTCTCTGTTTTTCCCTCCCTCTCCCTCTCCCTCTCTTTCAAAAATAAACATTTAAAAAATTTAAAGAGAAAATTTGAGGATATGATATATCACAATGGTGAATGTATCATATAATTGAACTGATTTACTGTAAAATTTTAACTTTCTGTTCATCTACTTTCATCTCTAAATTTACTATAAAATATTAAGAAAATTAGAAAAGAGACACAAAAAATCAGGGGTGGAAAAAAGGGAGGGAGGGAGACAGAGAGAGAGGTGCGTTTGTATTCTTTCTTGTGTTTTCTTGAAAGTGGTGAACACAGAAGACACAAAAAAACGAGGCAGCTCAATTCTTACCAAAGAGAAAGTTGCCACTGCGTTAAACAAAGCAGAGATATCACCCATTACTGTAGAATGACCCACCAACAAAGGGATCAGACTGTGGAGGTTGCATCTGTTTGCCCCATATTTTAACTTTATTTTGGTGTGCTGACATTTGGAGAGGCTCTGATTGGTCTGGAATTAGTCTTCTTATCATGTGAAACATCTGTACTGTATTGTTCCAAAGGATTAGCTGCCCACTGGGGATTTTGTGAAGTCAGGACAATAGAGGTCATTAAAGGTGCAAACATTTATTTTCCGGTCTCTGGTTCAGCAGGGGAAAGCCATGCAGCTGATGGACTTTTTTTTTTTTTCCTTTTTAATCCAAAGCTCAGCATTCTTGCAAATATAATGAAAGAAGAGTCATCTGAGCTGGAGTTGTTAGACTGGAATTGATGACTTTAGGAATCCAGAATTATTTGCTGGCCAAAAAGAGGAGGGAGGAAAACATGCGATTCTATGTCAAAGTTATGAGTTGAAAGCAAAAAAGCATGTCTTTCAGGAGCATTGCCAGGCGATTCTGAGTGGGACACCCAGAACAATCTTGCATGATATTGCAAATTAAAATACAAGTGTTTTCCTACAGTGCTGTGGCTTACAATCAATGTTTTCTTTCTCTCCCTTTCATCTGGTACCCCCAACTTCATCAATTGTCATCTTTCAAAGTATCCTGACAGTGTGGTTATAACTTAAAACATGATGATAGTTATTAGATAAAATCTGAGACACAACAGAGTGTGGAAAAATTAGTTTCCTAGTGTTATGGGTTGAAATCTGTCTAGCCTCCCCAAACATATGTTGAAGTCCTAACCTTCAGTACCTCAGAATGTGAGCTTATTTCAAATAGGGTCTTTACAGATGTAATTAATTAAGATGAGATCATACTGGAGGAAGGGGGTTGCTGATCCACTGACTGGTGTCCTTATAAGAAGACAACTATGTGAGGGCACCTGGGTGGCTCAGTTGGTTAAGTCCAACTTTGGCTCAGGTCATGATCTCATTGTTCAGGATTCGAGCCCGATGTCAGATTCTGTGCTGTCCCTCCCCTGCTTGCTTTCTCTCTCTCTCTCTCCCTCTCTCTCTCTCAAAAATAAATAAACATTAGAAAATTTTACAGGAAGACACCTATGTGAAGATAGAGGCAAAACAGATTGGAGCCACTCAGCTGCAAGCCAAGAGAAGCCAAAGATTGCTAGCAAAGCACTAGAAGCTAGGAAGAGGCAAGGGAGGATTCTAACAGAGATCAGAAAGAACACAGCCTTGCCAACAGGATGATTTTGGATGTTAGCTTTCAGAGTTGTAGCACAATACATTTATCTTAGTTGTTTTAAGCCACCCAGTCTATGGTACTTTGTTATGGCAGTCTTAGAAAACCAATATACCTACCATCACATGTTTAATAAATGAGTCCAGATTTACACTTAAGTTTCTCTGACTGAAAAAAAATGATCAGCCTATACATCCTTTTCTCTTCTAAGCTGTGTTAGAGATAATGTGAAGGTAGAGTAGGTAGGCACAGGGAGTGGTATTGTCATAAGAATTTCTCAAGCAGGTGTGTCATCACCCAACTCTCCATGCACAATGAAGGACTAAGGACCTTCCGTTAATGGGCTCTGAGCAGCTTTCTAGCTAACACTTAGCATATGACCTAAGAAGAGTTCACTTACCTTTGAGTTCTTTAAGGTACATTGTTTAAATGCCAATTACATTTACTAGACCAATATTTTTCAAATTGTGGGTTTTGGGGGTGCCTGGGTGGCTCGGTCAGTTAAGCATCTAACTTTGGCTCAGGTCATGATCTTGCCATTCATGGATAGGAGCCCTGTGTCAGGCTCTGTGCTGACAGCTCAGAGCCTGGATCCTGCTTCAGATTCTGTGTCTCCTGCTTTCTCTGCCCCTCTCCTTCTGGCACTCTGTCTCTCTCTCAACTCTCTTAAAAATAAACATTAAAAAAATTAAGAATTTGTGGATTTTGTAACATAAGTAAATGATAAAATCAATTTACTGGGTAACCCTCCACTTTTGCAAAAATGAAACCAAGTGGGATAAAATGGAATAGAAATTATGAGGTTCACTTGTACTCCAAGTATCGCTTTGGAAACATCTATATGGCCATGACTGTGTGGAAGGGGGATACGTTTGTGTGCGTTTTAAGTTGTGATACAAAATGCATTTCTTTTTTATTTTTATTTTTTCGATGCTAATTAATTTATTTTATTTTTTTTACTTTTTTTAATGTTTTATTTATTTCTAGGAGAGAGAGAGAGAGAGACAGCGTGAGCAAGGGAGGGTCAGAGAGAGAGAGGGAGTCACAGACTGAAGCAGGCTCCAGGCTCTGAGCTGGCAGTCAGCACAGAGCCCGACGCGGCACTCGAACCCACGAACCGCGAGATCATGACCTAAGCGAAAGTCGGACGCTTAACCGACTAAGCCACCCAGGCGCCCCATTTAATTTATTTTTGAGAGAGAAACAGAGTGTGAGTCAGGGGGGGTGCAGAAAGAGAGGGAGACACAGAATCCAAATCGGAGTGGTCAGCACAGAGCCTGACAAGGGTCTGGAACCTACGAGCTGTGAGATCGTGACCTGAGCTGAAGTTGGCAACTTAACCAACTGAGCCACCCATGTACTCCCAAAATGCATTTCTTATTACGGGTCATTTAGAAAAACATTTGAAAGCCAAAGGATTATGGCTAATAAATGACAACTACCTAATTACATTAAGAAATGTAGAATAAATTGGGTTAAGTAAATTTAATGTTTTCTTTCACAGGAAACATTGGTAATGATCCCACAATTCCTAAGATATTTATTTTTACAAATAATGGAAATTTGCAGATTTCTGGTGGGAAAAACAAGTTTCATAATTACTAAATTGTTTTTTTTCTCCAATCACAGACTTGCCAAAATATTTTAAATATTATGAAATTTTATATTTGCTTTTTAAATGAGTTTCCTTAGTTTCCCAGTCCTCCTGTCCTATGAACAATAGGGCAAGGAAACACATTATAATAAATATTTTCAAAGCTACATTACACAACATCAACACACAGAACAAAAAACAAAACATCTGTGAAAAATAACACACATAAACAATATAAGATTCAAAGTAAAACATCCAGAAGGAACAACTAGATGTATTATTGTTTAATGGAACATTCTTTTGTTCTAATATGAAGGAATCACTTTATTTTTGGTCCCTCAAAGGTTATCTAGCCACTTCCTTCTAAGACAAATGAGAGGTTTAGCTGGCCAGAGTTATAAAATGTTTTCCAATGATATCCAAGGAAAAGGAAGACCTGACCCTGATGTCCTAATTCCCAGACTTGTTCTTTTGAAACCATATACTTCTGATATAATAGAGTCAAATCAATAATTTTTGAAAGATACAAATGACAAGAGAAGAAACAATATCTGAGTATAGTTGTAACAAGTGATACAATTGAATTTAGTCATTAAAATTCTTCCAGCAAAGAACAGGCTAATTTGAGATGGCTTAATTGGATACTTCTATCAAATGTTAAAAGAAGAAATATTGGTCTTCACAAGATCTTTCAGAAAGTGGAGAAGGAGGAAATTTTTCACAACTCATATAATAAGACCAGTAATAGTCTGATAATACCAAAGCTAGACCAAAACATCATAAGAAAAGCAAACTATAGGCCAATAACTCTTATGATCTTAGGTGCAAAATCTTTACACTAAATTTAGTAACAGAATCTTAAAACATCGAAAAGTTATTACATATGAGCAAATGTACCAGGAATGGAAGATTGGATTAAAATTCAAAAATACCATACTAGCAAAATAAATAAAAATTACACAATCACTTCAACAAAATGTAAGAAACATTTGAAAAACCTCACACTCATTTTTGATTACAAAAATACTCCCTATCAACTAGGAATTGAAGAAAACGTTCTCATCTTGATAATGACACATTAGACTTACTGGTGAAAGCCTGAGTGTTTCTTCCCTAAGATCATGAACAAAGCAAAAATGTCTGTGTTTGACACTTCTAGTCACTATTGTATGGTAGTTTTTTCCTAGACAATGAAATCTTGCAAGAAAAAGAAATTCAAAAGCATACAGTTTGGAAAGAAAAAAGTAAAATTGATCAGGTGATATGATCCTTGATGTTAAAATTGTAAGGAATCTACAAAATGTTTGCAAGAAATAATCACTGAGCTCAGCAATGCCATAATGTATAAGACTGATCTACAACAGAAGTGAATAGTTTCCATATAATAAAAATAAATGATCTTTAAAAAAAATGTTTAAAATTTGATTTGTAATAGCATCAAAAAATAAAATATGTAAGAATAAAATTAACAAAAACACAGGACTGTATGCTAGATGTTATAAAAGATTACTGAGAGAAGTTAAAGATCTAAAAAAAATTACGTATTTATGAATTGAAAGACTAAATTATTATGATAAGTCTTTTCCCAAATTTTTCTACAGGCTGAATCAAATCTCTATTAAAACCCCAGCAATTTTTAATAGAAATTTACAAAATGACCCTAAAATTCACATGGAAATCAGAGGAAACCTGGAGAGGCAAAACAATTTTAAAAAGAGGAATAAAGTGAAGAACTTATACTATCTGATTTCAAAACTTATTGTAAAGCTATTGCAGTCAAGACAATGAGGTAACTGCTATGGAAATAGACAGATCAATGGAACAGAATTACCCTCCAGAAATAAACTATTATATTGATGGTCAACAAATTTTCAACAAAGATTTCAAAGGAATTCAATGGGGATATATTCAACAAATGATGCAGGAGCAATAGAGATCATTTATATAAAAGAATTAATTTAGTTCCTAACCTCATTCCATACATAAAAATTGACCATAGACCTAAATTTATAAGCAAAAACTAAACAATTTATAGAAAAATGTAGGAAACATAGGAGAAATCTTTATGACCTTGGTTGTTTAAATATGGCATCAAAATCAGGAGCTATAAAAGTGTATATTTGTGTATACACAAGTGTATATATATATATGTATATGTATATATATATACACACATATATAATACATATTGTACATGCATGTACATGTACATATCAGAATACATATTATAAATAAATATATATATGTACGTAAAATTGGACTTCACCAAATGAAAAATGTGTGTACCTCAAAAGATATTATTATAAAATTAAAGGATGAAAGTGGAGATGGGGTGATGAACAAAGCATAGAGGGTATTTATTGTGGTGAAAATACTGTGTATGACACTATCTACCTTTATTCATTTGTCTTAACCCATAGAGTATACAATACCGAGAATGAATGCTAAGGTAAATTATGAACTTTGGATTTTGATGATGTATTAATATAAGTTCATCAGTTCTAGCAACTCTACTCCTCTGGTTGGAGGGTGTTGATAATGGAAGAAGCTACGCATGTGTGATGGCAGAGACTATCTGAGACATCTCTGTATCTTCCTCTTAATTCTGATGTAAACCTAAAACAATCCTATGAAAATAAAGAAAAAGAAAAAGAAAAGAAAAGCCACAGAATGGAAGCAAACTCTTACAAATTATATATCTGGGAAAACACTTATATCTGGACCATGTAAAGAATTGTACAATCCATAGTAAGAATATAAACAACCAATTAAAACTTGGCAAAAATATTGTATCAGTTTCCTAGGGCTGCTATAACAAACAGCCCCAAACTAGTGGTTTTAAAACAGTAGAAATTTATTGTCACACTATTTTAGAGGTTATAAATCTAAAATCAAGCAGGGTCATGCTCTTTCTGAAGCTCTGTGTAGAGTCCTTTCTTGCCTCTTTCTAGTCTGAGTTTTGCGAGCCATTCTTGCCATTCCTGGGCTTATAGCTACATCGGTCTAATTTCTGCCTCTGTCAGCACAGTGTTTTTTCCCTCCTATATCCATGTCTTCACGTGATATTCTCCTTCCTATGTCTTTCCTTCTCTTATAAAGATACTGGATATGTTGGATTAAGGTCCTACCCTACCCCAGTATGGCTACATCTTAACTTGATTGCGTTGGCAAAATCCCTATTTCCATATAAGGTCACATTCACAGATCCCAGGGATTAGGACTTCAAAATCACTTTTGGGAAAACACAAACTCATAATGGATGTAAACAGACATGTCACTAAAAAGATATACAAAATGTCAATAAGCGCACGGAAAGATGTTCAACATCAATAGTCATTAGTGTAATTCAAATTAAAAATATAGTAAGATATCATTTCATACATATTTGATTGGCTATACCAAAACTGATAGGCTCTAATAAATATTGACTAGAATGTGGAGAAATTAGAAACCAGATTCACTACTTTAGGAAATATAGAGTGGTACAAGTTTGGCACCATATGGAAAAATTAAACATAATTTTACTGTGCAATTTAATAATTCCTCTTCTAGATATTGACAAAAAAAATTAAAACATGTCCACTTGAAGGTTTATATGTAGATATTTATAGTAACACTATATGAAAAATTCAAGAACCTTAAACAATTTAAATGTTCATCAATTGATGAAAAGATAAACAGCTTGTGGTTTATACACAACACAGAATATTATTTAGCAATACAATGGAACTTGCTATAACATGGATTCATCTTAATAACAGTTAAAGTAAGTGAAGGGAGATAGATTCAAAATACTACATACTGTGTGATTTGATTTACATGACATTTCCAGAAGAGGTAAATGATAGGGACAGTTAGTGGTTGCCTGGGGTGGGGTGTGAGAGTGGGGACTGATTGCCTAGTGGACTCTAGGTTGGGATGATGGGAAAGTTTTAAAACTGGACTGTAGTGATAATTTCACACCTCTATGCAGTTACTCTTTTTTGCATTTTTTTGCATTTATGACATGTGATCAAATGAAAATTATACTTCAACAGAACTATAAAAAAATTTACAAGCAAGGATGGTAGTTAGGCAGTACAGATGCAGCCAGCTTGGGTACTATACTGATTATTGAAGCCAGGTAGTAAATCATGGGGATTCATTATAGTATTCCCTTTACTTTAGTGCAAATTTAACAATATTCATAATAATTTTCTAATTAAAAAATCAATAAGATAAGCTTCTATCTCAAGAAACTAGAAAAAGAGCAAGTTAAAAATAAGTAAACATTAAGAAGCAAGTAATAAACATCAAACCATAAATCAATAAAATTGAAGGTAGATATTAAACAGAGAACAATCAACAAAGCCCAAAGTGGGTCCTATGAAAAGGTCAATAGAGTTGATAAGCCCTTATGTCACTGAAGAAAAAGGAAAAAAATATATTTGTAGTAGATGTTACTACAAATCTCATAGACATTAATAAGATAATAAAGATATTATGAACACATTACATGAACCTCAGGCAAAATGAGCAGATTTCTTATAAAATATATGTTATAAAGCTGACACAAAAGGAAACTAGAAATCTAAATAATGGCATTACCATATGAGGAAATTGAATCCGTAATTAGGAACCATCTCATGAGGAAATTTTACTTAATTGGCTTTACTTGTGACTTCTGCCAAACATCTGAGGAAGAGATAACTGTCATTGTTATACCAAGTCTTGTGGTAGAGAATGAGGAGAAGTGTGCACACACAAATATTTTAGTTATAAAATCAGTATAAAATCTGTTGTAGAAAATTAGAATATAAAGCATAAGATGAAAATAAAAATCACTTACCTTTTCAATTCCTATACACTGCCTGTGTTAACATGGTTGGTTTTATTTTATTTTATTTTTATTATTATTTTTAAAATTCTACTTCTGTCATTTATTTATATAACAAACTAAGAGAAACATGGCATGCTATAACACAGCAAAAGTAGGCATCATTCTGCTAGTCATTGATAATATTGTCTAGGATGAAATCACAAATGTGCAAATATATATATATATATAACCTATAATTTTAATGATTGAAGTATGAATTACATATGTAATATGTAATTAATTTCAGGAGTACAACTAGTGATTCAACAATTTTATATATTACTCAATGCTCACGAAGGTAATGCTCACCATATGTTACCATCCAATGTTATTACAATATTATCCACTGTATTCCTTATGCTGCAGTTTTAATTCCCATGAGTTATTTTATAACTGAATGTATGTACTTCTTAATCTCCTTGACCTATTTCACCCATCACCCATGTTCCTCTCCTCTGGTAACAACCATTTGTTCTCTGTATTCATGAATCTGTTTCTGCGTTTTTGTTTCCTTGTTTTGTTTTTAGATTCCACATATAAGTGAAATCATATGGTATTTGTCTTTCTCTAACTTATTTCACTTAGCATAATACTCTCTAGGTTCATCCATGAGGTCACAAATAGCAAAATCTCATTCTTTTGTATGGCTGAGTATACATACCAATACCTACCCAAATGCACACGCCCTACCTGCCCACCCCATCTCCTTCATCTATCCATCTATCCATACACACTTGGGCTGCTCCTGTATCTTGGATATTGTAAATAATGCTATAATAAACATAGTGGTGCATACAGTCTTTTGAATTAGTGTTTTCATTTTCCCTGGGAAAATATCTAGTAGTGGAATAACTGGATCATATAGAAGCTCCATTTTTTAGTCTTTTGAGGAATCTGTATCCTGTCTTCAACTGCAGTTACAGTGATTTAATCATCATGCTTATTTTTAATTTTTGCAATTTTCCTTTATGCATGATATTCACAAGCTACTATAATAAGCCCTATACACTATTTTTCTTTTAACATCATTTGATAGTAATCTTTTTGTGATCATAAAAATGGAATACTCATAATATTCTATGCTATAGATATAATAGTCATAATATATATCACTTATATCACACTTATTAATAGGATCATATATACAGTTTTTAAGCATAGAGCTGTATCATTGCATTTGAGTCTCAAAAAATGCCTTGCAAATGAGGCAAAGATGTTAGGTAATATGCCCAAGGCTATACAGCTAGGAACTGACAAAGTCACAGTCTTAACCACTATTTTTACTTCTTCCATGCCAAATTGTAATTTATTCATTCTTTTCCCTAGTGTAGACATTTAGTTTTTATTATCTCTTTATTGTAAGACTTTGAGAGTTTGGATTGAATGACTTTCTTTGTAATTAACTTTTCTTCTAAATTTTAGGACTGCCCCCGTGGAAAGAATCGATTTTGAGAAATTTAGTGAGTATATTTATATCTCTCCATGGCATTATTTTTCTCCACTATCTGTACTTTGTTCTCTGTTCTTTTAGTAGCCAAGTATCCCTGGAATTATACAGTACATAGAGAATAAGGAAACCACCTCTGCTAAATATCAGTTCAGTTCATTCAAAAGAGAATTCCAGTTAGAAACCACTTTTTGTTTCACTTCTTCTGATCTTATGTCAAATTAATTACCTAATTTATTCTTTATACCTTATAGTATTTATTATAAAACCAGCGCAGTACTTGGCATTATAATTGTTAAAAACACATCCATTTAATTTTGAAATGTTTCTAGACTCCTTTATGTGAAATTTATAGTTTTTATTTCTTATATTCATACATTGTATATTCATATATATTGGAATATATATATACACATACATAATGGTATTTATGTTAGAATACATATTTGAAGTCAAATTATTATAGGCAAATATTAACCTAAGTGAGTTTTACCTCCTTTTGGTAATCTAAAAAATAATTATCACTCACTGAAAGTCTGTTGTATGTCACATATTTTATTTACTAAATAGTTTTGTGTTATATATATACTATTTCATTTAATCCTTTTGATAATTATCTGAGGTCAGAATTACATAAGAGAAAACTGAGGTATCCTTAAAGAGCTTGATAGTGAAGGTAAATTTTCCAAGTTGCAGATCCAACACAATCAGAATTCTAGAAGCATGCTGTCTGACTTTCAACATCTATATCCTGAACCACGAGGCAGTACCGTCTCCACGGGAGAGATTATCCATTGGCAGTATAGTCTTAAACTATTTGCTACATTAACATGCATACATACTTAAATAGGTATAATAGAGCAGTTTTCTGAACCCTAGCTGCACTTTTGAATCACTGGGGAAGACTTTAAACATTGAAGCCTGGGTGCGAACTCACCTAAATAAAAGCATAGTATTAAGATGCTGGGTCCAAACGTCAGCATTTAAAAAAATCATTTCAGTGATGGGAAGTAAGTGAGGGTTGCAAACTACTGTAATAAAACAATAGTGCACGTGCAAGGGTTTCATTGAAGTTTGAAGACCAAAGAGACCTTTATTTTTCAATTTCAAATAAGATATCAATGCTTCCATTTTAGAAAGATTAATTTAGAAAGATCAAATATTAACTTTTAAAAGTTAAACAATATAAATTCAACTCTTGGGAAATATTGTAACTCTTTTATTTGTACAATGTCGACAAAAATCATGCTGTAGCATGTTGAGTATTTTTACTAAATGTGGGACTGTTGCTGTGTGCATTGTAAGTTCTTTTGCTCATTTGTTTTTCTTGAAAGAGTTGGCAATGAGGGAAAAAAGTAAAGGAGAAGCAACATTTTTAATGACTGTGGACTTTCAAATCTATGAGCAAGAAGTTTTAAGACACTGAAGAAGTTTATTAAAAAAAATATTAAAGTTTCAAGTTATCTGTTACAGCCCTTTGTGCACAATTTCTTGGCAAATCACATTCCTGTTATTCATTTGTTACATATTCAGTATCTGTCACAATACCGTTGCACATAATCATTCAAATAAAACTTTGTTTTTCTAATACTAGATTCTATGTTTCTCAGGTTCAAACAAACATCTGTCCCTGTTGAAAAGGAGTACAAGGAGAAATCAGCATGGGGAAGGCCCATCTCCTGCCTGACTCTGTAAGCAAATTTAATTTATAACCATTACATAGTTTTCTGCCATTTCCAAACCATACTTTTAAATCCTATGTGTAAAATACACACATTCAGCTCCCAATCACATACACTCTTACAGGTGAACCAGATGAAAAAGAAGAGAATGACACACCCTTTCTAGTTGGTCAGCAATGTACGTACTATAATAAGGCTGTCTATGCTTTCAGGAAGCAAAAATTTGCAAAAATGCTAGAGAGAATTAAACCAAGTAAATTAAGAATGAACACAAGGATAATATGTCTAGTGTAGCAGAAACATACTGTCACCTAGAACAATACCTACTGTGAATGGCAACAGTTGAGAATAAATTTCCTACCCATTCTTTCAACCAAGAACATCCCTGTTGAAGCTCAAGGACAAAGTATCTGGCTGCCAGCTGTGTTACTGAGGTGGCTTCATGCTTCATGTGATTCAGCCACATGGCTGAGACTCATCTCCTTCGTAGTACACTTCTGACAGGGTACATATTCCTGTGAGCTGCTGCCATGACAGGCATTTCTTCTTAGTGGAGATTCCCCCACTTGTGGAAAGAACAGCTTGCAGCTAAAACAATAGCAGATCTCTTCCTGTTATCCTGTGTTTTGGCTAAGGGAATAAGAATTTGTAAAAATCGACTATGATATAAAAAGGATGCTCTTAATTGTCTTTTCTAACTGATATTGTTCAAAAGATTAACTTTTTCTCCCTCAACTACCTAGAGATGTGATTCTAAGAACAAGTGTGGTTGATTTTGATCTACTTCACCAGGGATCTTTGGCAATGTTGGGAGACACTTGCGATTGTCATGACTGGAAGTAGGTATGTTACTGGCACACATCCTACATTGAACGTGACAGCACCTGCAAGAAATAATTAACTGTTCCAAAACGTCCACAGAGTCAGTAACTCTGACCTATAAACATCACTCTACCAATGAAAGTTTTGCCCTAAGGAGTCCTCTACCCACATACCAACAAGTGGAAAACATTAGCAACAAGAAAAAATGTTGTCACACAAGTGAAATTAGATCTTGATAAACCCTAACTTCACAAGTTAATGTCACTGCCATTATTCCGAAAGACCATTTTATAGAATGGCCAGAGCAGAGAAGGTGGAATTCTAAAATATTACAAAATAACTTCTGTTCCCTGAAAGGCTTGGGCTCAGATGCTACTTCTTCAAATCTTCCTTTACAGATTTAGTTTTGGACAAGCCCAAGGATACCAGTGAACATAAAGAATGGTTCTTGGACTTAAGGAGCTGGTAAATACATTGCCACAGAGGGGTGTATTCATATGTTTAAGAATATAATGTTATTGTTATTATTTTTGATATCTTAAATTTCTAAAAGTCCTAAAGTAAATAAGATATTTCTCCCATTGGAAACTACTCAATAATACTTAAAATTTTGTCAGGCCAGTAATGCTGGATTGTTTATAGCCAGTAACTTCTAAATTTGAATCTCTTTCCTTAGCAGTAGACCCACCTCTCCTCCTGTGTATATTCATTCATTTGCGTGTCTAATGGAAAATTTCAACATGCCTGAGATTGCATGTCCACCTATGATTCTTCCTTCTTTACCCTCACTTGTACCCTAAAAACCTGACTGTCATTCTTGATTTTTTAATTCCTTCTTAGCCACCAACTCATCTGCAGACCCACTCTCCAACCTTCCCACTTCTTCTGGGTCCCACACCGTACCTTCATTTGGGACCACTTTGACCTTTGTCACTACTGGTCTCTCCACCTCCAGCCCAGTCCACGTCCCATTCTGTGCCCTGAGGAATCTTTCTATGGTATTGTAACAAGCTCCCCAACTGAGTACACTGGACGAATTCTTTGTTCATGAGACTTATTAAATAAAGTTCAAACTCTTTAAATGGTTTTCAAGTTCTATTTGGTCCTCTCTAAACTTGCCCCTTGCCTCCCTTATCCCTCAGCTTTCTGAGAGTCTTCCAGCTCCTAAGCCGCCTCATTCTCCATCTTTCCTCCCAGTGATTCTTAATGCTAGTTTTTTGGCAAATTTCAAGCTGGCTCTGCAGCCCCAGAATGTCTCTAGTGTATCTGTGGTTCTTGGTAACAATGATTGGCTTCCTTAGAAGTGTTGATAATATTACCTTAGTGGGCACCCATTGAGATACAGTCAGAAATAAATGTAAATTCATGCTCATGAAATTTACAAATATTCTTGAATCGAGTAATACCAAGGCTGGGAAGCCAGGCAAGGTATCATATACAGGGATGGGAATATACATTAATTTGATGACTATGGGGAATAATATGGTGTTAGCTAGTAATAGAAGGATGTAAATATTAAGCTCCAGCAATTCATCCGCTAGGTATATATCCTTAAAGATATATTTACATGTACACTCCAGGAAGACATAAAAATATCATGATGTATAATACATTAGGGGATTTATGTATACAGGTCCCTCCTTATCCAGGCTTCACTTTCTGGGGTTTCAGTTACCGACAGTCAATCGTCGTCCAGAAGTAGATAATCTTCTTTCTGACATATTACGAGAAGGTCAATAATAGCCCAATATCGGGGCGCCTGGGTGGCTTAGTCGGTTAAGCGTCCGACTTTCGCTTAAGTCATGATCTCGCGGTTCGTGGGTTCGGGCCCTGCGTGGGGCTCTGTGCTGACTGCCAGCTCAGAGCCTGGAGGCTGTTTCAGTCTGTGACTCCCTCTCTCTCTGACCCTCCCCTGCTCACGCTGTCTCTCTCTCTCTCCTAGAAAAAAAAAAATTAAAAAAATTAAAAAAAATAATAGCCCAATATCACATCACAATGCCTACTGTCATTTTCCACATCCAAGGAAAGCAAGTGACTTATTAATGTACAAGTCAGGATGGTATTGTTGAGTAGAAAACAATGTGGTTAAAAAGGGAAAAGCTGAGGGCCTGAAAGCTTCTGGAATGTTCTGTCTTAATATATTTGGCATACACCTGAGCTTTTTTATATTCTTATTTATAATAGCATACTTAAATTATATATGCACATTCACATATATTTCCCAATGAAATCATAAACAAAATCCTGAAATTATTTTAACTATGTCAAAAGTAAAGTAGATCTTTTAGATTGTTATAATTCAAAGAAGGCATGTGTAGGTCTAGTCTTTGGGCAGATAGGTAAGAGATGACTAGGAAAACTTAAAACTATTGAAGGCTATTTTGTTTCTAACTTTATTATTTTTTTAATGTTTAATTATTTCTGAGGGAGAGAGACAGCATGAGCAGGGGAGGGTCAGAGAGAGAGAGGGAGACAGAATTGGAAACAGGCTCCAGGCTCTGAGCTAGCTGTCAGCGCAGAGCCCAATGCAGGGCTCGAACTCATGAACCGTGAGATTATGACCTGAGCCGAAGTTGTACGCTTAACTGACTGAGCCACCCAGGAGCTCCTTGTTTCTAACTTCATTAACAAAATGAGCTCAATAGAGAGGCCAAGAGAAAACATGATGCTATAAAGGAGCTGAATTTGTCTAGAGATTTGTAGGAAACACCTCAGTATGTCTAATGAAAATCAGATATCAAGAAACTGAATGATCTTTTTTAATGTTTATTTACTTTTTTAAAAAATATTGTTTTTAAAAAATTTTTAATGTTTTATTTCTTTCTGAGAGGGAGCCAGAGAGAGACAGGGAGAGAGAGTGAGCGAGAGAGCGTAAGCAGGGGAGGGTCAGAGAGAGAGGGAGACACAGAATCTGAAGCAGGCTCCAGGCTGTGCAGTCAGCACAGAGCCTGACGTGGAGCTTGAACCGTCGAATGTGAGATCATGACCTGAGCTGAAGTTAGATGCTTAAGTGACTGAGCCACCCAGGCACCCCTAATGTTTATTTACCTTGAGAAAAAGAGAGAGAGAGCACATGAGGGAGAAGTGGGGCAGAGAGAATGAGGAGAGAGAGAATCACAAGCAGGCTCTGAACTGTCAGCAGGGAGCCTACCCTATGACAGGCTCAAACTCATGAACCCAGAGGTCATGACCTGAGCAGAAATCAAGAGTCAGACACTCAACAGACAGCCACCCAGGCACTCCAAGGAACCGAAAAATCTTACCAAATAATAATAATCTTCTTTTTCATGTTTTTCTTGTAAGTCATACATAAACTGAATATTAAAATGCAAAATCATTTTTAGTTTGTACTATTAATTCATTGAGACTAGAGAAACTAACATGATCACAGTAGGAATTTAAATATGTGTATTGAATGAATGCATGAATTTTTTTAAAAATGTGATAGTGACCTTTAAAAACTAAGAAATAATGAGACCAGTTTAACAAAATGGGGAAGAAGTAAATGTATTCCTGATGTTTTCTAACTTGGGAAAAACTGATTTCTAAGGCTAAAATTTAAGGAAGTTGATATACATACAAAAAATATATCTTATGTAAACAATTCCAAAAGACTATAATGGCTCTCAGCAGTCAACATCAATTGCAGAAAGGGGAGTTTGCCTGAATGTCAAAGCAGTGAGCTTTCATATGGGGAATGTGTCCTACAAAGATTGGTAATAATACTAGAGGCAGGCTCTAATCTGTGCTCAGTTGTCTTTGCGTATGGCTTTTACTACAGCTTAATAAATATATAACAGCTATATATTTGCATATAGAAGCACACTTGCTGGGACAGCTAGTCTCTTTAATAATAAAAACTATAATTGCTAAGATTTTTTCAGAATTTTCATGTATAAGAAAGGCACTGATCTAATTGGTTTACAAACGTCATCTAATTTATCAGTAACTGCTGTTATTATTCCTCTTTTGCAGATGAATATATTTAGTGATATTAATTGCTTTGCACACAAATACACAGCTAATCAGTGTCAGAACCAATATTAGAACCCAGGCAGCAGATAATAGTAGAGCAGATATTCTGAAGTGATTCATATATGTGCATTAGATCTCAAATAACTGGAATAATCAGTCCAAATAAAAGAAATGCAAATATATACATATATATACACACATATATAGAGATATATCTCTCTACATGTATATATCTACACATATATCTACATATATATATATATATATATGAAAGTTCCACAAATCCATTTAAAAAAATCAATCCCTTATTAGTGAATGAAGGCAACTAATTCTCTACCTGAAACTTGTATTTGTTACACCATCAAAAAGAGGAAGCAATATGGTATAACTGTCAAAAGAGGTGAACATATTTGGCTGAACAAATTTGAAAAGCAAAAAAGAAGAATCACTTCCTGTAATAAAAAAACAACTTGGCATGGTATTCTAGACATGATTAAAGAATATCTGAAATATCGTGGTCAGTTTGGGATGATATATTTTAAGAATTTAATACTTGGCTAGAGAGACTAGGATATAAACATGTCTGAAAAGCATATCACAGGAGAGATAGTTGAAAGAATTTGAGCAACTTCATTGTAAAAGAGTTTTGATGAGACACGACAATTTTCTCCAAATATCAGAGAGCTATATGGAAAAAGGGGAATTATGCATTCCATGTCATTCTTTGTGCAGAACTGCACCTACCATCTAGAAATCACAGCAAGTTGAATTTACTTTCAAGGTGTTGAAGAAGAGTCCATTCAGACCTCTTCAAATAACATCAGCCAGCTAAAGAGATACTCATTTTAAGAGTTGAAGCCGAAGCTCGATGAATACCTTTCAAAACTATTACACTGGTCATTTCCACACTGAGTGGGAGGTTGAACCAATGAACTCTAAAGTGTCTTAAATTTCTCAGATCAAATCTCATGTCTGCATTTTAATAAGAAAAGGGAGAAAAGGAAAGATAATCATTATTCTTTGTGATCTTATTCTGCACTAGCAAAATAGATGTATAATTCAATTTAAAATAATTTACAACCCTTTTAAACCCCCAAACCAACTTCCATATAGTATGTGACACATGGAATATGGACAGATCAGCCTGCATTTTGTTTTCAGGGAATAAATAATCTTAAAGTTCTTTAAACTTCTTTAAACCAGATAGTTTTAATACCCTAAATATTAGGTGACTAAAAATATAGTTTATACAGTTTGCATTTAGCAGTTAAAACCCAGTCGTGAATTAGTAATTTTATTTTTGAATTTTATATAAAACATTACTAAGTTAACCCACTGGCAGGAAAAGAAACTGTAAACTGTTTAACCAGATGTAGAGAGTGTATTTCACAGAGAAAAAGACAAGAGTCTGGATTTCATAGACTTCCTGCACTTTCGTTCATCAACAATATACCTTCTCACGGGAGGTGCTTATCTTTAGGAATTCTCTACAATTCATCATTGAAACAAAAATCATATGCCTACTGTTTTCAAAGCCCGGATATCCCAGTCTTATGTTTTTTGCTTAATTACCTTCCTATAAAATCAACAAGTAGTGGATTGGGTATAGGTGGGGGAGAATCCATTATAGGTAGGAACCAAAACACTAATTTGCTCACCAGCCTTCACCATAACTTAGCTGTGTGACTCTCAAGCTTTATAAAGAACATTTTTGGACTTCCTGTGTTTGACCACAATACAGACTATACAGCTGCTCTATTTACCTCACAAGGATATAAAACAACTCAAATTTATCCTGTTGAATACTTGATATCCACTGTATATTGAGCTAGCTTTGGGGTAGGAGAAATATGAAACAAAGGCAGTGTACTGGGAAGCATCCTGATTTGCAAATCAAACAGGAAAATATTTTACAGACTTAGAGTGAAAACCACTAATGTAGGACCATCATCTGTCTTCACAACACAGCACAGTGCCTACAATGTGAAAAGTACTTGAGTTCTTTATATGTATTATCTTAAATAATTCTTACTTAATCCCGACATCAGTATTATTACTCCCGTTTTACACACTAGGAAAATAAAGTTGAGAAAGATACAATCCACAGAAGTGGGACTAAAATTCAGATTACCCGAATGACCTTTGTTATAAAAAGTGCCTTACTAAGATAATGAGGACACTATACATGTACAGTAAAACTTTGAGCTAGTTCTATAATCAGTAAAAGCTTCAATGGAGGGACGAATGACTAAAGAGTTAACATATGGTGAAATAGTTAATAAGCATAAATAAATATAAATATAGTTAAAAAGCATCAATAGGGGCGCCTGGGTGGCTTAGTGGGTTAAGCGTCCGACTTTTGCTTAGGTCATGATCTCGCGGTTTGTGGGTTTGGGCCCCGCGTCGGGCTCTGTGCTGACTGCCAGCTCAGAGCCTGGAGCCTGTTTCAGTCTGTGACTCCCTCTCTCTCTGACCCTATCCTGTTCACGCTGTCTCTCTCTCTCTCTCTCTCTCTCTCTCCTAGAAATAAATAAAAACATTTAAAAAAAAAAAGCATCAATAAAATTTCATTAAAGTTTTAACCACAAATATTTCAGGCATTATTTCACGTCTCAGTTATGATTTTCCTTTAGTTTCAGTAAGAAGTTACAATTTACTTGTTTCCTCTTCCAAGTTCAAGGCTGGTCCCAAATGAAAAGTAATTCTGTGCTAAGCATCATGAAACATCTTGATGAAGAGAATAATTTCCTCCTTTGGGAAGTTTCAAGGTTTCCCGGGTCTGCTATAATACAGCTGTTTCCTGCTCACCCTGCTCCCCTTTAGTTCATGGTTTCTTGAGACTTTTCCTGATTTCTGATCTCTTAATCCCTGCAGTATAAGTGTCTTCCAGGAGAAACTACCCTTTCCAGTTTCTGATTTACAACCACTCTATGTCATTTTACTGTGGACCAGATACCTTAATCCTTCCCACAGCATCTGTGGCTCTGTCTTCGCTTGAATCTCATTCTTTTGCTTCATCTTGTGTCTTAGCACCCTTAATGTTATAACCACAGCTTTATTATTCCACACTGACATAATTATTCATGAATGTTCTTCCTTTCCAAGACATAAATAGAACTCATTTGTTCTCATCGTAGAGGTCCATTTAATACAGAAGATAACCTTTTAAACATGGATGAGTACCACATACCAAGAAAGTGAGAACAGACATGTTTCTTTGGAATGTTAGCCTCAAATGGGAATATCATGATGATTACCAATGGGGCAACAAAACTGAAATTACGTGGATATGCTAACTGCTTGTCCTGCAGACCAATGATGTCTACCAAACTACCTTGAGATGCTGTAGCACAAGACAGCTTTTGCAAAAAAAAAAAAACAAAAACAAAAACAAAAAAAACTAACTCTTATTAGGTTTCTGTATTTTGCACAGACCTCATAATAGAACAATGGATTTTGAAATAAATGTGATATTTAGTATTCCACACTGTACATGAAGTTGCTTGACTTACATACTCAGAGCAGGCCAGCACCGTAGGTTCATGACCTGTAGTTTAATAAAAGGAATCATACTCCAAAAATTGTCTACCCTGATTATTTCAATGAAGAAACAATCAAAGGCATATACTTCTTTAACAGTGATTCAAAGTGTAATCATAAAAATGTCACTTCTTCAGAAATTCAGGAAGATGCCACATGCCCCCGAGGATGTTGACAATACATTAGAAGAACAGTGGCCATTCTGGAAGCATGGATTTTTCTTTCAGTTTTATACTGCACTATCATCAAGGCAAGCTTTGTATCCATCGAAATATGCAGGTAGAAATTAATGTCGAGGGACACTGGAGGACCGTGTTTGATTCAGCAATATGGAGAATTCATGCTAGCATAAACATGATGAATTTAGTTACCTCTTTTGGTGATGCAATTGTCATTGGAGGGAATCATGTGTAGGGTCGCAGCTTGTATTAGATGCCACTACCTTAGAAGCGTCACAGTAAAGAAGGCAGTTCACAAATGCAGTCATTATTTACTGTAACTTTAGAGGATTTGGAAGTTTACAAGAGATCGGAGTAAACAAAAAATAAATAATAAGTGAAATTGTAGAGTTCAAATCCTTATGATATTCTTAACCTCTGAATTAGTTGTATATTGTGATCGGTCATAACATGCTTAGTATGTAACAGTACAAAGAAAGTATTGAGTTTATGGCAAATTGTGTGAATTACTCTTTTACAAACTTCTGAAACATTTATGTTAAGAGGCTTATTTAATAAAGACAAATATAATGTTAAGTTTCAAGGGAAAAAGACATGTTGAGAAATCCATTATAGATATTAGAATTCAGAAAGCTATTTTCTCCCTGAATTTACTGGGTAAATTATTTTCCAGATACCAACTACGAAGCACATTTTTGTTGATTCTCCACAGGGTAAAGTTATTTTGAATTTCTTCTTTTTTTAAAATTAATTAATTAATTTATTTCTAGGAGAGAGATAGACAGCGTAAACAGGGGAGGGTCAGAGAGAGAGGGAGTCACAGACTCAGAAACAGGCTCCAGGCTCTGAGCTGGCAGGCAGCACAGAGCCCGACGTGGGGCTCGAACCCACGAACCATGAGATCATGACCTAAGCGAAAGTCGGAAGCTTAACCGACTAAGCCACCCAGGTGCCCCTTTGAATTTCTTCTTTATGTTTCATATAAAAACACATTGCCACCATTCAAAGCAGATTTTTTTCTGTTTAATATGATATACTGTAAATTAAGAAACATACATATATTTAGAACTTTTGTTATTATCATACCAGAGCTTTAGTCAAGCATTATTTAGTAAAATTTAGTCATTGCACATTGTCCTTATTAATAGGAAACTAATCCTGCTATTTCCTCTATTCTTTAAGTGTGAGTTTCTAATAATTCCAAAAGACTCAACATTAACAAAAATATGAAAACTTAGTCTATGTTACCAGAGTTTCATGGTAACAATCCTCCCTCTCTCTCTTGTCTGTCACTCACCATGAGCACACATCTATACACACATATTTAAAAAGTATTTTCAAATTGATAGTTATTCAACTAATAACTAAGGATTAGTTGCATGTATCTGGCATTTATGGCAATTAACTTTATATTTATTTTGTAAATAATTTAATTATTTTCCAACTCCCATGTTTCACCTGCATGATTATAATGCTTCTAGTTTCTTAGTCTAAAGAGAGTGATGACTAGGTTTCCGGTTTCATTGCTCCAGTAAAGAGATTTGAGTAGAGGTGGAAGGGAAGAGGCTGAAGCATTTCCAAGAGCTTCTTCCAGAACTTGGTGGGAAATTGACCCTTTCTCTTCCCCCCAGAAATTTTTGAAGGAAAGAAACCAAAACAAAAAATCCCCCACCGGATTGATACTAGTCATCATTTCAACTGGAATAGGAGATACGAAATTGAATACATTTGACACTAAAATTAGAATCAGTTAATCAATTAATAATTATTAATATCAGAAATCTTGCAAAGGTGACTCATATTGGAGTCATTCACAATTTGATAAAGTACTGAGGAAACAAGACAGTAAAGTGGGTGAGATAGAAAGAAAGGAGTCCTTTTAAAGGGTGAATAAAATAAAAAGAAATAGTCCATTTGCTCATTTCCACATTTTGACATGGGTAATCTGTTTCTGTTAAAAATTATGTGCATAAATTCAAGCTATGTGCATAAATATCTATACTTTATTAGTAAAACCATGGGCATACCATGCTTTAGTGTTTAATCTGATTGGTATAAAACTGGTAATTTGTGGATCAATGATCCTACTTTTGCATTAGCGTATATGCCTACAATTGACCACCCCAGTCTTTAAGTAGATATCCAAAAATGGCATAACACTATTTCAATGCGTTGAACAAAGGCACTGAATGGATGCTAGTTTGAGCAAGGAAAGGACAAAGAAGAAAGAAAAAAACAAAAGATCAATGTCCCCATAGCCAGGGAGAAGCATTGCCCGTTTTCTGTTCTGTCACTTGTTAATCAGTCAAATTATGGTATAATTGCATGAAGAGTAGAGAATCTGAACATGTCACTTTACAAACTCGTAATTGCACTAGATATCTTAGTGCATTTCCTTCCTGGATCAATTTTGTCCTTAAGGCTATAATGTAGCTAAATAAAGAGAACTCGAAAATATAAATCCAAGCAAGAATTAAAGATAACAGATTTGGAGAAATTGGGCAGGACATGTCCATTAGTATAATATTAGGATTTTCTCTTTCAAGTGATTTTACCCAAAATTTTTGCAATAATTCTCTGGAAATATTCCTGTAGCTAGGATAGTATAGAATGATAGAATGGGATTGATGAAAGCTATGTGCTTCTGTGTGTGTGTGTGTGTGTGTGTGTGTGCACGCGCACGTGTGCGCGCACGCGCGCATATGTCTAAAGTTTATTTATTAATTTTGAAAAAGAGAAAGAGAGAGCGAGCCAGGGAGGGGCAGAGAGAGAGAGGGTGAGGGAGAGAGAGAGAATCCCAAGCAGACTCCATGCTGTCAGCACATAGCCATATACAGGACTCAATCCCACAAACCATGAGGTCATAACCTGAACTTATATGGAGAGTCAGACGTTCAACCAACTGAGTGACCTAGGTGTCCCATGTGTGTTTAATTGATAGACTGTGGCAGAGTCATAACAGTCAGCCTAATAAAAATACTGTCCCTAATCCTAACACTCACCGTACTCAATGAGATTAGCACAGCTATAACCACAATTTTATAAATGTGTTAACCAAAACGTAGGGGTTTAACAGCCAGACCAAGATCAAACAGTTAACAAGTCATAGAGTTAAGCTCTGGTGTGGAAAGACCATTTTTCAAGACATTTTCTTATATAATCTTAAAATTATTGACCTGGTATAAAATACCACAAAAGTGCTTGCTAACAAGGACTGTCACTTTGTGCAGGACACTTAACATCTCTGGTCCTCCACTTTATAATAAAACAATTGGATTGGATAGTTACTTGGCAGGGTCTATGGCAGAGCACAGAGATGAGAGAGGCATCTCTATCAATGAGAGATAGGCGTTGACTTATGTTGTTTTGGCTCTAAGATACCTTAGATGAATTATTGCTCAATGACATGAATGCAAACCACACGAAATGTTGTTTCCAGACCTCTGAAGAGCAGCACCACCAAAATATGACAAAGAAGGTTGAATACATTGTGCCCGACACTGGATGGCAAAGTTTATCACAATGAGTGAGGCTTATAAATGTAAGATACTCAAGTTCAAAGTGAGCCCAACAAATACTCATACCCCAGTTGCTTGGAAATGTTATTTTTAAATATCAAAACAATTTATAAAGAGTACTGTTTTATAGAAGAAAGATGATTAAATTGGAAATCAATCTGGCTTCAGCTCTGTGAGAAACTGAGACAGTGAGCTTATGCAAATTACCTAAATCTCTGGGTATCAAGTATCTTCATTTTCAAAATGAAGGAGTCACACTCAATAGACTCTAGAGACTTACTCAAATTGTAAAATTATCTGGCCTTATATCTATAGAAGAATATGTATATGGAGAGGAAAAATATAGGACAGCAAATCTGTGTGCTCAATGAATTAGAAAAAGCATATGATATATATGAGTATATGTACATATATATATACATATATATGTACATATATCCACAATGAAATATTTCTCAGTCATCAGAAAGAATGAGATCTTAACCACTTGCAATGACATGGATGGACCTAGAGTGTATTATGCTCTTATGCTGAACAAACAACTCAGTCAGAGAAAGACAAATACCATAGGATTTCACTCATATGTGAAATTTAAGAAACCAAACAGATGAACACAGGGGAAGGGGAGAAGAGAGGGAGACAAACCATAAGAAACTCAAGGTTTGATGGAGGTGAGGTGGGTGGAGAATGGCCTAAATGGGTGATGGGTATTAAGAAGAATATTTGTTGGGATGAGTACTGGGTGTTATATATAAGTGATGAATCACTATATTCTACTTCTGAAATCATTATTACAATATTTTAACTAGTTAGAATTTACATAACAATTTGGAAAAAAAAGGAAGAAAGTATATCTACTTTGAGATTCTTCTTTGAGAAAAGAATAAAAGCACTTCCCATGTGAATTTACCACAATTAAAGTACAATATTACAACCTATGCACTGGCTCCAAATATTACTAAAATCTATCTATGATTACAAAACACAAATTTTAATGTAAGATTTTCTTAAAGTAGTAGGAAACTCCAAATTTTAAACACCACATTTTCTTTTTAATTTCACAAACTTGATTTTTTTATAAATGCACATGAAGTCAATGGAATTTATCTAAGAAGCCAGAGTTGATCAGAGCTATTCAAATTTTGAGTTTCATAATCCAGTTAGAATGAAATATCATTCTTCATGGCTACAGTACCCCTAACTATTTTATGGGGACAAATTGCCTCCTAGTTTCTGGCTGACATTTGTTTTCTGTGCCCGTGGTTTTCCAGGTTTCTCTCCTATTGTCCCAATTGTTTCAGGAAGGTTTTATACAAAGGTCCTCGGTTTAATATTCTTTGAACAATGTTTTGAGGTATTTAGATAATATGCACTATATAAATCTAATAAACAAATGGTAAATGTTAGAAAATATTAAATAGGAGCACACTAAAATGAAGATTCATTATGTTGTGTTTGACTTTGACAGTGTTCATAAACCAGAGCATGTTTAAATTAAATTCATTTCTAATATAACACCAACTTACCACATGTTTTGGAAATGATTAAAAACTTTTTAACTTCCCTTAGAGTGATCACACTTTTTCTAAATATCTCGGCTTTAAGCTGAAATGTGGTTGTAATACTCCAACCTTGTTCAGTAAAAGTCACAGGTTATATATTAAGTCTGACTATAAATATTATATCACTGAGGTCCACAAATGACATTTCAGTTTCCCAAAACTCATGGATTCAACTATAAAACATATTCAAGCATACGTGCACACAAAGATAATAAAAGTCTAAGAAATATGAACAATGTAAAATGGCATATCCCTTAGCTTCAATCAAGGTATTACCACTAATTTTCCATACTTAATGGATTATATAATATTCAAGCACTAAGCTCAAGGAGGAATGCTTTATTTATTTAAAAACAAATATACTCAAATTAGGGTTGGCCATCTCTAGCATAATAGGTAGTCAATCACTGAGATGAAAGTGTTCAATTACCTTTTCCACTCCTTCTTAATCTGCACTTTTCCTTTGTTCCCCATACATCCTACAAAATCATGGTTCAGTTCTAACCTTATAAGAGCATCACCACAGACAAAAGTGATAAAAAAGAATCTAAATTTCCTCTCATGTGGAATTGCCATTTTACCGTTGTCACAATCAAGGGAAGGAGTGCCACATTGCTTAGTCAATCAAGTTAATTAATGGCAAGCTCATCACTCAGGCCCGAATCATAGAAACCATGTTTCTCATGCAATGGGGATCTCTAAACTCTTATTCCTATAAGAGATTGCATGGGATAAAATGTAGATGACGAATGTAAGGATAGGTTTGAAATAGTTTATGCAGGAATGTAAATCTTGTGTATTTAGGAAATTTAGGAAATCTGTCTCCTAGGAAATATGTAGGGAATAAAATGTTCATTTCTTCTTCATTAATGTAATTAACAGGGGAAAAACATGATTTATTAAGCTAATGAGATTAGCTTCATGAAAGAAGGCAAAATGTCTCTTTTATATGAAAAATTTGTGACTCAGTAGGTCACCTTTAAAACGGTATGTCAATTAGGGGGTGCCTGGGTGGCTTAGTAGGTTAAGCATCCGACTTTCGCTTGGGTCATGATCTCACGGTTCGTGGGTTCGAGCCCCGCGTTGGGCTCTGTGCTGACTGCCAGCTCAGAGCCTGGAGCCTGTTTCAGTCTGTGACTCCCTCTCTCTCTGACCCTCCCCTACTCACACTGTTTCTCTCTCTCTCTCTCTCTCTCCTAAAAATAAATAAAACATTTTTAAAAAAATGGTATGTCAATTAGACATGGGATCCACACTAAGGTCCATAAACATATATATCTAGCACCAAAGAACAAGGTAATAATTTTTATCTCTTGAAACTAAAGAATTGGGAATTTCCATACAGGTTGATAGATAATCTACAGTTTGTCCAGAGATTGTGAGTGTGCATGTGTGTGTGTGTGTGTGTGTGTGAAGGAGAGTGAAGGAGTACACATTTGGGTGGCAGGCATGTTGTCATTATTTATATGCAACATTTAAAGCTTATTGGTATAGGTAACATCAGTGTAGCAAAGGGAGAGGGAAGTTAATTAGACAGTGATAGGTAAAGGGGAAAAAAACAATTCAATAAAAAAAAATCCATGAAATTAGACCAAATCCATAGTACTGGCAAAAGAGTTCCAAACAAAAGAAATTTTATAGTTTCAGCTACAACTTGGCTAGAAAGTCAACATTTTCCAAAGTTGAAGGCCTCTAGTTTCTTAAAATACATACTAAACTTTTAGAACTGTTTGAAACTGTCCTACCTTGGTCATAGTAATGCAATAACATCATTTTTTGCCTACCTGTGCTATGGAAACACGAAAATCAAGCCATTACATTTTTTAGTGTTTCCTACCTTCTTGTCCAATATCTTTCCTCTTAGGGGAAAATCAATAGTAGATTGTGGGAATGGAAACAAATCTATGAAACAGCTCTAACACTTAAGAAAATTGAAACTTACTTGAGAAATATGAGAGGGATATAAGCATACAAACATACACATATACATACATATATCAGAACCCCTATATGAATATATTTATCTTTTGATCCTAAATACCTACAAGAGCATCTTTCCAGTTACTACATTACCAACAAATATAATAATAAATGATTACTGAAAGTAATAGATAAGACTAGAATTGCCTTTGGAGATCAGAAAGGACCAGTCAATGTGCACTCATGTGGATAGGAAAGTCTTCAGAGCAAAGATCAGTTTGACACATGATTAGAATCTGTGTAAACAGAGAGGCATACAGAAGATGTTGCATGACATGAGCAAAGATGTAGAAGTATAATAATCATGATAATTGTGAAGGGAAGTGAAAGCAAAAAGAGTAAATTTAGCTTGTAGTTTATATTTAACTATATAGGACAATATAGGGTCATATGAGATAGGAAGAAGATACTTTTAACTTTCTGAAAATATCAGTTGTTCTGGTACAGTTATATAGACTCTTCCATACATATAGTGGTTAAGTGGCATACAGAAGATTCAGAATTTAGTGTCTGGGATTTTTTTATAAGATAGATTTTTAAAAAAATTCTTGTTATGTAGAATGCAAAACCTGAGAGATGAGGGTGCTTTTTCAACTTATCAAGCATTTCCACACTTGTTTACTGGGTATGGTAGATATTATTGGTTTCCTATTCAGTAAATTCCTATGTTTCTTCTTCCTAAACTTTTCCTCATTTTATTGAAGCATTTTATTTAATTTATTGAAGCACTCCTCATTTTATTGAAGCAGACACTGCTCTTCTCCCTCTGCTGCACACACACACACACACACACACACACACACACACACACACACGCGTGCGCGCACACGCGCGCCATGTACTTTGGGGGATATTGATCCCAACCTCTGCAGGCACCAGAATGCTTTGAAGGTATGACATTCTCCCAACCTTATGCCATAATGATATTTTTTTCAGGAATTAAAGACTAAAGTAATCAGTTTATTTATTTATTTTTTTTTAACTTGATTGCAGGAATTGGGTTTAAAACTTTCCTCTCTACCCTTGCTTAACATAATTCAAGCAAGCATAGAGAAGACATTTTTGTTATGGAATATTGCAGAAGACATCCTTTGGCTATAAGAAAAAAAATCAAAAAAGAAGCTCTCTCTTCCACTGAATGACCCGAGTATGAAGTTGATAAGCCTGAATCTGCTGCCTCCATTTTGCAATCACATAGAAGATCAATGGACACTAGATTAAGCCAAATGCCAAGCTTGAGCCATTTCTGAACTCCCAATATATGCATCACTAAGTTGTCTTGTACATGTAAAGCTTATATCTGTTTTTTTTGTCACATACAGCTGAAACTATCCTAATTAAAAAACAGAACTTAAAAAAATCCAATTAAAGGACTAAGCACAGATTATGGTTTTGTTCATGTTATTCTATGCCAATCCCTCATAAAACATTTATGTGCAGAGTTTTTACAGTAAAGATTGACCTTTTAGTATTCTAAAATCTTTCTATAATATGACACAGTTTCTTGTTAGCATAAGACAAACTTAATTAACTCTGAGCATTTCTGTTACTTTAGATAAATCCAATGGCATGTCCTTAGAGTAAAGTAATTGGCTTCCCAGTATAATGCACATTATACTAATTATAATATATCCTCTGAACATGACAGAATACATGTGCCTTAAATTAACTTCATTTGAATATAGGGAAAATGGGGTGATACCTCCAAATTTATATGCTTTCTTTTTTTAAATTAGACTTACTTCTTCCTGACTCTAGTTATTTTTCTGGTCAAATGAACATATTTCTCTAAGGTAATCAAAGTATCAGGGAGAATCTGCAGTATCCGTAGAGTCTAGGAGGATCATGGCACCAAATCTATGATTTAAACATATTTCAAACCATGAGAAAAATAAATCAGCAGTTGGCCTTTCTTTTGGAAAACACTTTTTTGTAAGTTTATTGAAATGTTTGAAGGACTTTATGGATTTTAGCTTTATATTAAATAAGCTGCACACTGTGCTTGTATACTCTAAAAATCACTTAAAGTGAAAGCACAAGTGAGTATACATGACATCATTTGAAATCCCAGTGCTTGGTTTTCCTGTTTGTAGGTGCTTGAAGGCTGCCTTTGGGCTGCAGGAATGATTTCATTTACTTAAGATATGTGTTCTGTTAAAAGATTGATTTTTTTCTCATAAAGTTTTTCTCATAAATCATCTCTCTGCATTAAAGAAGCAACGTGTGTATTTGGTGGTGTCATGATCAGACCAATTATGTTTTGCTGTTATCATTCCCATCATCAAGAACACCCATGCTTGTGTCAGTAAGATGGCCTCAAACCAGAGACAGTTGCAAGGAATTGAAATTAAGCAACTCTTTCCCAATAGGTCAACATGAGGGAACATGGTGTGACCTGCCAAAACCACAGAATTATTTATGGTAAGAGCTGCAACTTAGATGCTGAGGGTCCAAATATCAGACCAGCTCTATTCATCATTGCTTATCTAAACATCCACCTGTATGACAGGGCAAAGAAGCACTGGTCCTAAAGCCATTCTAATTATTTTAATTATACCTTTACAGTATAGTAATATTGGTAGTAAACATACAGATCCAGTGTACATAGTCATAAATAGTCTTTCTCAATTAGCACTTGATTTCAATACTGTGCCCACTTTACAAACAATGAAACGGAGATGGAAATTAACATCAAACATGGCACACAATCAGTAAGCACACAAACTTATTATTTTCTTTTAATTTTTAAAGTTTATGTATTCACATGGAGAGAGACACAGAGACCAAGTGGTGAAGGGCAGAGACAGAAGGAGAGAAAGAAAGAATCTGAGGCAGGTTCCACACTGTCAGCACAGAGCCTGATGTGGGGCTTGAACCCACAAAATGTCAGTCCCAACTGGAGCCAAAATCAAAAGTCAGACACTTAACCAACTGAGTCACCCAGATGTCCCAGTAAGCTCTATGCTTGCATACTCTGAAAATCACTTAAAAGAAAGCACAAGTGGGTATATATGGTGTCACTTGAAATCTCAGTGCCTGATTCTTTTGTTTGTAGATGGTTGAGGGGTGGCTTTGTGCTGCAGAAATTATTTCATGTACCTAAAATTTAAATTTGAAGTCTAAAATTGCTACATACATGACCATCACTTAAACATGTTTGATAGCTCTATTTATCCATAAATTTGGGTGAACAACTGATGACCCCCAAATTTTCCCTGCTTAAGAATCCACTTCCTTAGTCATTGAAAAATCATCTTTATTAAGATTGCCTTTCTTTTTAACGGAGGACTACAGGGGAGAAGAAGGGAGGAGATGGGGGAAAGGGAGAGAGGCAAACCATGAGAGACTCTTGAATGCTGAGAACAAACTGAGGACTCATGGGTGTGGAGGAGGGGAGAGGGGAGATGGGCATGGAGGAGGGCACTTGTGGGGATGACCACTGGGTGCTATGTGGAAACCAATTTGACAATAAACTATTTGTAAAAAAAAAAAAAAAAAAAAGATTGTCTTTCTTTTAGTATTTCTGAGATTTTTGTCTTCCTTCTTTTCTTTCATAAAGTCACAGCTCTAAGTGTTGCAATTTCTTTTAGGCTGAAATTCAAGGTCACACATATCTCCATCATTGAGAACTGCAATATTTATTCTGTGTAACTCTGAATATCTCAGGCCACTATTGAATGAATGAGGATAGGATGCCTAAAGAGGTCAACCAGAGTTGGGCCACTTTTATTTTGTGCACATTTAGAATGTGGATATTGAGTTTCTCATTAATCTCTGTTAAGAGGTTGTGCTGAGAAATCATGAAAATCAAGTGATCATGCTCACAACAAAACAGAGAAAGCTGTTCTTCAGAGAGAGAATAAAAGTAAAGAATATCTGAACCTGGAAAGGCAGAGAAAGGAAACGATAGATTCAGCGAGATGAATAAAGTAGGTGCTATTGCACCTCTGTCCTCGCTTCATGAAAACTACAAACATGCTCAATAATTTATTATTGCTTAAGTTATCTTAATATATTTTTGCAATAAATTAAATGAAATCACACCTCGTGGTAATCTCATGCTTTCTTGGTGAGCACACAAGTCCGCATAATGTTGGCAAATTGGGAGATAAAACCAATGAAATAAAATCAAAGAAAGAATTCCTGGGAAGGATAAATTTTTTATCATTAAAAACAATTTTCTTGTGTTTAAGAATATTACTTATCCTTTGGGCTTATGTTGTATCAGAGCTTGGTAGAGTTGTACATGAACTCATTTAATTATAAAATTGAGAATGGTTACTGTGAACCAAACATCATTGAAAGACATTCATTACATCAAAAGGAGAAAAACATCAAAATCCCAGCTGTTTGTGTTGGTTTTGGGTATTTTTGGCAAATTGATTTTAAAGTAAATATATAAGCGTTTTAAATTTTTATTTATTTTTGAGAGAGACAGAACACAAGCAGTGGAGGGGCAGAGAGAGACAGAGAGAGAGAGAGAGGGAGACATAGAATCTGAAGAAGGCTCTAGGCTCTGAGTTGTCAGCACGGGGCCTGTTGTGGGTCTCAAACCCAGGAACTGTGACATCATGACCTGAGCCAAAGTTGTACACTTAACCCCTTAACTGATTGATCCACCCAGGCACCCCAAGTACATATATAAGTAAAAGGCTTAAGATTAGCCAAAAAAAAAAATCTGGAGAAAAAAGAGCAAAATTAGAGCATTTACACTTCCCAGTTTCATAATATACTAAAAAATATAGTAAACAATAGAGTGTGGTACAGTCATAAGAAAAACATGTAGATCAATGAAATAAAACTGAGAAAGAGTAAAGAAAGAAAGAAAGAAAGAAAGAAAGAAAGAAAGAAACAAAGAAAGAAAGAAAGAAAGAAAGAAAGAAGAAAGAGAAGGAAAGCAGAAAAGAAAGGAGGAGGGAGAGGGAAGGAAGGAAAGAAGTAAGGAAAGAAAGGAAGACAGAAGGAAGGGAAGAGAGGAAGAAAGAAAGAAAAGCATTTTTGATTGATTTTGGACATAGGTACCATGACATTGCAATGATGTAAGAATAATCTTTTCAATAAACAGTGCTGACATTCCCAAGTATCTACATAAAAATGAGGTTGGACCTTACCTCACATCATATACAAAAATTAACTAAAAAATGAATTATAGATCTAAATTTAAGAGCTAAAATCAGAAATTACAAGATTAAGAAAAAAAGGAGGGGCACCTGGATGGCTCAGTTGGTTAAACATCTGACTTTGGCTCAGGTCATAATCTCATGGTCCCTGAGATTGACCTCTGCACTAGGCTCTCTGCTGTCAGTGCAGAGCCCACTTTAGATATTCTGTCTCCTTCTCTCTCTGCCCCTCTCCTACTTGCACTCTCTGTTTCTGTTTTTCTCTTAAAAATATTTTTAAAAAGGAATACCGATACATGCTACTTCATAGATGAAAGAATTTGCTAATGAAAATGCTTTTGAATTTCCTTTGAAAATTTTATACTAATGACAAAGAACCATCACAAAAGACCACATATTGTATCTTTTTATTTGTATGAAGTAGCCAGAAAAAGCAAATCCATAGAGATGTAAAGCAGGGTCATTATTGTATAATAGTGGTACAGGGAGAAATGGAGAGTGGCTATTAAGGGACACACGGCTTTCTTTTAGGTTATGAAATATCCTGAAATTAGATAATGGTGATGGTTTCAGAGCCCTGTGAATATACTAAAAGAAAAGCCTGAATTGCACATTTTAAAAAGGTGATTTTTATGTCATATGATTATATCTCAATAAAGCTATATAAAAAGTACAAATATTAAGGGCGTCTTGGTGGCTCAGTTGATTAAGTGTCCGACACTTGGTTTTGGCTCAGGTCATGATCTTACGGCTTGTGAGTTCGAGCCCCGCATTGGGCTCTTTGCTGACAGCACTGGAGACTTTTGGATTCTCTATCTGTCTCTCTCTCTCTCTCTGCCCCTCCTCCACTAATACTCTTTCTCTCTCTCTTGAAATAAAAAACATAAACTTAAAAAAAGTACAAATAATAAAGTACATGGTAAGTTATGGATCTGGACCCTGAACCCATGCCATCTGGTTTCAGAATGGCATATACCAATTCTTACTGTGGTGCATTCATTTCACAGATCTCCTGTGACATGGTGATCCCTTCAGTGGTGTCATGCATAGCCAGGTAGCAATAACTATTTTATAAATGAAGATTAGGTGAAATTGTTTGAAGTGACAATAAAGAAGACAGAGCCCATGGGTGTGTGGGTAAGAGGAAGGAGAAACAAGTCTTTTCTTTCTAAATCCATGGTCTCCTTCATTTCATGCCCCCATGCTGCTGCTAAGTAGATTTAATCCTGAATATATTTTTGTACTTCTTTTGAAACTTATTGTTTCAATAAATTATGAAATCTCTCTTTTGCCTTCTCAAAGCTATGCAAATGCCATGTTGAAGTAATACAGATGTGGCTAGATGTAATAAGATTTATCACAAGTTTTTATTTATCACAAGTTTATATTCCATTAATAATAGCAATTTAACCTCCTAAGTCAACTAAATTTCCAGTCTCATTTCTTTGAAAAAGGAAGGTTCTAATGATTGCACTTATTTAAACATAGAGTTAATAAAGAAATCAACATATTGCATTTACAGACAAAGTACGTTTCTAGCTAATGTATTAAACAAATATGTAAGAGTGGCCATGGCCAGTATATTTTTCTAAATATTGATTCATCAGCAAACCAATATCTTTTGCCTAGAATGTTTCAATTCATATGGAAACCATTCGTTATCCCAGCAAACATCCAAAACACAGACAAATCAATGGACTGTGCACACCAACCAATATATTAAACTTATAGTTCCATAAAATTGTTGCATGTAACTGTTTATTCCACATATACAGTAGTCTAATTTTGTCAGGTTTTGACATATATTAATGTCAACCTTTCCCAAAATCGCATTAAATTTGGGGACTCAATATTACAATTTAAGGGTTCTCCTTTTATTGTACCAAATATGTACATGGAGAGTTATAAGATAATATGGCTTTATGGGTAGTTTCGTAGATATGCAAATACCACCTTTATTACTTTTTAATTCTATAGTATGAATATTTTAGTATCAGAAAAAAGCAACCAATATGAATAGACCAAGATGAAGATCATTTCCTGGTTCATGTTAAAAGCAGCTTCTGAAAAGAAAGTAGCTGTTGTTTTATGCCACTAGATTATTATCCACAGGTGATTAATTTCTTTGGTTCTTAAAAGAATAAAATAAGTTCTCACTTTTACTTAAAAGTTTGGAAGTTTGGAGATTATTTTACATAGGTGACTAACTTTATATTTGGTTAGAAAGGTGCATTGTTCATTAATGGGGCTATATTTTTATTTTACTATCATATTTTTACCACAGTTTTTTAAAATTTGACTTCATATCCAAGAAGAATTTTCAAGTAAAGTGCAAATCATTAGAACTCATGCAGGCTGACAACTTCAATAGGAAAGTCCAGCTGCCACAGAGACCCTATGTAACTTCTCTTCCTTGGAGGAAGTGTTCCACCTTGACATTGTGCATTTCAGATGTCTCCATGCCTAATAAATATACCAGACTTTAGAGGCACCTTTTTGTACATCTGTTTTAAAAGAGCCAACCTACTATAAAAAGTGACATTAACCTTTAATTTTAATTCCTTTCTCTCTCTTAGTCTAGGCTGTTGGATTGCTCATTCAGTATAAAATCATGCAGCGTGTTATTGGAATGTCATCAACGTGAATAATGGATCCCACACTTGTGGAGATGAACCTCAGAAAGAAGGGTTACCAATATGGCCATCATCGTTCACACAGGGCATTTTGAATGGGATGTCCTGGATATCCAAAGAGTCAAATGAGACCAGTCTGAAAAATTATCACAGTGCTTTAAAAAATTCCATGGATTTTAAACACACCAAAGATGACAAACATATTAAAGAAGTGTATTAATAAACTTGATGGTCCTTAAATGTGAACACTGACTTTTCTATTTTTCTAACTGTGAAAACTAGAATGAATGCAGGTTATGGGTAGTACAAGGATTGCATACCAATGGCAACTCCAGCACTGGTTGCTTTTAGGAGACTGGACCTTGAACTGTACATACAACAGTGAAATGTCAATATAAGTAATATCTCTCAGAAATATCACATCTGCCTATCACATGTCATTTTCTTACAATTATTTATGTCTTCCCAGAATTGTGCTTTACATATGTTGTTTTTGTAAAGAAGACACGCTTGCCTTAGAAAAAGAAAAGTATTAGAGGCATTCCTTTTTAAAAACTGAATTAACATAAACATCAGTAAAATCACCTCATTATCTAACATTGATGGGTTTATCTTATTCACATGCAAGAGATTAATCATGTTATATATGCCACAGATTTATGGAGAACACTAACTCTTCTGTGATGCTAATTTTTCAAAGTGTTCTTAGTCAGAATGGTTTTTGAGTGGTCAAAGAACAGTTTATCTGCTTAATAGCAGACACACTTTCTTTTTTCTTTTTTGTTTTAAACTTTTTAAATGTTTTATTTATTTTTGAGACAGAGAAACAGAGCATGAGCGGGGGAGGGGCAGAGAGAGAGGGAGACACAGAATCCAAAGAAAGCTCCAGGCTCTGTGCTGTCAGTACTGAGTCCAATGCTGGGCTCGAACCCATGAACTGTGAGATCATGATCTGAGCCAAAGTTGGACACTTAACCAATTGAGACACCCAGGTTCCCCGCAGACAGAGTTTCAATGGCAAAAGAAAGCCTCTTGACCTAATATGAATTATTTTTTCAGCAAGGTATGAAACAGATTAATTGAAAAGGTATGGAATCAGAGAAAGCATAGTGTGCAAGAGAGCTTCATTTGACCTCTTTTTAGACACTTTTCTTCCTTCTCCACCATGCTTTCTTCCTTGGAAGGCTGACCTGCAGGGATTACATTAAAAGTTCCTATCTCTTCTGATATATGGTAAAACCTCTGCTAGAGATCAGGAGAACAGGGGAAAGTAGGTAAAGGAGGACAGCATATTTAGTTCCCTGCCTCCCTAGTTGTGAGATAACCTCAGGCTGGCTGTGTTTCTCTATCAATGGAGAGTCTATTTCTGTCTCGGATTGACTACATAGTCAACTTTGGGTTCTGCCAGCCAATTCCTCTCCCTCATCCCTTTTAGACGTAGGAGTGTAACACAATGGTCACTATACGCTCTGGATTAATGAACTATTATTTCTGGTCTCCTTGTAACTATACTTTTATAAATTAGCCACTATTTCTGTTGGGATTTGACTGATCCCATAGCATAATGTTGGATCCAATGGAGACCTACTTTTTCTCTGCAGTGTCTACAGAGTGGAAAATTTACTCAGATAGCTAGATCTAGTTGCCACAGAATATAAAGATCTAGAATATCTGAAGAATTGTGTCACTGTTTATTCTTTTTTTATTATTTTTTATTTTCTGATGTCCCTTTTGCTTGCACATAGATGGAAAAATCCAGCTATAGGAATTTTCTAATGTCATGATATATATTATTCTTCTCATGAGGAGATATCTTTTCTAAGCTGATAAAGATATCAGACACATATCTAAACTGATTGCATTGAGAGAAAGCTTTCTATTTATTGTCCAACAAAATGAATATTCAAGTTCTTTGCACTTATTTTTACCAAGTACGCATCAGCTACATTTTGACTTGCTGCATACTAAGTTAAAAAATAACTATTAATATCTCCCTAGTGTGCAATTTATATTCTGTGACTTTTCCCAAATAGATGCATTTGTTAAAATGTTTTAATGTTTATTTATTTTTAAGAGAGAAAGAGAGAGACAGAGCAAGTGGGGGAGGGGGAGAGAGAGAAAGAGAAAGAGAGAGAGAGAGAGAGAGAGAGAGCAAATCTGAAGCAGGCTCCAGGCTCTAAGCTGTCAGCACAGAACTCCACGCAGGGCTGGAACCCACGGACCGTGAGATCATGACCTGAGCTGAAGTCGGATGCTTAACAACTGACCTACCCAGGCGCCCCTCATAGAGATGCATTTGCAATGGAGGTTTATATAATGAAAATAGACCAAAAAAGACTACTTTCCAGAAGTCCATAGTCAATTCCCTCTTGATTTTGCCAGCACCTCGCTGGTTGCTCTTTTTCATCACTATTTGCTGTTTCATTCTTTTATTGCTATGCTATTAACTATGAGGTAAACCTTTATCTATCTACAAACACATTCTTAGCTTTTCTCACCAAGTCTTATTACTTCAAATAAACTTCATATGCCAGTGACCCCTACATTTATCTACAGTATGAATCTCTGCCTAATCTCCTGACTCATATATGCGAGTACCTACTCAATAGCTGCATTTGGCTATCACATAACAATTTCACACTCAACACTTCCCAAACAAAATTGCTGATTTTAACTCTAAATTCTCCACTCCCAGCCTTCCTCCCACCTCCTAGCTGCTCAGTCTAAAATTGGAATTATTCTTAATTGCTCTGTCTTTCAGACCCTATCTCCAATCCATCAGCAAATCCTGTTAATGTCTATTAACGATGTATGAAGAATTCAACTCCTTCTCACCATTTCCACTGTTGTTTCTCTCTGGTCCAATCTGCCATCAACATCTCTGCCTTTAAATGCTGTTCTGCACTTCTAATTGGCTTCCTGCTTCCATAGCCTCACCCTTCCCTCCTCCAGACTGTCTATTATCTCTACTGCACCCAGAATAATAGAGTAAAAACTGAGGTAAGATGATGTTTCAGGATTTATAATTATGCAGTAACAGTCATCTGTATTAACTTCCCAGGGCATCCCAAAAAAAGGACCACAAGCTAGGTGGCTTCTAGCAATATAAATTTGTTCTCTCACAACTACGGAAGCTCTATTGGAAATAAGTTGTCAGCAGGCACAGTTTTCTCTCTGAATACTCCAGGAAGGAATCCTTCATTGCCTCTCTCTTTGCTTCTGGTGGTTGTTAGCAACCCTTACACTCCTTGGCTTGAATCTGTATCACCCTGTCTTTGATTTCATTTTCACGTGGCCTTCTTCCGTATCTTTGTATATAGATGTCCCACTCATTTCTCTTATAAGGATCAGTCATTGAATCTGGAGCCCATCCTAATGCAATATGGCCTCATGCTTAATTAATCTGCAAAGGCCCTATTTCCGAATAAGGGCCTAGTGACAGTTTCCAGGTAGACATGAATTTCAGGGACACACTATTCAAACTGCATGTTCTTCCATTCTATTTCTATTAGGGGGACTTTATTATGGTAATTTCATTTCCTAGAAGATATTTGACAATATCTGGAGGCATTTTTGGTGTTGACAACTGAAGTTGCCATGGGCACCTAGAGATTAGAGGCCTCAGATGATGTTAAACATCCTGGAGTGCAAGGAACAGCAACCCCAAACAAACAATTATCAGAACCAGAATATTAAGAGTGTCAAAGCTGAGAAGTCTTGCTCTTGGAATAAAAGTCAAGATAGTAACAATGATCTAAAAGCATTTCATATCTGTATCTCCTCCTCTGGCTCGAATGCCATCCCCTTTTCTTTGAATAGACCAGTTATGCTCCAGCATTCAATATTTGCTTGTTGGAAATTCTTGCCCTTCTGATACCAGCATGATAAAATTCCTCACTTCCTTCAGGTCATTCTTCAAAATGTCACCATCTTGATGAATCCTATATTGATAGCTTCATTTCCATTAAAACTGTCATCTCAAACACTGATAGTTCCCATTACTGGGTCCTATTATTTTCATAATATTTATAACCTTCCTTCTTCTTTTTTTATTTTTTTACAAATAGTTTATTGTCAAATTAGTTTCCACATAACACCCAGTGCTCATCCCCACAAGTGTCCTCCTCCATTCCCATCCCTCCTCCCCCCCACATCCATCAGTCCTCAGTTTTTGTCAGCATTCAAGAGTCTCTCATGGTTTGCCTCTCTCCCTTTCCCCCACAATTTCTCCCCTTCTTCTCCCCCTTGGTCCTCTGTTAAGTTCCTCCTAATCCTCCTATATGTGCAAACATATGATATTTGTCCTTCTCTGCCTGACTTATTTCGCTCAGCATAACACCCTCAGGTCCATTCATGTTGCTACACATGGCCAGATTTCATTGTTTCTCATTGCCATGTAGTATCCCATGGTATAGATAAACCACATCTTCTTGATCCATTCATCTGTTGATGGACACTTAGGCTCTTTCAGGTTTTAGCTATTGTGGAGAGTGCTGCTATGAACATTGGGGTCCATGTGCTCCTATGCCTCAACATTTCTGTATCCCTTGGGTAAATTCCTAGCAGTGCTATTGCTGGGTCCTAGGGGAGTTCTAGTGTCAGTTTCCTTAGGAACCTCCACACTGTTTTCCAGAGGGGCTGCACCCGTTTACATTCCCACCAACAGTGTAGGAGGGTGCCCATTTCTCCACATCCTCGCCAGCATCTAGAGTTCTCTGATTTGCTCATTGTAGCCACTCTGACTGGCGTGAGGTGATATCTCAGTGTGGTTTTGATTTGTATTCCCTGATGAGGAGGGATGCTGAGCATCGTTTCATGTGTCTGTTGGCCATCTGGATGTCCTCTTTGGAGAAGTGTCTGTTCATATCTTCTGCCCATTTCTTCACTGGGTTGTTTGTTTTTCCGGCGTGTAGTTTGGTGAGTTCCTTGTAGATTCTGGATATCAACCCTTTATCTGATATGTCATTTGCAACTATCTTTTCCCATTCCGTTGGTTGCCTATTAATTTTCTGGGTTGTTTCCTTTGCTGTGCAGAAGCTTTTAATCTTGATGAGGTCCCAACAGTTTATTTTTGCTCCTGATTCCCTTGCTTTTGGGGATGTGTCAAGTAAGAAGTTGCTGCCGTGGAGGTCAAGGAGGTTGTTTCCTGCTTTCTCCTCTAGGGTGTTGATAGTTTCCTGTCTCACGTTCAGATCCTTTATCCATTTTGAGTTTATTTTTGTGCATGGTGTGAGAAAATGATCTAGTTTCATTCTTCTGCATGTTGCTGTCCAGTTCTCCCAACACCATCTGTTAAAAGGCTGTCTTTTTTCCATCGGATATTCTTTCCTGCTTTGTCAAAGATGAGTTGGCTGTATACTTTTGGGTCCACTTCTGAGTTCTCAATTCTGTTCCATTGGTCTATGTGTCTGTTTTGTGCCAATACCATACTGTCTTGATGATGACAGCTTTGTAGTAGAGGCTAAAGTCTGGGATGGTGATCCTCCCGTTTTGGTTTTATTTTTCAGGATTACTTTGGCTATTCGGGGTCTTTTGTGGTTCCATACAAATTTTTGGATAGTTTGTTCTAGTTTTGAGAAGTATGCTGGTGCAATTTTGACTGGAATTGCATTGAATGTGTAGATAGCTTTGGGTAGTAATGACATCTTAACTATATTTATTCTTCCTATCCATGAGCATGGAATGTTTTTCCATTTCTTTGTGTCTTCTTCAATTTCCTTCATAAGTTTTCTATAGTTTTTATCATACAGATCTCTTGTATCCTTGGTTAGGTTTATTCCAAGGTATTTTATGGTTTTGTGTGCAATTGTGAATGGGATCAGTTTCTTGATTTCTCTTTCTGTTGCTTCATTGTTGGTGTATAAAAGTGCAACTGATTTCTGTACGTTGATTTTGTACCCTGCAACTTGGCTGAATTCTTGGATCAGTTCTAGTAGGCTTCTGGTGGAGTCTGTCGGGTTTTTGATGTAGAGTATCATGTCATCTGCGAAGAGTGAAAGTTTGACTTCCTCTTTGCCAATTCTGATGCCTTTGATTTCCTTTTGGTGTCTGATGGCTGATGCTGGGACTTCCAGCACTATGTTAAACAGCAGTGGTGAGAGTGGGCATCCCTGTCGTGTTCCTGATCTCAGGGGGAAAGCTCTGAGTTTTTCCCCGTTGAGGATGATGTTAGCTGAGAGCTTCTCATAGATGGCTTTGATGATGTTTAAGTAGGTTCCTTCTATCCCAACTTTCTCGAGAGTCTTTATTAAGAAGGATGCTGTATTTTGTCAAATGCTTTTTCTGCATCTATTGACAGGATCATATGGTTTTTATCTTTTCTTTTATTGATATGATGGATCACATTGATTGATTTGCGAATGTTGAACCAACCCTGTAACCCAGGAATGAATCCCACTTGATCTTGGTGGATGATTCTTTTTATGTGCTGCTGGATTCGATTTGCAAGGATCTTGTTGAGGATTTTTGCATCCGTATTCATCAAGGATATTGGCCTGTAGTTCTCTTTTTGCTGGATCTCTGTCTGGCTTGGGAATCAGAGTGATGCTGGCTTCATAAAATGAGTCCGGGAGTTTTCCTTCGATTTCTATTTTTTTGGAATAGCTTGAGAAGAGTTGGGATTAATTCTGTTTTAAATGTCTGGTAGAATTCCCCAGGGAAGCCATCAGGTCCAGGGCTCTTATTTGTTGGGAGATTTTTGATCACTGATTCAATTTCTTCACTGAATTCACAGAATTTTCCATTCTGTCTGTAGCCATAGTTTCTTTGATGTCCCCTATGTTTTTTTTAAGCCCTGCTATTAATTTTACCATTATTATTCTAAAATCTTGTTCAGTTATGCTGCTGATATCTGTTTTGAGAAGTTCATTAGCTGTCATTTCTTCTTGGAGTTTCTTTGGAGGAGAGCTCTTTCGTTTCGTCATTTTAGTTAGCTTTCCGGCTCTTGTTGGTTTTAAAGACCTGTTATGCTCTCTGTTTCTATGAGCACTGCTATATCCAAGAAACTCTTTGACTTTCCAGGGCCTATCCTTTCAAGATTGTTTTTGAATGGTATCCCTCGGTCACTCTTGTTGGGACCTTAGTTATTTTATTTTCCTATTCGTAGTGATATTTGGGACTCTTCACCTTGTGTACTCTAGCTTGTTTCTTGAGGTAGCCCTGGAAAAGAAAACAGACAGACAAACACACAGGAAGCAGGAGCACACAAACGCACAGGCTGATTCAACTAACATGCAAAGCGAGAGGGAAAACGAAAAAGTTAAGAGAAAAGACAGAGGAGGGAGGGCAAATAATAGAGAGTATAAAATACATAAAAGGGTCAAAAAGGGGAAAAGAAAAGGAAAAAAGAAGAAAACCGGTAGACAAAGAACGGTTTAAAGCATATACCTGGATTTCCCAGCTACAGGTAAATAGCCGTGTGTATGCAGTGCTGGTTGAAAAGCATAGAGAAAAGGAGAGAAGGCAGGGCGAGACGAGGCAGAATTGGAAATAGAATGAACAGGCAGAAGGGATAAGAAGCTTTTTTCAAAGAGGTAAAGGGTAGAATATGGTTGGATAGGTGAGAGAAGGATGCTGGAATTATCCAGAGAAACTATATAGTCTAATTACTCCTGAGAGAAATAGCTGAAAATGTAGGTAGGTGTAGAATTTACATTTACAGAATGGACTTGTTGTGATTGTTTAAGCAAGCTGGCGATCAGAGTTAATCAGGTCAGTGTTTTGGGGAAAAAAGTGAGAAAAGATAAAGAAGAAGAAAACAAGAAAGAGAAAAGAAAGGGGAAAAAAAAGAAGAAAAAAAGAGAAAAATACAAAAAAAGGAAAAAAAAGGAAAAAAGAAGAAAGAAAAAAAAAAAAGAAAGGAGGGCACCTCTCAGGCAGGGATGGGCATGGCGTGATCCGATGTCTCAGGCGGGGGTTCTGCCTTGGCGATTGTGGGGAGGAGAGTGAGGGTGCTCCAGTGCCTTCTTGAACCCCGCGCTGCAACTCGCTTTTTTGGGCATGTCAACTCCGTGCTCCGGGGACGTAGCCGAAGTTGGTTGCACTCTTCAACCCAGGCCAGTTCCAATCTCCAAATCTCAGTCTGCGCGCCCTGCTGAAATTGCCTTAGACACAGCTTCCCAGGCAAACCCCTCCGGCTATTCCAGGCTCCCTGCTGAGTTCTGGGGGCGGAGTCAGAATCACTGCTTCCTTCTCTGGGTCAGGCTGGCACGCATGCGCGGTGACTTGCCTGCCGGGTCCGCGTAGCCGGAGCCCGCTGGAGTGAGGAAAACCGGGTCCCTCTATGGCTCGTCACCCGAAACATGAACTCACAGGCAAATTTCCCAGTTTTTAGCTCTTTTCCTTCCCTCTCGAGTTCCAGCCAGCCAGAAGCGCAGACGCCTGGTGTCAGCGCGGCTCTTTCAGGGGTCCCAGCTGCCCTGGAGCTACAATGGCGGCAGGCGCGCCGCCACCTCCTACCTCCAGGAGCGGCACAAAGAAGCAGTTTGTGTGCTCAGCCCCCCGCCAGGACCAGTTGGCGCGAGGGAACCTGGTGTGCAGGTATTTGGCAAGTACGGTCTTTCTATGCACTGAGCGGAGGTTTCCCCCCCCGCCCCACGAGTGGAGGTTTTTCTGTTTCGGACTCTCTCCTTTTCCCCTCTCACTCCCCGTAGAGGGTAGAGGGGGATCGCCTCCCACCCTGGAGTCTCTGATCCCAGCCCAATTTTATCTTCCCTAGTTCGCACTCACGTTAGAAGACTCTCTCAGTGGATTCTGCGTCCTTTTTCTCCCAGTCTCTCAGGTTTTGTAAGGTTTCCAATGGCTTCAGATCTTTTCTGTGTGATGTACGGGCACGAATGCAAGTACGGAGCTCCTTACTTCTCCGCCATCTTGCCCTCTCCTATAACCTTCTTTCATATGCTTGTTTATTTAGATTATTGTCAAACTTTTAATCTCCTTCCTCCAAAACCAGTTACATAGAAACAAGGATTTTTGTTTGTTTTACTCAGCGATATATCCCCAGTGCTTGGTGTGGTGGCTGAAACAGTGGTGCCCTTATAACTGTGTGGAATGAATAAATATTTGAATGAATAAATTAATCAATAACTTAAAATACTTGTTGTGCACCATGCAGAGACAACCATAATCACTGTATCTTCCAAAATCAAATACATAGAATAAAGCTGTATACTCACAAGTTTAAAAGGCACAGTTCATGCAATCCAAATACTAAAACTTTATTTTGTTTTAAATAATATTTATTGTTTCATTATGACCATAGGAATAAAGAGTATCTCACTTTGTTTTTAATTCACCAGAAACTCTGTAAAGAGGGGCCATATAGATATTCAGATGATGCTCCCATAATTCAAAATGTCTGTAACTGCCTCTAGAGCCTATGACATTTCTGACTTTATGGCATATTATTTTGAATAGCATCAACAGAGGCAAATCAGTGGTCTTTGGAATAAGCTAGAAGTCATCAGAGCAAGCCTGGTGAGTAAAAAGAGAGAATGAATAAATTGTGTAATGTGTTTTAGTGAAACTATAAAATAAGATGACAGATACCATGTGTAATGTCATTACCTATATTAAAAGAAAGTGTCTCTTCCAAAACAAAACAAAACAAAACAAAAACTCCTTGGGACTCTATTTACTTATTCTAAATCATTCACATTTTACATAATGATATGATGACAACAATGAAATGAGCACAGAATATATAAAGTAGTAGTAAAACAGGCTCAAATGAGAAACAAAACATTTTAAATATTTCAAAAATCATAGGGAAATATGGGATAGGTTAAAAAAAACTTATACAAATATAACTAAAGAAATGTAGCAAATCACCATGAATATATTGCCTGAGAAACAGGAGTCACTACATAAGTACTTGTTGGATTAATACATATACAATAAAACCTGGATTTGTGAGTATAATTCATTCCAGAAACCTGCTTGTAACCCAAAGCACTTGTATATCAAACCGAATTTCCCCATATTCGTATGGAAACACAGATGCTTATTCCACAACCCCAAAATATTCATACAAAAATAATTACAATATTGTAATATAATATAAAATAATAAAGGAATATAATATATAAACTAAAATAAGTAGATTAACCTTTACTTTTGAGGTCAATGTCCAAGGCCTTTGCCTTCTTGCAGATAAAGTTCTCAGTCACAGTATCACTGCTAGTTGCTTCTCATTTATCCAAATCAGAAATAACTTTCTATATCTTCCAGAACATGTGGCCATTGCTTTGATATTCTCATGACTCCTTTTGCTATATCTAGCCCCTTATTTCTTTTTTCTTATAATTGTCCAAATGGTCGACAGACTACTGATAAAATCTTGCAATTTTGGCCATTTGCATAACTCATTCATACTTCTCAATGATTTTGTTCTTTTTTAAAGCTTTTTTAAATGTTTATTTATTTTTGAGAAAGAGAGATAGACAGTGCATGAACCGGGAAGGTGCAGAGAGATGGGGAGACACAGAATCCGAAGCAGGCTCTAGCCTCTGAGCTGTCAGCACAGAGTCCGATGGTGGGCTTGAACTCATGAGCCTTAAGATCATGACCTGAGCCAAAGTAGAACACTTAACTGACTGAGCCACCCAGGTCTTTCACCACCACCCCCACCCTGCTTATTTTCTTCTTAACTTCCACTGTAATCATTTCTTTCTTCTTACCATCTTTCTTTTCAGTCCTTTTCTGCATTGGGACCATTTTATACATTTGCATGGTTGGTGACTACAGTACAGTAACACACTTTTGTCATAGACTGTATTTAATGTGACTGGCAGTAATGGAGCAGAAGAAAGAGGCTGTATCTACAGGCGGCCTGATCTAGAATGAAGCAAAGCATTCCTAAGCTTCCTCTTGTATGGACAAGCAAAGGACTTACTCTCCATAAGTACTTTGGAGCAACAAAAAATACTCTAGTGCCAGTTGTGGGTTGTTTCCTACATTCTGAAAAATCACTGATATCTGCTAGACACTTCAGCCTGAGACCAAGCATCCAAGTATGGGAGACAATCACCCACAATCCTAGAGAGAGAGAGAGAGAGAGGGAAAGAGAGAGAGAGAGAGAGAGAGAGAAAAGAAGAAGAAGGAGGAGGAGGAGGAGGAGGAGAAGAAAAATTGGCTCAGTTATGAACATGTGATGTTCAGAGTCACATACTACTTGTATTTCAAGACATGGCTTATTTATAAAGTCAAAATGTATTAGAAATGTTTGCTCATCTTGCAGAACACTTGCAAAACTAGTTACTCATAATCCAAGGTTTTACTGTATATTGTTTTCAGTAAATGCCCAGACTGTTCAGAAATTTATTTTCAAAACTAAAATAACAGCTTTGCTTTTCTTTTTGGAAAAAAAAAATAATTCTTCTGTGAAAAGCCTAATATATCCTGAGATCCTAGGCCATTTCTAAGTCAGAAGCGCCACTTGCACAATTCTTTATTTTTCTGAAAATATTTTGCTTGGATTTATCCTATATAATGGCTCTGAGTTTGAAATGCTATAATGCTGCAATAAATTTAAAAAGTAATTAATGTTCAATTCATGACCCAGTGGACAAGCATGTAGAATTTCTGTTTGTGTACAGGTAATTAATATATCATGGCCATGTTGCTTCAGTGGCATTCAAGTAATCAAATGATTATCAATTGGGAATTTAAAATAATTTATTATGGACAAGGGTAAGTTGCAGATACAATTTTAAATTATGTATGCAAATTTGTTTTGGTTCTAAACAAAATTAAATTAATAAATATCATGTGAAAATGATACATATTTATTGTCTATTACTTGGGGCATTAGAGAAAGTAACCTTCTGGAAAATAAGATTGTTCTCTAAAAAAAATTGCAATATTGCATGTCATCGGATAAATAATTGCCAAATAATGTTTACATCTCTTATTGAAATCTCTTTGTGTTTCAACTGTTAAAAACAAGACAACAAGTCCAAAATGGAGTTCACTTATGCTAAGCCCCCTGTCACTAAACAGAGACTTATTAATTATACTTTCCAGTCTCCAGAAATGGAATCTTAACCCAGTGAATCAGAAATTGCCTGACCAGCACTAGGAGAGTAATCTGCCTAATGCACTTTGCCATCCCCTGAAGGAAGGTAATCTTGAAATAACTAACCCAATTTTTTTTTTCTTTTTTTGTGGCTGGGATAACTTCCTTATCCCCACTCCTTTCTGCCTTTGCAAGTCTTTCCTCTAATTGACTTTCCATCTGCTAGATTGGATGCTGCCCAATTCAATTCAATTTTTGCTCAAATAAAGTTAAAATTTTACATATGCCTCAGTTTATTTTTTAGCAAAGTCTTAGCTATCGTAGTAACTAAGTTAGATAAGCAAAGCTTGTTCTGTTCCTGAATCGAGTTTATCCAACTTGGAAATATCTATGCCAGCTGCCTTCCAGGACTGTGTTCAGATAATGGTTGTTACTCCTAACAGAGAACATTGTGTGGCTCACAGCATGTAATTCATCATTCAATCCTCTCTCCACCCCTTCAACTCACCATTCCTTCTTGAGTAAAGAACTTATTCATAACAGGGTTGGGGCACCTGTGTGGTTCAGTCAAAGTGTATGATTCTTGATTTCGACTCAGGACTTTACATTTTGTGAGTTTGAGCCCTGCATCAGGCTTTGTGCTGATAGCATAGAACCTGCTTGGCGCTTGTTGTCTTCCTCTCCCTCTCTCTGACCCCACCCCTGCTCATGCTCTTTCTCTCCCTCTCTCTCTTTCTCAAAATAAGTAAACATTTAAAAAAAGGGAACTAATTCTTAGCAGTGTATTTATAGATGTTTGTGGAATTGAATTTATGAAGCGACAAAATATTATTTAATCCATGAGACAAAACACAATCTTTATACAGTTTAAAACCATCATTTGCTTGATTCTACTATATGATTATTGTTATTATCATTAATATTATTATTATTTTAGTTTTATCAATTTTACTCATGCCTCTTAACTCCCAATTCTGTTCTGAAAGCAAATAATGACTAAATTCATTTCCTTCTGCTTCTAATAGGCCGCTGAGTGTTGCACTGTTTACAAAATCAAAATATCTTGAAATTTTGGCACAATCCCTATTTGGGACACACAGATACAGATTTGAGTGGAATTTGAAAAAGATTAATAAAAACATGAAAAGGTCTGACAAACTTGATTTATGAGTTTAGATTAACATAATTACAGAGTACATATCTTAGGGATAAAAAAATAATCCTTAAGGGAAACTATCATGAAAAAAAACAAGCATAACTACTACAATTGTGCAAGACAGTGAATTACATCACAGGGAAGGGAAAATGGATGTATTTGTAAAGAAAGTTTAACATTGCACTTCAAAGAAACCTAGAAAAAGAACCTTCAGAGTGTAGATCAGAAATAGTAACCTAAGAGAACTTTATAGCAGCTGTTGGATATTCTCCCTGGGGAAGCAAGATAGGGACAGAAGTGTCTCAGTTACTGACAATGAATAAAATTAAGAAATTAGAAATCATGTAGTTTTTAGTCAAAGTCAGGACAACTTCATGAATTCCATTTTATTCTCCTCTGCATTTTTAATTACACACATGGATGTGTGCTGGAAAGCATTCTGGACAGAAGTTCAATTATTATACTCTGAAGAGAGATGATGTTTAAATTTCTATTACAGTGATAGCAACAAAATCATAAATACAAAATCAAAGCACGTGGATGCCTCTTTTAGATATCACAGATGAATAGAAGTCAACTTTTTGTTTTTCTTTTACTTTCCATTCCGGTTGGCATCTTGCCAAAGCTTGCAATATAAGACCCACTAATGACCCTTTCAGCAGGTGAACAGACATCTCATTTGGATGATTAAAAGAAAGTCCTTGCTCCACCTGGACAGATGACCTAACAGCAATTTATAGCTTTTCTAAAAGTGATTCCAAAAATGTGTAAATCCCATCATATCCAATTTCTCTTAACCTTTTTAGTAAAATCTTTCCATCCTTCAGAATCTTAAGTCATCTTAATCAGTCTTAATTAGGTTGTCTCAAATAATATGAGGCTAAAAAAAAAACACTGGCATATAATACATTTGATGTAAAAAGGACCAAATCCCTTAGCTTGATTCATCTTCTGCATCCCTTTGATGCTAAGAAAATGTGTTCTTTCTCAGGATGGGTCACCACAGCTATGAACCTGACGCATGATGTGTGTGTGAGTTTTTGCTTGTCGGAATGTGGTTCAACACTGCTCTTCTGAACAATCCATTGACAACTGGGGAGAAAAGGGAAGACTAAAATAATTTTGGCTTGAGTTTTTAAATGTGATATTTCCAGTTAAAATGGCCTTTGCTTCAGCAAATGAACATAGGGGAAGGGGGTAGGGGAAAGAGAGGAAAGCAAACCAGAAGAGAGTCTTAACTACAGAGAACAAACTGAAGGTAGATGGAGGGAGGTGGGTAGTGAAGGGCTAGATTGGTGATCAGTATAAAGGAGGGTACTTGTTGGGATGAGCACTGGGTGTTGTAACTGAGTGATGAATCACTAAATTCTACTCCTGAAACCATTTTTACACTATATGATAACTCATCAAAATTTAGATAAAGAATTGAAAACAAAATAGCCTTTGCCTGCTTACTTTCTTTGCTTTCAACATGAAAAGATGTCCAGGTTAAAAACAATGTTTTTTTTTTTAAATGTTTTATTTATTTCTAGGAGAGAGAGAGAGAGAGAGACAGCGTGAGCAGGGGAGGGTCAGAGAGAGAGGGAGTCACAGACTGAACAGGCTCCAGGCTCTGAGCTGGCAGTCAGCACAGAACCTGATGCGGGGCTCGAACCCACGAACCGCGAGATCATGACCTAAGCGAAAGTCGGACGCTTAACCGACTAAGCCACCCAGGCGCCCCTAAAAACAATGTTTTTAATCGAACTGAGAGCATTCTTATTTGATATGTGAAATGTAAGTTCTCACTCCAGCGAAATAATCAAGATCAGTGATACGGTGATCTGTAAGTCTTTCAAAGCAGACATCTAGTTCCCATGCTGATCCCGTTTCCTCACAAATGAAGCAGGGGCTTAGCAAAGGTGCCCTGCCTGTCAGGTCCCCGAGGAATAACGTGTGCAACTAGAAAGTAACTTCATTTTCTGTCTCTACACATTGCTGAAAATGTGTTAGGCTCTGTGTGTATATTGTTGATTCTGTTTTTACATCTGGCTTATAGTTAATGCATTTAATGTTCTTAAATACAGATCAGATATAAACTTTAAATGGAGTACATCTTTACATTTCTTACCAATTAATTGTAAATACACATGGTTTTTAGGAAATTTTTTTCTCACCTCCTCAAATATTTAGGCAGATTACTTGTTTGCATCCTTACATATCAGAATAAGGAATAAACACACATTTCTAATTTAATCAAAAATACAATATATGTTAACCAAGAAAGATATTATTTCAAAACACTTATACCTGAGGGGCGCCTGGGTGGCTCAATTGGTTAAGCGTCCATCTTTGGCTTAAGTCATGCTCTCACAGTTCATGGTTTGGAGCCCCACATCTGGCTCTGTGCTAACAGCTTGAAGCCTGGGTCCTGCTTCAGATTCCTTGTCTCCTTCTCTCTCTGCCCTTCCCTTGCTCATGCTCTGTCTCTCTTTCTCTGACATGCAAAAATACATAAAATGATAAAAGTTTTAAAAACCCACTTATACCTGAATTGGAAGTATATTGTGATGCCCAACGTCAGTCACCTCTGCTGAAATTTAATGAATGCATGAACATTTAGTTAAAACTTCCAGATATTAGTATTGATCTTGGCTAAAAATGTATTTCGTTTTTATAAACCAAAATAAGCTTGGGATTTCAGTATCTACAAGATTCTCTGAGTTTCACACTTGGCAAAAAAAATTATTCTCCCATTCTCAGTTTTATCTCTCTTCTGGACTGTGTTTTAAAGTAATATGGGGCGCCTGGGTGGCTTAGTCAGTTAAGCGCCCGACTTTCGCTTAGGTCATGATCTCGCGGTTCGTGGGTTCGAGCCCCGCGTCGGGCTCTGTGCTGACAGCCAGCTCAGAGCCTGGAGCCTGTTTCAGTCTGTGACTCCCTCTCTCTCTGACCCTCCCCTGCTCACGCTGTCTCTCTCTCTCTCTCCTAGAAATAAATAAAACATTAAAAAAAAATAAAATGATAAAAAACTGCAATGATTAGATTATGGCCTGGACAGCTGAATGGGAGTTAATAATAGAAACGACAAAAAGTTAGTTTAGGTCAATTTTTATTCTTTGAGACCAGGTTCACAAAATTTCCTTTGGTAAAGTGGGTTATTTAAGCCTTGCTTGAGTTCCTTAATGTAAATTAATTGCTCAAATAATAATTTATGAAGTGCAGCTAACTCCATTAAATTCTATTAATTTATGGACTCTGATCAGCAAAATTAAAATGTAGAAGCACTATTAGTTATAATGACTAGGTACATTATGATTCTAGTATACTGATTTTATAAAGATTATTATCAACTATATTGGTTTGACATGATATTTAAGAGACATGTTTAAGTTACGTTTTTTAAGATTAATTTTAAACATCTGTAGGAAGACAAACTACTCTTCCTATATAATAATATATATGTCATATAATATATACATAACATATGATATACACTATATATACATATAGGTTTACCTCCAGATATACATGCAGATACTTAAGATCTCAGATATCAAGTTAATTGGATTTTTAAAATCATTTTCTAATTTAAACTATGGCTTAAAAACTATTTTATGAAACTTGACCCTTTTAGTAATAATATCATATCATTCCTTCCAGAAATCAAATTTCTTTTAACATAATTATAATTTGTAGATACTACAAATATATAAAAATGCACATATTTAGTAAGAGGCTTTCATTCATTTGCTCAGTCAGTCAATTATGTAACTCATGCAACCTATATCTTTATGCCAGGCATTATTTTTGATGCTAGGAAATGCCAGTAACCTGGCCCAAGGATCTCACAGCCAAGTTCACACAACAGTCCCCACCCCTTCTAGTCTACCCAGTAACTCTGGCCATGTTTTTAAAATATGATTTGCAGTCACCATGCTAAGCTTCCAACATTCTTGACATTTCTTCTTTTTCTTTCTTTGTATGTTTCAAAGATGTCTTCTGCTCTTCAAAACAACTCCCTTTTTGAAAGCTTCTTTTCACAGTCTCTATTCTCTGATAGAGGATACTCGTCAGGATTTCCTGTCGCCCTGCTCCGTAGGCTCTGCTCACACCAATGACAGAAGACTTAGTGCACTGCTTTGTAGCACTTGTCTGTCTGTCTCTCCCACTAGACAGTGAGCAACTTGAGAGCAAGGCTTTGACTCTGATCACCGGCCTCTCCCACAAACCTGTCTCTGAGTTTGGCAGAACACATATTGGAAAAAAGGAAAGAAATGAAGGGAAATGAAATCAAATGACACCAAATAGACCTCCTTGGCAAATGAACCCATGGAGTCTCCTTGTCAGCCTTCTATGACGGCGTTTCTGTGTCTCTACAGTATGTATGTTGGGGGTGGGGTGGAGGAGGGGGTGTTGTGTCTAAACATTAACATTTGGACATATTCCAATGATTCATTTTTTAAAAAGCTTAAGCAGAGTGTTTGTCATCCAACGTAGAAACAGAGCAAAATGAAACAAACTTACATCACCAGCATTCATGACTAAATACCTGGTGTGTGAAATTATGGCAGATGCGGTTCCCCAGCGGAGGCTCAGAGCAGGGCCTTCTTGAGCCTCTTGAGGTTGTCCTTTCGGGATTCAGGTTCAATAGAACAAAGGAGCTGATCTATTGCCTGGCAGCCAAATGGTGCTCTTTCAACCTGGTATCTGTCAAGATAGGAAAAAGATAATGCCACTTTGCATCAGGCACAGTGAGACAGGAGCAGCAGGAAGCGGTCAGGTTGAAAGTGCACTGCTCACATTGCTTCCTCCAGGCTTTGCCATCCTCAGAAACAATGCACATATCTCTCTGAAGATTAGCCAGCTGAACGGAAAAGATCACACACAAAGGGGAGCAAAGCCAAGACAAGGGGAAAGAATAAAATGAATCGAATGATAGAAGAGATGCAATAAGGCTGAAAACAAACTTCCTGCTTTTAGCAAGGGAACGATATTTGGGTTCATTTCAATCGATGTGCAAAACATGGTGAATGGAAATGAAAAAAAATAATATTAAGGGAGTTTTTTTTTAAACCAGTTGCATTATTTCAAAACTTTTCCCTAACCTAATCACCCAACACAAAACAGCTTTTATTATTGCATGTTATCTAAAACATTTATGCACTTTTACATAATACTTTTAATACACAATAGATTGTTTTATTTTAATTGTTGCATCTTCAAAACAAAAAAAATGTTGTTTTAATTCAGTTGAGGAATAAATTTGTGCTGTGTCCCTGTGACTTGATTTACATGTCCTGTGGGTGTTTAAGATAAATTCCAGGGCAAAATTCCTTAATCACAAGATATAACCACTGCTAGAACCCTTGCTTTACATGGCATCTTGCTTCCTAAAAGCCTTCTTAGAAGTTACTCTGCCAACAGTAATAGATGAGCACATCAGCTTCACGAACTCACAGTAAAATAATGCCCTTTCAACATTTATTTGATAAATCTAAAAGTTGATTTGAGTGTTTACATTTTATGAGTTTAAATTAGATATGAATTGCCCCTTCATGTATCGGGCCTAGGAATTTATTAGCAAATTGATGTTGTAGTTTGACTAAAGTCTTTATGCAGAAAAGCTATAAAGTGGCAATTTTGAAGTCTTAAGCATATACAACTTTGGAATTTGTTTATATTAAATGTCTCCAAATTTTTTTTGGAGGTATCTCCATCCTTACAAAGCAAAGAAAGTTAAATTTCTCCCCAATTTTGATACATCCCATTGTTTTGGCTAGTCTTATTTTCTCCTGTACTTTGTTTTTACCATAAAGCTCTTTAATCCATTTGAAATTTACTTAGGAAGACGGTACAATGAAGGGATTTAATTTCATCCTTTATAATTTTTTAATCAAAATTGCTATTCAGTTATCTTGGCATCATTTATCATGTGATCCTTTCTTATTCCCTTGATTTTAAAGCTTACTTTTGGTATATATTAAGCTTTTATATGCCATTGGATCTATTTATCATTTTCCATTGATATGTGCTTTCATTTTGTGCAAGTATTATGTTAAATATTGCTGCATTTTAAAAGGGCTAGTGACATCATCTTGGTTGTACTCCCCATTCTCCCTTAATATGCTTTTTGAAAATATCATTGCATGTTTATTTTGTGATGCCAATTTAAGAACACACATTTTGCATTACTACTACTCCAAATATTCCTTAGATATTCTATCTCTTCCAATACTGAATTAAGTATCAAATTGCCCCTAATAAATCACAGAACATTTTAAAGTTGAATTTAGGTTTAGCTTTTAAAAATTAATTCTTAGTTTCTAAAAAAGATAGTATAAGATTTTTAGGAGTTCTTATTCTGGATTTATTTCAGAGATCCATGTGTTTTGAAGTTTGTCCTCAGAAATGACATTCAGAGACAGCCACTAAAGAAAATCTGTTTTACTATTTTGTAGCCATATTTAGATTTTAGAGTTTTGATGTGTTACCCAGCCAGATAATTCATGTAATTAGCATACCGAACAGCAAAGGACTCTTATTTATTTTTTATATTCGCTAACTCTAACAATGTTGAAGGGATGTGTATTTAGTTAAACTAGAGAATTCTGATGTATATTTATATAAATTATTTATTTATATTAAATAATAGAGTATAAATTTTTCTATTCATATCTTATACAAATCTGAATAGCATAAGGTAAAGCTAACAAACTTCTATCTAAAGTATTGGAGTAATTCAAGGTGATTAGACTGATCGAGGCAAAATTATGCATATATTTAATCCTTTAATAGTTCACATGAGAGCAATCAGACTGATTCAGAGTACATGCTATACTTTAAAAACCAGAATCTTGGGGACACCTAGATGGTTCAGTGAGTTGAGTGTCTGACTTTGGCTCAGGTCATGATCTTGAGGTTCATGAATTCGAGCCGAACATCAGGCTCTCTGCGGTCAGCACAGAGCCTGCTTTGGATCCTCTGTATCCTTCTCTCTCTGCCTTCCCCTGTTCTCTCTTTCTCAAAATCAAATAAACATTAAAAAAAAGAATAATTAAAAATGAAAAAAAACCCGGAATCTTTAAGGAGAGTTAAATTTAAATGAATTTTCTGTGACCCAGGAAGAAAAGTCAGAGCACAATATTCCATGGAAATAGACGTTCTAGCATTTTCTGTGTTTCCTCTCGATTTATAAAGCATATCACAGAACCTGTGTCCTTGGGCACTTGTCAGTATGGAGATAGGGGAAGGAGCCAAGACTCAGACCACCTAGGCAAGGAAGTAAGATCAGTAGGGGTGCAGTTCATTGGTTACAGGCACGTAGAAATTCACAACTAAAAGAGATTGTTAGAGAACACCTACTTAAAGCTTCACAAATGACGAGAAAATTATGACTCAACACAACTGACTGACATTTCAATGCTAAGGAGTTTCAGGACTAAAACCACAGTAGTCATCTAACTCCTTCAGTTTAGCACCTTATAGTTTTAGGGGGTAGTTTTTATTTCCTTAACCGTACTTGACTAAATAACAAAATTCTACCAAAAACTCCAAATTAGGCCTAAAATTGCATGTATAATGTTTATAATAATGTTGTTTAATCATGTACTTGATAAAGTTAGTTGTAATCCTTCTTTTATGGCTCTAATATAATTATAAAAGTCAAATTTATAAATTAAATATAAACACTACTAAAATTTGAAGTAAGAATCTTAGGTTTTACATAATTTTTTTTCTGATACTAAATCAGCTCTTATCAATTGAATGTAGTAGTCTGTTTTGTTTATCTTTAAGGCCATGTACCAGATTAACTAAATTCCATAAGCCACATTCACCTATACAAACTGTTTTAATTTTTTTAAGGTTTATTTGAGAGAGAAGGAGAGAGAGAGAGCGCGCGCACATGCACGTCCATGCGAACGCAGGTTGGGGAGGGGCACAGAGGGAGAGGGAGACACAGAATCCAAAGCAGGCTCCTGGCTCTGAGCTGTCAGTACATAACTTGATTCACAGTTCGAATCCAGAGACCGCAAGATCATGAGCTGAACCGAAGTCAGGTGCTTAACCATTTAAGCCACACAGGTGCCCCTATACAAACTGCTTTAAAAGTTTCATTCATAAAGGACACATCATTACATGTAGGCTTCAATTAGTGCAATGGTATCACTTATGTGTTTCGTCTCCTTAAATTCATTTCCATTTGCTTGCAACCATTAAGTATCACAGTACTTCACAAAATTTGAGACAGGTCCAAACAGTGTGGAGCCTGAAACTTATATAATTTAGGGAGCCCTTAAAAAAATGGAAACTTTTAAAACAATTTAGATGTAAAAGTAATTGCTATTAGAATGGGGAGGGGAAAGCCCCAACCATTTAGATATTTGAAAAATTCTGACAAGTACCTCAAACGTAAAAATTGGGAAGGTAGCAACACCATTAAGTTCTTGACAATTAAAGAATATATAAAATTAGTGTAAAATCAAAGCATACAAAATAATTCAAATGTGTTTACATGGCCAGTGCACTGTTTTGGCCTGTGTCATTTTGTAATAGAATTACTCTCATGCTATCATGGTACATTTATTGACAAACTGATAACAATGTGTAAGAGTTTTTGTCATGGAAACTCTTGCTTCTTCAGGTCATTGTGCAGCATTTCTGGAAATTTCGCATGTTGTTTCATCTGGGACTACCAGATTTTAACAACACAAGAGTAGGTGGTACTCAAAGATGGGATCTGCTACGTTGAAATGCATGAGGTGTGAGACTTCACACACAGGCAAACTCTACATTCTTAATAGTGTGACAGGTCTGCACCCAATTCAGTAGGGACTCTTATGAATTTTACATGATTTCTATTAGAAAAAGGAACATGCTGTATTTGTTACATTGATCATTATGTGTTGGTGTATTATCAATACTTCTGATAGCAGAGAGATTCCCTTTGGGATGCTAAGAAGAGTTGAGTTTTTAATTTTCAAGTTTATAAATTGAAGATAACAAGGATTTCCCCTTGACTAGCATCTTACTCTGAATGCTTTGTTCCTTGTTTCTTCCTGTTTTTTTTTCCTATTCTGATGCTAATCATCATAGGTAATATTTACAGTACAATAAGATTCTGGATGTGATAAAATAGGCCTAGCATACAATTGCATTATACCTAGACATACTTGGGATGAGCCCTAATGCAAGCTGAGTGGTGTTCTCATAGGAAGAGAAAGCAGGACAGAGAGAGAGAGAGAGAGAGAGAGAGACACCAGGCATGTGCTCACATAGAGGAAGAACCATTGGGGGACACAGCAAGAAGGTGCCCAAGGGATGAAGCTTCAGAAAAAAAAAAATCAAATCTGCCATCATCTAGATCTTGGATCCAGCCTCCAGAACTGTGACAAAGGAAATCTCTATTGTTTAAGCCACCAGTCTGCAGTATTTGTTACCGCAGCTCTCGCAAACTAGTTCATTATCCCTACACATCAACAGTCCCACTTCAGTTCCATTTGCTACCTGATATGATGTGAGGTGTTGTAAGAAGGAAGTGGCACTAGAAAGAGACAGTGGTATTAAGAAATGAGTTAACCCACTTTATATTTGTAAATTTTACAAAATATAGGACACTCTATACTCAGTTCCAGGACTCTACTAAGGTCTGGGAAGTGACCCCATGCAATCTAGGAGCCTTGAAACTTTAGTAGAAGTTTAAGCTCCCTGGATGTGCCCTGACTCTATCATCTAAAGATATTTTCACCGTGTCAAATCAAACTTCTGATTTATTAAATGACCTCAAGTCACAGTCAATAAAAAAATAATTTCAAATTTCCACAGAAAAACCCATTTTTTGATGTTATGATTGGCAACATAATTCAACATGCTTGCACTGGAGGATATGGATATGTTTTGTCATTTTAGCATTAGAATATGCAAATTATGACAGCCAGATATAAAGTCAAGCTAGACAAATTGCTGTCAGTATAGATAAATGCCACTATGACAAGAACCACAAATAAAAGCTAAGAAAATCTCAAAATGGCACTTAAATTAAGAACAGTATTAGGTAATAATGCAGTCATTAAGACAGTGCAAAATATAATTATTATGTCATTTTAAAATTATCATTGAAATGCAAAAGCTAACTTAAGAACAAATACTTATAAATGGGAATTTGTAGCCCCTGGACCTATTAGCTTCAGTTTGACAAGCATCGCTCTGGATTTTATCGCCTTTCCTGTCTCCTCTAGGCATAACTAATTTGTGACGTTTCTGTGTCTTCCTGTAGATACAATTTAAAAGTTGAAATTTTGTTTATGTGATGTTTAGAGCAAGTCTGGATAATTAAATCCCGAAGGGCCATTGGAGCTTTTTTACTTAGCTTCACATTGAGTTACCAACTTGTCAGCTTTTCTTGAGAGACAGAGATAGAGAGCTGCTACAATGTTTGTGCATGTATTGTATAGAGCATAGTATTATTTGTATAATAGGGAGAAAATTAAGTTGACTAAATGCTATTAGTACTAAATAGGATAAGCATATACATAGAGAACCCCTATCTATTGAAGACATAGTAAAATCAACCTCTGAAAAAATGTGTTCATCACTGCACCTGCACACTGCATTTGACAAGACATTGGCCAACTAATTTCCTTACATGAGGAGCCTATGTGAGTGTAGTAGTTATTACCAATATTTGCATTTCAGGGACACCTGAATAAGTCAGGGAAGCATGCAATTTCTAGGGGCACCTGGGTGGCTTAGTCGGTTGAGAGTCTGACTTTCGCTCAGGTCATGATTTCTTGGTTTGTGGTTCAAGCCCTGCATCAGGCTCTGGCTGACAGCTCACAGCCTGCAGTCAGCTTCAGGTTCTGTGTCTCCCTGTCTCTCTGTCCCTACAACACTTTAGCTCTGTGTCTCTCTCTCTCAAAAATAAACAGTAAAAATTTTTTTAAAAAAAGAAGAAGATGAAGAGCATGCAACTCTTGATCTCAGGGTTGTGACTTCAAGCCTGCACATTGGATGCAGAGATTACTAACATCTACATTTCCGCACAACAGGCAGAAAAACTATTCTTAGAACGCAGTAATATATATGTACAGTAAAACCTTGGATTGCGAGTAACTTGTTCTGTGAGCGTTCCGCAAGATGACCAAACATTTCTAATGATTTTCACTTGATAAACAAGTGATGTCGTGAAATTCGAGTAGTACGTGACACAGAATGTCACATAATCCCAATTTACCCAATGGTTCTCTTTCTCTCTCACTGCGGGATTGTGGGTTTCACATTTCCTCACAAACCCTCAAAAGGAAACAAATTCAAGTGTCATAAGTGTCACTGGAAAGATTTCTTGTTAAAGTTGTGTGGGGGGAAAAATATTTCATTGAGTCAATAGATAGCAGTGATTCTGTTAGTAATAGTGAAAGTCATCCTGCCTAGTAACCTTCCTCTCTTGTCCTCCTTACACCAGCCACAAAGGTTTTCAAAGGTAAATACAGGTTGTTTATTTTTCTTTACATTTTGTATTTTATTATTTTTGTAATATTATAATTTTATATGAATATTTTTGGTTTGTGGAATGAATGATCTGAGTTTCCATTATTTCTTATGGGGTAATTTGCCTTGATATACAAGTGTTTTAGATTATAAACATGTTTCCAGAATGAATTATGCTCTCAAACCAAGGTTTCACTCTATTATATAAGATAAATAAAAGTAAATAATCCAAGTAACTGTATTTTAACTTAAAAGCTTAAATATTTTACATGCTGATATAGATCTATTTATATAGTCAATTGATATTCATTAATGTGCTTATATGTATAACACACAAATAGATTATTTGAAAGTAAAAATATCTTCAGCATATTTTTTTCCTCCATGGTTAGTATTCAATGACTAGCCAATGGCCGAGACGTTTAAAAACCTTATTAATAATCTGACATACTTGCTTAAGAAATGTTCTAAAAATCTCAATAAGTATATAACCATTTTAAGATAAAACTATCCTATTGGCCACATACATTAAAGATATCTTTCACTATTAATATTACATAAAATGCAAAATACTTCACATGATGTAGTTTTCAATGGTGTCAGGTTTCTCTCTCTCTCTCCCTGTCTCTTTCTTAAATTTTTGTTTAATGTTTATTTATTTTTGAGACAGAGAGACAGAGTGTGAGTGGAGGAGGGGTAGAGAGAGGTAGACACAGAATCCAAATCACCCTCCAAGCTCTGAGCTCTCAGCACAGAGCCTGACACAGAGTTGGAACTCACAAATTTCAAGATCATGACCTGAGCCAAAGTCGAATGCTCAACTGAATGAGACACCCAGGTCCCCTCTCCCTGTCTCTTTCTTTTCTCTTTCAGTTTCTTCTGTTTCTTAAATTTATACAAAGAGGACAAGAATATTTAATAAGCATAGCATAATGCATATCAGAGAATACTGTCACAAACGAAACAGGACCCAAGAATAGTGTATGCTTGGTTATTTTTAAACTTGTTCCAGTATTTTAAAAACCTATGACCTTAGAAGCTTTAGAGGGCATACTGGCTTCTGGGTATACAATCTTGGGCATACAAACTCATTTTTGATGTCCCCTGAAGACCACTTTGTTGAAAAAGATGATATAGCATTTCATCAATTCCAAAGAAAGAAGTTCTATGGTCTATTAGTGATGTCTTCCATGGGTATTAGAGAGAGTAGCTCTGTATTTTCTCATCTGATAACTGGAGATGATAATATTTGCTCTGCCTACTTCACACTAGTGTTTTAAAAATAAAATGAACTAAGATGTTCTAATAACAACCATCTAATGCAACTATTTTCTATCCAATACAGACCATACCCCAGGCAGAATTCAGCTATCCAATAGCTCTATCTGCCAAGCTCTTTTTTTTTTTTTTTTAATTTCTTAGTCAAGGACTGAATTTCCCTCAAGTATCCAGAGGAAAAGCACAACTAAGCCCTGCTAACAAGTCTGATTATTTGAAACTAGAAGTTGTCCTTGTATTTGTTAGGTTTTATCACTACTCACATTAAGGGAAAGACAAACTATGCTTGCCTCCACTAGCACATGGAAGTAGAATGTCAAGTTTCTCTACATTGCTGTTCTGTCCAGAGACCTCTATCTAATCTGGTTATATATTCATTACCATTTATTTTCTTTTTAAGGGTGCAAGGTAATGAAGAGAGATTCCCTGTACCTTAAGTTATAAAGTACATGATCCTCTTCATGTAGCCCTGAACCTAACATATATACTTCTGCACAAGGGCGAATTGCTTGGCTCCTAAGAAGCAAAATGGCAATGATGGTCAATCCACTAATAGTTGAATAAAATTTTCATTTTTGCAGAAGTAGATCAAAACTAATATACGTCTTCCTGTGCACAGAGTGACTTTGTTCATAGCATTCAAATTTGAAAAATTAATAGAAAAGTCTCTGTGTGTGCAACCAAGAATTTTATTGTAGCTACATGGCTTCATTATCTCCCTCTTAATCCACTCTTTCAGCCCTTCCACCCTCCAAAAAACAAAAACAAAAAACAACTATGTCATTACAATGCTGAAGTCCATTTAGTTTAATGAAACTTACCTAATGTTGAGTTAATAACATTCAATAGTTCCCAGTTGGTATCAGCTACTTGAGGGCAAGGCTATCATTATTCATTTCTGCCTCATTTCTTATTCTTACCCTTATCCTTATCTTCACACAGGACAAGCATAATACATATCATTGTTCCTATATATATGTTCTAACAGCTCACTATTTGTGCTAAGTACTGGGAACACAGTGGTGAGTGTGCTAAATACAGACCATACCCCAGGCAGAATTCATGCTGTTACTGATGTTTGGAAATAACAAGAGCATGGGACATAGCTTACAAAGACATTTTTAAGAATGGTTTTCTGAAGGATGTACTAATCTCAGATTATAAAGATAAGATTTAAGAGGACTGAAAATACATAAGGCATGCATTCTGTAAGAAGGGAACTTCTTGTAAAAGACAGCTAGACATAAAACACCAGGCACTCAGGCAACTTTAGAGAGTGGTATACATCTGGAGGGAGAAAATGTCTGTAAAGGAGAGATAGATCAGGATAAATTACTAGCCAGAGCCAGTAGGGACTAAAGAGCATGACCTGACACCAATAGCTAGGCCATTGTCATTACATACACAATATTTATGACTGTGATGGACCGTGAGCAACACAAAACACCTCCATAAGTATATCCGAGACCAGACAAAGCAAATGCTCAGACATCATTTGCCTAACGCACCTGAGTGCCACATATTTTAAACCAATTACATCTTTGGATTTCCTTTAATCCCTCCCAATTCTTATGTTAAAATATCATGTCACTAACTTATCTCTGATTTCTGATGTTACTCCACCCAGAGCGAAGCCCTGCTTCCCTCAAAGCCTTCCCGAAGATACCTAACACACACTCGAATCTTACAGCAAGGCATTCTCTCATGGAGGCACTCTACTGGCCCCATTGGGTGTGGCCCCTTTTGCTACAGTAAGTAATAGAATCAACTTTGTTTGACAACTTCTGTATTCCTGGCAGTATTGAGTGAGCATAAATATGCTCAAAACATAGTAATGACAATTGTAGAATTGGTATAAGAAATGATGGAGGAAAATAAAAGATCCCCAGATTTCCTATGGGTATTGAGTGGTGGATTCCCTGTGATTGGGGGTAAAAATAGTATAACAGGCTTGGGGTCCTGAAGGAGGAAAGAGGAAGAAGAAACATTTTTTTAAATTTTAAGTGCCTGTGTGATATCCAAATGCAGATACTCAAAAGGTATTTGAGAATCAATATACAATAGTAGTTAATCGAATAACATATGATTAAATCCCTGCTCTGTAATTCCAGGAAAAGCGTGCTATCACCATTGGCCTTAAGTTGCTTAGTGTTAATGCAAGGGGTTTAGAAAACAAGAATTATTTATTTAAATGATACAGCTATAGTCACAGTAAAAATAAGGAGTGTAAATATGATAGATGGCTGGAGAATTAAAACTTTACAAGACAGAGTAACTTGTTTTCATTTAAAGCTCTTTGATTTTAAACTGTTTTTAATGATGGCCCCTTCAATTTTACATATATTCCTTCCAGAAAGAGCTTGAACATAGAGTCTTAGAATAATAAGAGGAAGATAAACATTATGTTCATGATGAGAACAGATCGGGAAGAGGGAATGAAGAGACAGGAACATAAATCCACACTGTCTTCCTGAGAATGTGACAAAAGACACTGGGAATGCAAATTGCAAAGGTATCCCACAGCCAGTCGTATGTGCTTAGTATTTTAGAAACCTTTGGGATTTGACAAGGTATTTGAAGGATATAATTTATTACAGTTCCTGGTGTTGAAGTATGAGCTGTTCCCAAGAAGTTAATGCCAGTTGGTAAAGACTTAGCACACTGGGACATTTTCAGGTGGAACTTGATGTGAATTCTCAACCAATCCAGGTTAGGATGTTTTCATAACAATTCTCATTCTATTTTTATCTCTGCTTCTATGAGTTGTTTGGAAAAAAAAATATGTATGCAATGGTTCTTAAGTTTGCTGGACATACAGTCAGAGGCCCTAGACCTATGTTGGTAACTTGATCTGGGAGAAAGAAGTGTCATGTTCTTTTCCACACTCTATTCCATGTTCTCAGATTCTACACATTCTACCCAGGAGACTTATGCAGTAAAACTCGAGCTCTTCATTCACGGTCTTTAGGGGTCCATTAACCTTGCTGGAGAATATTAATCAGTTTTGACTATACTGCAATTTAATTCTTTTTTTTTAATGTTTTTTTATTTATTTTGAGAGAGAGAGAGAGAGAGAGAGAGAGAGCATAAGCAAGCAGAGGAGGAGCAGGGAGAGGGAGGGGGAGAGAGAATCCTAAGTAGGATTCATGCTGTTAGTGCAGGGCCCTGTGCAGGGCTCAATCTCAGGAACATTGAGATCATGACCTGAACTGAAATCATTAATCGACCACTTAACTCAATGAGCCACCCAAAGACCCCACAACTCTTATGTAATTTATAAATAAAGCACATAAACAGGGATCTAGGAAAAACATGTCTTCTCCCTTATTTGCAAAACTAGGGGTGTTGTTTTGTCCCTTTTTGATACATTTCAAAATAAACTAACATTTGGGGCAACTGGCTGGCTCAGTCAGTAGAGCATGTGATTCTTGATCTCAGGGTTCTAAGCCTCAGCACCATGTCTGGTGCAGAGATTATTTAAAAATGAAATCTTTTAAAAAATTAAATGAAATAAAATAATGAAATGAAATGAATAAAATAAAATAAAATAACACCTGAGATAAATATCACTAAACCTATTCCACATAGTGACAGAAACACATAAGTTCTTTTTCATTTTTCCCAAAATGTCATTCGAGTTAATTAATCAACAGACCTATTTAGTAAGTTTTTGCCTTCCTGCAACCACACTTCCTGTTACATAACAGCAATACACACAGGCAAAGTGATGCTTTTCTGAGCTCTTTGTTAGGTGTGTGACTATGACTCTGAATATATATGAACTTTTGGCTAAGTTTTCTTCCAGGTATTTATGGAGTAAAGTCATTTTGGCTGTTAATTCAAAGAAAGGAAAATGTAGGCCATTTTGGTTTGGGACTTGGAAGACAAAAAGGAAACGATGTCTTTTGAGCATTTAGAATACATTTTAGGAGGCAAGACATTCAAGAAGAATCATAAGCATTTCTTGAATGTATGGAGTAGAATTCAATCACAAAAACATATGCTGAATGCCCAAGACATGCCAGCCGGTGTGTTTTACACTATTGGAAACATATGATAAATATACTTTCTTCAGTTAAAAAAATATATATACTACAATCCCATGGTAGTATGAACAGTGACAGCAATTGAAATAACTATGATTGGGAACCCACTGTGTCCACAGAACTAGTCTAGCTATTCTTTCATTGCTTCTAAAGGTTTCTTCTACCTGAGCACTACAAAGACAGAGGAGGGTAATTTTCTTATCAATCACATGTGTAGGAGGGGCTCTGTCACTGGAAAATTTTAAATCCAAGTTGAAATTTCTTTCAATTCTCTACCTTGAGCTCTGTTAAAGGTAAATTCTGCTTTTGTTTATATCCTACAATATGTAATTTTCTTTATTTTCACACACAAGATTATAGTGTTTTTGTATAATATTTAGTTATCAAACACATTTTTTGTAAAAATAGACTCTTGAAACAATGTCAAGTGTTTTTTTTTCACTTATTTAAAATTTTTAAAGTTTATTTATTTATTTTGAGAGAGAGAGCAAACAGGGAGGGGGAGAGAGAGGGGCAGATATAGAATCCCCAGCAGGCTCTGCACTCCATCAGAGAGAAGCCTGATGTGGGACTCGAACTCAAAAACTGTGAGACATGACTTGAGCTGAAACCAAAAGTCAGATGCTCTCCCACTGAGCCAGATGCCTCCACCCCAAGTTGTTTTATATAGCCCAAAACCACCATTAATCATTTTCTTATTTAATTCTTACATTTTTTACCCAGATTAGATAATGAAAGTTTCTAAATTTATGTGACTAGGTCAAGATTACAAAGCTGGTGACTAGAATATTGAGAACTAGAAATATTGCCTATTTGTTCTCCCTGTCACCGTAGGGCTTCCTATACAGAGAAATGGGATGAGGAAGCCAAGCAGGGTGGTCCATGATGGATATCCTTGATGGTTCTTAAGTTGAAATGAAAGGAAAAGGATTTCAAACTAAAAAGGTAGCACAGTGCTTTTGATCTATTCCACTCTGACAAGAGTCCAAATCTTCTTCCCTGTATAAGGAAGATGCTTTTGACAAATCAGCATCTGGTGCTTGCATAACTTTTTCAAGCAAATCAATAAAAAATCTTATAGCATATTTACATTCATTTTCAGTTACACAGGAATTTGTTTTATTTACCACTGTGTCCCCAGTGTCTAAAACCATGTTGGTTGATTGGATAAATGATTATTACCTTGGTTAATACAACATAAGAATAACACACCACTTAGGTAAACTTACATCTAGAAAATCATTTTAAATTAAGGTTTCCCTTGGTGTTTTAAATATTGACAACTCATCCACAGCCGTTGTTTAATTCCCTTTATCAGCATGTGTAAGAGAAAAGGTTCAAATGTTATTTACCATTTAATCAGGAAGAAGTGTCAAACGTTCAAAAACAATTACGTGTAAATCAGTAGAACACAGTATACAACACATTTCACAAGATGTTTCATATAGACCTTTCTACTAAATGCAGTGATTCCAAGCAAATTAATGTCTTTATTCCCTACTACCCAGATATCTAGGGTAGTAGTTTGAAATTAAATGCGGGGATCACTCTATCTTCTTACCTCTTCCATTGCTTCCAACCCCTGTTCTTTGCCTGGTGTCAATTAAATATTGACTCAGGGAAAGAGGAAGGGATATTCTTATACTCCCAAGCACTTCTAAGAGTAACTATCATTCACATGCAGAAGAATGTTTTTTAATGTTCATATTTTATTGTGTCCCCTTGACTTTCAATCTTCTTTCTTCTAAACCTCTTAACTATTCTTTTCACTTTCTCCCTCAATATTCATCCTTGGAAACCTATTTTTCCAAAACACTGATTTTTCATGATTTCCTTCCCACAAATGTTCAAATGATTCTCCATGACTTGAATAACGTGTTAAATTCTGATATCAAATATCCAAACACCCTCAATTTAGCTCAAAATTACCAATGGAATTGTACGGGAACCTGAGAAGGACACAGTGTGATATCAAAACCCCACATTCATGCTCATCTGTGTGTTTTTGTTAGCCCTCAAATAACCTTCATTCTTCTCATTCAACTATCCATGTATTTCAGAAAGTAGTTTAAGCAAAACTATTTTCGTTAGACTTTTTTGTACCATTTCAGATTATGATCTTTCCAATCATGAGGTACCTGGCTGGTTCAGTTGGGAGAGCATGTGACTCTTGAAATTGGGGGTGTGAGTTCAAGCCCCATGTTGGGCATAAAGATTACTTAAAAATAAATAAAAACATAAAAATTTAAAAAGTCAAAACTCCCCAAATTAATCCCTACATTGCAAATTTTCATACCCATATGTTGGCATTAGTAGACTGTTTCATACTGTTTTAACTTTGGTTTATACATCACCTGTCCAAGTAGATTGTTCGGTATTTTTTTTAAAAAAAGTTTTGTTTTAGTGGTATTGTTTTCACAGCATTTATTCTCATGTTATGCAGATAGTGGGTCTTTAAGTTTTCATGAAAATTTGATCTTTCATATCCAGACTTTCCTGGATTCTGAGCCAGAATTTTCCTTTCCTTTCCTTTCCTTTCCTTTCCTTTCCTTTCCTTTCCTTTCCTTTCCTTTCCTTTCCTTCTTTCCTTTTTTCCTTTCCTTTCCTTTCCTTTCCTTTCCTTTCCTTTCCTTTCCTTTCCTTTCCTTTCCCCTTTCCTTTCCTTTCCTTTCCTTTCCTTTCCTTTCCTTTCCTTTCCTTTCCTTGTTTTTTTGCTTTCTTTTTCTTTCTCTCTTTCTCTCTCTCTATCTTTGTTTTTCATAAGAAAATGAATGAATGAAGTTAGTATTTCTGGAACAGTAACCTAATTAAATAATGAGTAACAATATCAAGGGTCCAGGATAGGATCAGTGTAGATATCTGAGTGATAAGAACTTGGACCAAGTGAAAGTAAAGAAAACCTAAAGTAGAAGTGTTTGAGAGACATCTTGCTGCTGTATAGTAGAAAAACAAATATAGTAAAACATTGAATTTTGAGTAACTTGTCCTGCAAGTGTTCCACAGGAAAAGCAAACATTTACAATACATTTTGACTTGATAAATGAGCAATGTCTTACAATATGAGTGGTATGTGATGCTGAATATCACAACTGAACTAATGGTTCTTCCGCGTATCTCTCTCTGGGATTGTGGGTGATCATCTCCCATGTTTGGATACTTGGTCTCAGGCCACAGTGTTTGGCAGAAATCAGTGATTTTTCGAAATACTGGAAAATGCACACGACTGGCACTAGTATATTTTTTGTCACTTTAAAGCTTTTCTATGGACAGTCCTTTGGAGAGTCCTTTGCTTTTCCATACAAGGGTAAGATTAGGAATGCTTTGTTTCATTCTAGGTCAGGCTGCCTGCAGATAGAGACCCTTTCCTATGTTGCCTTATTGTCAATTACATTAAATACAGTATATGACAAGAGTTTATTAATACTGTACTGTAGTCACCATCCATGTGTGAGTATACAATGTGCTTGTGCAGAAAAAGATTCCATTGAGCCAACAGATAGCACTGATTCCATTAGTGATAGTGAAAATCATACTACACAATAACCCTCCTCTTTCTTGTCTCCCTCACACCAGCCAAAAAGATTTTCAAAGTTAAGTGCAGGTTAATTTGTTTATTTTTCTTTATAGTTTGTATTTTTCTTTATTGTTTTGTACTGTAATTATTTTATATGAATATTTTTGGGTTGTAGAATGAATCATCTGAGTTCCCATTATTTCTAATGGGGAAATTCACTTTGATATACAAGTTCTTTGAATTACAAGCATGCTTCTGGAACAAATTATGCTTACAAACCAACATCTTACTGTACTTTGTATATTATCACATTTCCAAAGATCTGAGCTCAATTTCAGGTCCTTCAACACTAGTTAAATTAATTTTGATTACTTTCCTTCAATGAGCCATTACTTCATCTATCCAAAATGGCTACAATATACCTAATTCACAATTTTGAGAATTAAACACCATAATACATGGAACATTATTATATATAGTATTTGGCACAAAAGAAGCATACTACTCTTTTTGTTAATGTGGAATCCATGAATCAAGGTTATAGGTGCAGGTATTGATAAAGCAACTCTTTGACACTTAAGGTTTCAAAAATATTGATAAAATAATCTTATGATCTTTAAGATATGTTTCATGTATTCTTTTACTTGCCTCCTCTCTATTTCTCACTCCTATATCACTCATTCTAAACTTTAGTGGTAAACTTTACAAAGCAATCGGTCACATTCCTTACCTTTTTCCTCTTAGAGTTAGCAAAATTTTAATTTGCACAAAAAATTGCACAAATAATCAAATTAAAATAAATTCACTGTAATAAGATAAGATGTAAGTTAAAGCAGGGAGAGCTATAAAGATGATAGATACATACATGCATATGTATATACATACATATACACAGAATGCATACATATATGCATATATACATACACATATACAAACAGAGATGTAAAGGGATTTTCAGATAATGCTATATTTAAATATTTTAATGAAAAACACCTACATTTGCTTTACATTTTTAGAAGGAGAACACCCATGAGTGGAAGAGGAAATGGGCTAATAGAGATTTAGAAGGCACTGTATGTAGTCAATACTTACTAAATCTCTAAACTAAACTGAGAAAGGTAGGTTTTCTTAAAGCTACTCTACAATTTTAGAGAAAGAAATTACACATTAGGGATATTCAGCCTAAAGAAAAAGAGGGAAAGTTACTTTTGAGAGCCTTCTTAGTCTATAGATTTTGTAAAGGCTGGATCTCCTAGTAAAGGAAAAATTAATTTCAATTGAAGGAAAGCTTTACTGGCAACTGTGTGATTTTTTAAAGTAATTATTAAGCTAATGTCTTTAATATCTTCTTGGAATCATTTCTCAATGCAGGATCTCTGTGAGGTAGTCATGAAGCCTAGTTATCATACATGAATAGTAGACAGAAGGTAGTAGAATTCATAGCAAGGCAATATGCTGCTATCCTCAGATATAATCATTAGCAAGAGTATTATACATTCTTCCATCTTAATCTTTTGAATGTCAATAATAAAGCTTAGAATTCAGCTATTAGATTTTTCATATAGTGTAATGTAACTGCTTTAATCATTACAGTCTAATTAATTTCATATTTGTGATGCAACAAATTACTACAAAATCTGAGGCTTCACATAACAAAAATTTATCATCCCATAGTTTCTCTAGGTCAGCCATTTAGAAAGACTTGGGTGAGTACTCTGCTGAGTCTCACGAAACCTACATCAGTATGGTGACAGAGCTGCATTCTGCACTGTGATGTTGACAATGAATCTGTCTCCAGAATCATTCAGTGTGTTGACAATTTTTAGTCTATGTGGTTGTAGAAGTAAGGTCCTCAATTCCTTGTTGGTTGTTGGCTGTAGATCCTTCTTCCAGAAACTGCTCATATTCCTTGGTAAGTGCCCCCTCCCCCTCCTACCAACCACCTTCAAAGCCAAAAATGGTGGGTGAAGGGCTTTTTATGATCCCAATGTCTCTGACTTCCATTTCTTCTATCATGCTTTTTCTTCTGCCTTTTTCTTTTCTTTTCTTTCTTTTTTTTAAAGGGATCATGTGATTATATTTGGCTCACTGGGATAATCCAAATAATCATCTATTGAAGTCAGCTACTTAGTAATATTTACTGCATCTTCAATGTCCCTTTTGTCATATAAGATAACATTATCCTACATGGGGGAAATAGCCTACAAGCCAAAAGCCTGTCTATCACACTAATTAAAAAGGATGTTATGAGTTGGAAGATAATAATATGAAGGGGGAAGAGTGAGGGCTGGGGCCATGAGTTGAAATAGGTTGTTCTTAATTTATTTCCCCTATACTTCAGTTTCAACAGTGTAAGATGCCTATAGTGATTAAAGGAAAATCATACAGTCAAGGACTGAGTCTGTGGGGTGGAGTCTCTGTGTTGGGATACAGGAGTTTCTCTTTAACACTATGCCTCTTCTCCCAACCTGGACTATGACCAAAATTATTTGGTTTAGCTTTCTTAAGAAACCTTATTTCTCTTCTTTTATTTAAACACTGAGTTAAATCACAGATTCCCTTCCATGGAGATTATTGTGTCAAAATGAGATGACTCAGAGGACACGATTAGAGGCATGAAGGGCAAAGTCAATGACAGGCTAGCACTTGATGGAAAAAATTCACCATCATCACTTAAGGACCTGCCACCAACAAGGAGTTCAGTCAACAAGGGAGGATGAGTGGCTCTTGAGCAGGCCATGAGTTACTCTTGTAACAAAACTCAGCTACAAATTGCAGCAAGGGAAGACACCCCTGGTAGAAAAGGGACATGAAGTAGAGTCAAGAGGATATTCTAACTGAGGAAAGTTGCATGTTTGACACAGGTGGGCACAATGCTTTTTCCACACAGTATATTCACATGTCACCGCAGGAATAGAAACAGGCGAAAGAGTGGCTATATGAAGGACTAACTTTTTTTCCCTACAAAGCCAGACTAACATTTCCTGAAGGAACAATTGAATGGCCAGAATGCATTAAGTTGAAACCGATTTGAGCTTTTAAATAATTTGTTCTCCTGATTACCACTGGGTGCAAATCTTGGAGAAAAGACTAGTAAGGGAAGGAGTAGCTCCTAGATTCTTTGTAGTAGCTAAGAAGAGTCATCTGTTTAAAGAGGGCACCAATTAGCTGTTCTACTCACAACTTGATAGCATATTTTAGACCAATTACTGCCACTATACTGACATTTATTAGTTAACCATTAATTAGCAAAGCAGACACTTGAACCTCACTTTATACATTTTATAAATTAGATGAAATTCCATTACAAAGATGTTCCCCTTAGAACCAAAATCAAACAGAAAGCTGCCAATTCAGAGTTTGGGTGAACTGTTAGTGATTAGTTCACGTGTCCTATCCCCAAGAGTACATTTTACATACCTTTCTGGTTATTGATGCCCTATTCATATAAGAGTATTGAATATATACATGGCATTTAAGCCAATCACACTTCATTACTAACTTCAAATTTATTAATGGGACCCCCTCCTAAATATTCATTATTCTAGTTAAAAGGACATTAATTTTAACAATTAAATCTAATTTCTCAACGTGATGGCTGAAAGACTTATACTAGGTCCCCCTGGAATATATGCTTCCTGCCATAAAGGCAGAATTAAACCATCCCAAGAATGTGAATTCTTGATTAGGGCAGTAGACACCCTTCTAATCAAAGCACAAGGTAATTGGCACATGTGTACTGTAAAACTATGTAACCTGACACTTCTGAAATAAATTATGAATATCATAATACATTGTCTTTTAATATGAGTGAATTTAAAATTTTTTTTTTATTTCTAGGAGAGAGAGAGAGAGAGAGACAGCATGAGCAGGGGAGGGTCAGAGAGAGAGGGAGTCACAGACTGAAACAGTCTCCAGGCTCTGAGATGGCAGTCAGCACAGACCCAGACGTGGGGCTCGAACCCATGAACCGCGAGATCATGACCTAATCGAAAGTCGGACGCTTAACCGACTAAGCCACTCAGGCGCCTCAATATGAGTGAATTTTAGAATAACTCAAATCAGATGGTATTGAAGACCTTTTTGAGGCTACATTAAACCGAAAACTTAACTAACAAGAAACAGTTTAAAAACATTTACAATGAGATCGACATGAGTGACAGTTCAGGCAAAGGCTATCTAATAATAAGTTTGGCTTGTTTGAGGAAATGGATGAAAAGTAGAGCATCATGAAAAGAAGAAGCAATTCATTAGGGAGAAGGACAGAGAGGAATACAGTGAGGCTACATTCCATAGGATTTTAGCGACCCAGGACAGAGTTTGCAGTTTGCAATAAATGTAACACAAGGGCATTGGAAACTATGAGGCAGAAATATTATGATATGATTTATTTTTATAAAGGGATATTCTGGCTCTTATAGATTGTAAAGAAATAATATTTGGAAGGGAAAGACCAGGTTAGGGTCTAATGCTGTATTCCAGAAGTTATCTCGTGGTTGTTTATAGCAGCATGGCATTATAGGAAGCAGAGAGTAGCAATTTGACTTTCAACATAATATAAAGCTAACCTGACTCCCTGATGACTGAATTGGGGCTGCTATAGACTTAATGCCTATAACTCTTCAAAATTAATATGTTGGGGGGAGTCTAGGTGGCTCAACTGGTTAAGCACCTGAGTTTTGGTTTTGGCTTAGGTCATAATTTCCCAGCTTTGTGAGTTTGAGTCCCACATCTGGCTTGGCTCTGGCAGCAGGGAACCTGCTTGGGATTCTCTCTCTATTTCTCTCTCTTTCCCTCTTCCAATCTCTCCTTCTCTCTGCCCTCACACCAACCCCCCATGCTGTGTCTCTGTCTCTCTCAAATAAATAAACTTAAAAATACCCACGTTGAAAGCTAGTCTTCAGTGTAAGGTTTCAAAAATCAAAACTCCAATGAAGAAGACACAATACCAACACATTTAATCTAAACTATAGTCAGATGATCAATTCTTATTATTTATTAGTTGGAGAGACAAGGCAAATTCTCCCTATTAATTAGTACACAAAATAGCATAGTCTTACTCATTGCTTTTTTTCAGTTTGGGACATGTTTTATTTGAGATGCCCATAAAGGTGGAAATACTATGAAGAAAGCTGCATGGATGTCATGGGGAAGATATGGCCTGGAAATATAAATCCAGGAATCACCAGTATAATTAGCTGATAAGAGTGGATAAGATCACCCAGGGAGTATGCTATTATCAGGAACAAGCCCTAGGTGCTTCAGTGTTTGGAAGTCAAGGAGATAAAGAAGAGCTAGGACTGATAAGGAGCATCCAGAGAAGTAGGGAGGTAATGAGATGATTGCATGGTCTTGGTTGTCCAGTAAGTTAAATGTTTATAATAGAAGAGTATAAACAACTGAATTAAATGTTATGCATTCAGTAAAATAAGGACTATGTCAGCTTCCTGGGGCTGCCTCAGTGAATTATCACAAAGACTAGAATGTGAAATCACAGTGTCATCAAGGCCATACTGTTTCTGGTAATTGTTGACAATCCTTGGGGCAGCATATTTTCTGTCTCTGCCTCTGTGGTCACATGGCCTTCCTTCTAGTGTGACTTTTGTTTGTCTGTTTTCTCTTTTTACAAAGACACCAGTCATTGGATTTGGGCCCACTCTAATCTAGCATGACCTTATCTTAATTAAGTACATCTTCAAGACTCTATTGCTAAATAAGGTCCCATTTTGAGATTCCAGGTGGACATGAGTTTTGGGAAGATGACAGTCAAAGTAGTTTGAAGAAGAAGAATGAACTGTTGGATTTAGCTATACAGCAGTTACTAGTGAGCTAAAAAGGAAAAGTAGAGTGGAGTGGCATGGAGTGTGAAGTGAAGTACATATGAATTGGTTTGGGCTCAACAAGAGGGTAGGGGAACAAACTGGAGGGAAGTGAGAATAGACAATGTGAGGCAAGGGAAGGCAAGAAATCACTGAACCCAGAAGGTCACTAAGGTCACAAGAGTTTTGCTTTTAGTTTAGTTACATTTTGCTTTTTTTTTTTAATATGAAGATATATGAACACCTTTATGTACTGATGGAAATGATGTCGTACTGAATAGAACATTAATGATATAAAAAGAGAAAAAGACGGGGCGCCTGGGTGGCTTAGTCGGTTAAGCGTCCGACTTTCGCTTAGGTCATGATCTCGCGGTTTGTGGGTTCGACCCCCGTGTCGGGCTCTGTGCTGACTGCCAGCTCAGAGCCTGGAGCCTGTTTCAGTCTGTGACTCCCTCTCTCTCTGACCTACCCCTGCTCACGCTGTCTTTCTCTCTCTCTCCTAGAAATAAATAAAAATCTTAAAAAAAAAAAAAGAGAAAAAGAATTGGTGGAATAATGTCACTGAATAATTGAAGATGAAGGGGAACTGGTGCTCATATGGTGGGGGGGGGTTGGGTTGGGAGGACGGGCTTCAACCAGGAACACCAGCGGGGCAACAGGAATATCATTCTGGGCAACAGCAACACATTAGCACAGAAGCAGGGAAGTGGGTCTATGAGTTGTTACAAGCCTTTGGATCTCTCCTCTTATTGTCTCAAATATCTCAGGAAGATGGGAAATAGTCTAGTAGCCTTAAATTGAAATGGATAGAAATATAATCAAAAGCAAGATTTACAAATATTTAATAAAGTCAGATGGTAAATGTGTTAGTCTCAGAAATTTGCCCACAGAAATCACAGCATAATATGGGTTGGATTATATGTGATAGAAGGAGATAGAAATTTTCACCACTCTCAAAAAAATTCATGAAATCGTGAATGGGGCTAAAGGGTAATTTATTTCAAAAATTACATGGTGAATAAAGTTATCTTTCAAATATTAACATATCAGTAGAAGTTAAATGAAGAAGTTGTTATTCCCTACCCAAATAATATTTTTTGGTTTCTAATTTTCAAGAAGGAATCAGTAAACATAAGCAGAATTATTCATACATCTTTGTTTTTAAAACTCCTTTGACTACAGTTGGAAACAAACAAAACACTTAACTTCAATCTAAGTCATCTAATTTACTAATTAATTAAAAAAATAACCAGATAAATCTATAGCATGAACTCAAGTAAAACATTTAACTACTATTTATTTAACATTTAACTATTTATTACTATTGAATGACTGTGTGTCCTTAACTGAGATGATTCCTTTGAAACCTTTGAGCAGGATGTTCTTTTATTGCAAAATTACTGTTCACTCTTCTAAATAAATGTATCATGGAGTTGAGATAAATTGTAGGTCACTAAATGTATAGCTAATAATCTACCAATTAGTAGATGTAATGATGGTATTTCTTTGTTATTCTTATGATAAAACATTTCAGGGAAGCTATGAGATACTAAGTTTAAAGAATGGGTCATATGCATACTACATGTACATGCATAGGTTTGCTTCTCTTTTTTTCCTATATTCTAGTGGGCTCTGTAGAATTTATACCTATAATTACACACGCACACACACACACACACACACACACACACACACACACACATCCCACTTATTTCTGCTACACAAAGGAACTGAATTGATGACTTGATAGCATATAATTCACATTCTGTGAATACCCTTGCATTGATATATAAGGATAAAATATAGTTCTATGTACAGAGTAATTATATATTGTAAGTCTCAAACAATATTTAGCTACATGCACACTCACACACACCATATAAATAATATGTATATTTATCAATAGTAGCTTAAAAACATACAGAGAGATAAATCTGCTTAAAGCAGAATATATCCATTTTAAATACAGAAAATATTGGGGCAACTGGGTGGCTTTGTCCATTAAGCACCTGACTCTTGATTTGCACTTAGGCCATGATCTCACCATCTGTGAGATCGAGCCGCACATTGGGCTCTGAACTGAGAGCCTGGAGTGTGCTTGGGATTATCTCTTTCTCTCCCTCTCTACCCCTCCCCCACACAAACGCTCTCTCCCTTCTCTGTTTTTCAAATTCAATAAATAAACATTATTTTAAAATGTCAGCTGTATATACTTGCTTTACAATGCTAAGGTCATTTTTTTTACAAAACAGGAACTTCTCTGTAATTGTGGAAAATTTGTATAATTTACTTCAGAGCAGCCTGCTGTGAGGTTTTATATGCCAGAGCGTATTTGGGAAAGTGCATGGAATATGTCCACCATCATAGAAACATGTATTCCTCAACAATATATGTCTACTGGAAATCAATTACTATTTTTAAAAAATGGTTTAATTCTTAAGACATTATAGATTGCCCTTTGGCAATGTTTATTATTTTGGCAGAAAGCTTAAAGCAAAGATAATTTTTCTACCAGGGATGCTTGGATCTTACACAAAGAATTTACATTCAACAATGGACACTGCAACAATCAACACAGCCAATTAGTGTTGTAGGAAGTGACTACAACAAATATAAACACTTCAGATAAACTGCAGTAAGTTCTTCGTATGCAATATATTTTTCAGAACCTACATACTTTCTTGCTTAGCTTGGGTATTCATTAAGACATGCCAGATTAATATACAGGAGACTATGAATTGAAATATTTTACTAATGAGCAGAGTGAGAAGAAATAAATGGCTGACACCTGTAAGATATTATGCCATTTTTATGTGTGGAAAATTGCATGGAATTTTGACACTTTTAGTATACTGTTAAAGAGGCACCTCACACATTATGCCATTGACTTTCCAATAAACCATTAAATACTTTTTTATTCCTAACATAACTATTTAACTGCTAGACCAACATAACCCTGCCTAAAGCCTCAGTAAATTGTGCAGACATTTCCACCTCAAAGAGGTGGGATTCAATAGCCTGGGTGCAAAGATCATTTATGCAGTGCAGATTTTAAGCCAGAGGTTAGTATCTTCGGAATTGTGGAAATAAAATACTTTTTAACATGGTGGTACGCTCTTCCCATTTGTCTAGTTATGACACACAAAAAAAAGGCTTAGCAAACTCAAGCTTGACAGTAGCTTGAGAGTTAGAAATAAAAGCAAAAGCATTATAGTTTCAAAAGAGATCCTATGTACTCTGTCTCTTCCTTCAGATTGTTGGGCTGACCAAAGGAAATACTGAATGCAAATACAGAAACTCATGGTTGCTATCAAAGTACTTCTTTCTTCTTAGAAGTTTAACTTGGCTCACCAGTCTGATTTAGCTACTCCCTATTTTTTGTTTCCCAGAGCACACAGAATCTAACCCAACATAGAGCATTTCATTGTTTGGATTTGGGTTTTCTTTGATGGTAGGTAATGATCTTTGGATGGTCTCATTAATTGACTGCCTTTAACATTGTAGGCATTGGAGATTTAAAGATGAGTGATTGCTTCATTAATTAATGAGTAAATATATTAAGAAATTAATAAACTCTATACTGGCATAGTAGAAAGAATAGATTTTAAAAATGAATATAAATATTTGTGCTCATCACCTTATATGTTTCTGTTTCCTTTATTAAATTAACTCATCCCTTTACTCCTGCAGTATTAACATTTTATTTTATTGCATTTTTTAGTATATTCCTATTAATTACATACCTATCTATATTATTCTGGATTCTTCTACTGGTTCTATTCATAATACATAAATTTATTATAAGGAATTGGCTTACGTGGTTATGGAGGCTGAGAAGTCCTAAAATCTGCAGTTGGCGAGCTGGAGACCCAAGGGAGCCTATGTTATAGTTCTGGTCCTGGTCCAAAGGCTTGAGAATCATGAGAGCCAATGGTGTAAGTCCAAGCACGAGTCTGAGTCCAAAGGCAGGAGAAGATTGATGTTCTAGCTTGAAAAGACAGTCAAGAATATAGAGGGGACAATCTTTTTTTTGTTCTTTTTGACTTATAAAATCATTTAATGGACATTCCAGGGTAGCCAACACAGGCTGGTTTGGTAATTAGCCCTTAAAGAGTTCTGTTGCAGACATATGAAGGTGTTTTGTCATGTTAAAAGAGGAAAGTGTTCTATTCAGGTCTTGAAGGATTAGATGAAATCCTTTCACAATAGGAAGGACTAACTGCTTTATTCAGTCTACCAATTCAAATATTAATCTCATCCAGAAATTCCCTCACAGACACACTCAGAATAATGTTTAATCAAATATATGGGCACTCAGTGGCTTTGTAGGCTGACACATAAAATTAACCATTATAATATCTTTATCTATCTACCTACCTACCTACCTATTTATCAATATATCTATCAAATCTATCTACATGTGTTTGTATACGATTTAGTTATTGATGTGTGCAGTCCCCATACAAATAAGTATTTCACTGGAACATGATAATGATGTGTAAGCATCACTCAGAATAGAAAGGAAGAAAAATGATCCTTAGCCATCACATTATTAAAAATTAACCATGATATAAATTTCGCCAAAACAAAATACTTTTTTATCCTATGTAGTATGGCACTAAATTAATGCTTACTTAATTATTCAGCCAAAATAGGCAGTTAGTAAATATCAGGTACTGAACTAACTCTAGGAATATAATAGGTAAATACATAGATGTTTATGTTCTTTTGAACCTCACACTGTAGTTGAAAGAACAGACAAGATGGTAGTTTAATGTACTTTTTGTCATCATTGGTACAGTTTTATCTTCAGTCAGAATGAAGGAGGGATGCCTGGGTGGCTCAGTCTGTTAAGTGTCTGACTCTTGATCTTGGTTCAGGTCATGATCTCATGGTTCATGGGATCAAGCCTTGTGTTGGGCTCTGTGCTGACAGCACGGAGCCTGCTTAGGATTCTCTCTCTCTCTCTCTCTCTCTCCAAATAAATTAATTAATTTAAATAAAAACAGATAGGAAGGAAGGAAGAAAGAAAAGAAGGAAGGAAGGAAGGAAGGAAAGAAGGAAGGAAGGAAGGAAGGAAGGAAGGAAGGAAGGAAGGAAAGGAGTTGAGATGAATAAGTAAGAAATTAACATACATATTTAGAGAATTTTTTAAAAATGTTTTATTTATTTTTGAGAGAGAGAGAGAGAGACAGCATGAGCAGGGGAGGGGCAGAGAGAGAGAGGATGATTCAGAATCTGAAGACAGGCTCCAGGCTCTGAACTAGCTGTCAGCACAGAGCCCTATGCGGGGCTCGAATCCACAAACCGTGAGATCACGACCTGAGCCGAAGTCGGACGCTCAACCGACTGAGCCACCCAGGCGCCCCATTTAGAGAATTTTTTATATGTCCAACATTGGGTCTTAATATCCCTCAAGACAAAGTCTTAGGTTCAGTCAAACTAACCTTTCTACTGCTTAGATTTCCAGAGATAAATTGTCTTTTGTATTATATTTTTATCTATGCTAAAAACCCTTATCATGATCTAAGAAGGAGACTGCCAACACAAATAACAGTAGTATGCTTATCATGGATGGACATTAACTGTCAGTGTAAATGAAATAACCTGATTGATACCATTCCTTGGCAGTAGACAGTGAAAGAATCAGAGCAATGCTATCATCAAATCACCCAGTTCTTTCATCTCTTTTGTATTCTGCAGTGTCAACATTATCTTAAGGCTGGATCTTAGCCCAAATTTATAACAGGTTCAGGGGCTCCTAGAGCTACTGCTTCTTCATTCATGTCCATTAGAGAAGAGACGTAATGCAATTGGTCTCGCTTAGATCTGATGCTTGTACCTAAGCATGATGAACAGCAGGACAGGAAAACTGGCTGGCTGAGCTGACGTCATTCACACCACCTCATAAGGCAGGGATGGTGCCAACTTCTCCACAGTCACATTGCTTCCAAACGGAACATCTGAGTCTATTTGAAAGTGGAGAGGTAGTAGGGAGCAGCAGACAACATTCCATCATTGATGTCATAGACAGAAACATTTTTAAATGGGCAAAATACGATCCTCAAAATTAAATTCCTTAAGAAGAAAGAAAAACATATGTGATTTGCAATTGAGCTCCTTCATTTCTTATGGCCAGGTATTTGGCATTTAAATTAACATCACTGGGGCACCTGGTGGCTCAGTTGGTTAAGCATCCGACTTCGGCTCAGGTCATGATCTCATGGTTCGTGAGTTCAAGCCCTGCATTGGGCTCTGTGCTGACAGCTAGCTCAGAGCCTGGAGCCTGTTTCCGATTCTGTGTCTCCCTCTCTCTCTGACCCTCCCCTGTTCACGCTGTCTCTCTCTCTCAGAAATAAATAAAACATTAAAAAAATTAACATCACTGATGAGTTAGTAAACTACACAATATTCTATATTGTTTATTAGCAGAGATCCCTAGGGTTAAATAAATTGCATATTATGGAAAAATATGCAGGAATTCAGGAAATTCTCCCAATAAATCTAGTTTGAAGTAGAGTTGGGGCAAACTGATCTATAACATCAGATAATTTTGTAAAAAAATAAATTTTTGCTAGTGATAGCCATAATTCATAAGGTGTTAATAGTTCTGCAAGTTCTAAGCATAATCTGTGTTGATCTATACTTAATTAATAGTTTCCAAACATGAAGCTAGTGTACCAAAAAAAAGTGTTAACAGAAATTTTAATTCCATCCTTAAAATGTGGGCTCCAATACTGATTAATCAGGTTAGGACACTGAATTCTATTCTTCGGTAAATGACCTCCTTTTACTTTTTCTTAGATTCTTTAAAAATAGTTCCATAAACCTCTTGGAGTTGGCTTTTTGACTACTTCCATTTAGACACTGCTTGCAGTAGTTTCTATCAGGATTCAAGTCAAACACTACTTTGTCTTCAACAAGTAGGCTAGATTATCTTTGAAGAGCCCCTTTAAGACTCACATTCCACATGCTTACAAAAGTTGAATACCAAAAATGGACAATATCACCATCAGCAGAAGGACCTCTAAATCAAAGACTATTGCAAAGGAGACAAAAAAGTAAGTTTCTCTCTTAAATTATTGCAAATATACAGTGAAAATTGCATGTTAATTTGTTCACTTCACTTTCATTAGTCTGGGATCCATTCACCTTATGGTGAAGTGTATTTATCATTTCTGGCCACAACATCAGGCAATTTATTATTTTAATATATTTTAATGTTATTTATTTTTGAGAAAGAGCGAGACAGAGCATGAGCAGGGGAAGTACAGAGAGAGAGAGATAGAGACACAGAAAATCCAAAGTGGGCTCCAGGCTCTGAGCTGTCAGCACAGAGTCTGATGCGGGGCTTGAATCCACAAACCAAGAATTCATGACCTGAGCCATAGTTGGACCCTCAACCAACTGAGCCACTCAGGTACCACAACATCAGGCAATTTATCTCATTAGGCTCAGTTAATTTCTATTTGAAAATTTCTCCCTCCTTACCTTTTTTTTTTTAATTTTTCTTTGTTTGCCCTCTCCTCCAACCTCTCTTCTATTCTTCTTTCATTTATTCTCTCTTCCCCTTCTGATTAACCAAATTACACTGTATCTAAATTATATTCTGATGACCTGAAATGTTACTCAGACGGATACAACCCTATTTCCCTCCATCATTCTCTACCAGGCATGTAACAAGGCTTTACACTCCATGCGATTATATCCTGGGATAGAAGTTAAACTGCACTTAATGAATGTTATGTGTGAGGAGGCCGCAGGCCTTTCAAAGTCTGAAACATATTGCTTTAGTCTCATTAAGATGTCACTTTGTCCAAATACGAATATATGTCTGCATTATCTCAATTCTTGGCATATTGCTTTAAAATAACATTGTTTCAAGTTTTTCAGATGACATGGCACTGTTCACAACATGTCCACAACATCCAGACAAGTTTGGAAATTCTTCCAGACAAACTGATCCACATTTATTTTTTACCACTGGTGACTCATAAGTGAGGGCAGAGCCCTTGGCTTGTTAGTAGTTTCTATCCTACACTCAAGTTCATTCAGCATGTCAGTTCAACAATGTGTGATGTGTCAACTTCAAAAATTAAACAAACCAGACAACACAGCACTTGCACTACAAAGAACTTTTTTCCCCCCAACCTTCCATTGCTAACAAAACTGCTTTGACTTTTGTTCCCCACAAATCCTTCTTCTGGCTCAATTCCAACTTCTGTTTTCTGTTTTCCCATAAGAAACTTGCTTTATCAGCTGAGCGATATACTTAAAAAATCTCTCATTTCTTTATGTAAATGCCTTCTTTTTTTTAATTTAAGGGGTTCTTTTATTTTCTTCTTTTAGAAAAATTCTTCTTTTAGAAATATATCAAGGAAAATAATTGTTCTTCATTAAGTTGAATTATTACTTGCTACTCACTTCCAAATCCAAGAACTTCATTTCCACATGATGCTTTTGTTGTAAACGTGAATGCTCCAAGTTAGAACTATAATTTAAAGGTATACCTGATATATCATGTACATCCATATGTGAATACACAGGACACTGCAGCAAACTTTAACGAATGCATTTGATTGGGGGTATTTATACTTCCATTTCCCCAGTCTAAGGAAGAAAGATTCATGCATGCTTATCCAGTTTCTTGACTTTCCTCTGAGCACAGAATTCCAGTAATGAAACAACAGAAAAATATAAAAGAAAACAGAGAAGCTTCTGCTCTACTAACAAACTACCAAGTTAGAGGGGAAATGAGAAATATAAGCAATCTGGCTTGGTTTGGATTTGAGAAATAATTGTAAGGAGAGAGAGAAGTAGAATCATCAGCTGTATGGAGAGTGAGCCTGAAGGAAAAAAATATTTAAGATATATTGATTTATTTTATAAATATTTCTTGTTATTTTAATGAAAGGCTTTTAAAAAGATGTTAAATTATTTTTATTTTTTATTACATGGTAAGGAGATAAATTTTCTATTATAACCTTGTTATATCAAGACAGGGCAACAAACAATAAGATATTATGTAGATTACAAATACTGATATGTATATTTATAGACTTTTAATCGTTGTTACTTTCCATGAAAGATTGAGGAGAGATAAAGGCAGATCTAGATAATTACTTTCTGCGATCGCCATATAATGACTATTTTAGGTAAGTTTAGGTACTTTTTTAGTTTGAAAATAAATAAATTTTCTATATTTTATGGTCTTTACAACAGTGACATTTTGTTAATCTAACTGGTAATTATCATTCCATAAAGAGACAATTATCACTTTGGGGATAATCACTTAGGAGACAAAAATAGTGATAGCAAAAACTACACTTTTAAACAGAAAATTCTAGAAATTCTTACATTAACTCAGATCCCTCTGAATATCTATATCTATCTCAGGTTTATCTCATCCCCAAAAAAGCATTTCATAAAATACTCTTTTTTAAATTATCTTTCTTATTTCTTTTAAATTTATTTATTTTGAGAGAGAGAGCACCCATGAGGGAAGGGCACGCAGAGGGAGAGAATCCCAAGTAGACTCCACAGTGTCAGCACAAAGCCCTATGCAGGGCTCAGATTCCACAAACCGAAATCATGACTTGAGCCAAAATCAAGAATCAGATACTTAACCGACTAAGCCTAAAAAAAAATAAAAGAAAAAAGAGAAATTATTTTTAATTGAGTATAGATGACATACAATATTATATTAGCTTAAGGGTACAACAGGTGATTAAATTGTATACATTATGAAATGCTCACCTTGGTAAGTATCATTAACATTTGTCAGCATAAAAAGTTATAACAACATTATTGACTCTATTCCTTTGCTGTACTTTTAATCCCATGAATTGTTTGTTTTATAACTGGAAGTTTCTATCTCTTAATCCTCTTCATCAATTTCACCCATCCCCCACACCTGGCTTCCCCCTAGCAACCACGAGTTTGTTCTCTGTATTTATGAGTTTGTGTCTATTTTGGCAGGGGAAGGTGACTTTTTGTTGTTATTTTTATTGTTGTTTATTTATTTATTTGTTTTGGTTCTTGGATAACAAATACAAATGAAATCATATGGTATTTATCTTTCTTTATCTGACTTTCCTTAGCATAATGCTCTCTAAGTCCACCCATGTTGTTTCAAAGGGCAAGATTTTGATTGAGTTATCTCTAATAGTTGTTGGTTTCCATTGGGACCTTAATTCATACCATAATTAATGATAGCTCATCATAGTCTTATACCATAACTTTGAGGGCCACCCCAAATTCTCAAGCTTATAATCAGTCCCTAGAAGCTCTCCTTTGATTTCAAGATACATTTTATTTCTTATATAAATCATATTGAAAAAGTTGCTAGGAAAAGTCACAGATAGAAACATTGAGATGTGTTACTGAAAATATATTTTTAAAAATCTTCTTTTAGATTACCTTGGGTGCTTCCTCTTCTTTATGTTAAAGAATTTTCAAATAACAATATGTCCAGATAACAATAAAAGCTCTCATGTACATAAAGTCCATCTCAAATATGACATCAACACCTGGTATGCTGATTATAATACAACTGAACAAAGAGTGTAGAGAAGTAGCACATCCTTCACCACAGAGAAATCAACACAAATCAGCTTGTCTTTTCTTTTTTTCCATTGCTTCTCCTTAAAAAAATAAATAAATCAGTTATTTTTGGAGAGGTATGTGCTATGTGACTTAATGAAAATTTGAATCTTCTCTCCATACCAACTCCCCCATGTACTTGAAGAAAACAAGTCAAAGATGCCTTTTTCCTGCCTGGGAGATCAATCCAGTACAGTGTTTTTCTCTGTGTCTCTCACTTTGTATGATTTAGACTTAAAGTGACAATAGAATTAGAAATCTTGGTATCAGAAGAGTATGAAGAATAGAATTCCCAAATCATGCTGCAATAGGTAATCATATGGATATTTTCAGGAATGAGGACTATAATCTTATACCCAATAATGTGAAGAATTATTTTTGTAACATATGGTAAAATCTCTTAAACACAGTACCGACAGTTTTTTTTTCTAATTTATGGAAAGAATTTGTGTCCATTTCAAATAATTTATCATACAGGGTGAGAATCCTTGATGCCAATGAAGAGAATATAACCGGCAAAATGCCAGCCAGAATAGAAGACAAAGAATATCCTCTAAAGTGAGTTCTTCTTCAACTCAACCTCTCTGATGCTCCAGTTTTCCCAACACAAACAAACAAACAAAAATCCTGTATATCAATGCCAGTACTCTCTTGGTTATTTCGAGGCTAACATTAAACAAGGAAGGAGGAAATGCTTTGAAACTAAAAAGTATAATACGCAAGCATGAAGCATCATTATAGTGACATTGAACAATAGTGAGGATCGATAGGACTGTTTTCTCAGACATCAAATTTAGATCTTCCAAACTTCACAGACCACTAAAATTAGACATCTCTACATTTGCATATCCTTTGTTCAAATATCTCATCAACCATGTTTTCAACATGCTCTAAACATTCTTTTTGTAGTAATTTTCAAGAACTGAAACTTTCTATAGAAAAAATGATGTTTATTTTATTTGTCTATAATTCATCTTTGTGTGAGCTTTAATTTCTAGTGTAGCAGGTGTTATGGGCTGAATTATATATCTCTAAAATTCATAGAGTGAAGTCTTATCATTGAATGTGACTGTATTTAGAGATAGGACCTTTAAAAAGGTGATTAAAGTGAAGCCTTTAGAATAGGCCCTAATCCACTATGACTGGTATCTTTATAAGAAGAGGAAATTTGTACATGTATAGAGACAGAGGTGTGCGCTCATACTGAGGACAGACTGTGGAGGTGGGGAGAAAGCAGTCATCTACAAAACAGGGATAGAGGCCCTGGGGAAAGAAACAATGACATCATGATCTCAGGCTTCTAGCTTCCAGAACAATGAGAAGATAAATTTTTGTTGTTTAAACCACTCAGTCTCTGGTAATCTATTATAGTACCCCCAGCAAAATAACACACCAGGATTTGGGGGGGGGGGATTTTACACATTGTATCGTACACATTGTATTATATTCATATCAAATATCTGTAATGAATCTATAGTGTTTTATGCCCACACCTGTCTCTCAAAACAGCAGAATATTCACATTTCAGCAGATTTTTCTGTATTTAAAATTTACAAGTCATATTTAAAATTAGGTCTTAGCTCCAGGCCTTCCGTGGATTCCATCAAGAAGACACAAGTAAAAAAATGAAAAGGTCCTAAGGGGCATCTGCTGATTCAGCCTCTGATGCAAGCCAGTGGGCACAGCCAGGGGGTGAAGGAGCTTTTGACAACAATGGGTTTGAAGTTGATTCCACTCTTCGACCCCAGCCCATGATTCCACTCTGTAACAATACATCAATTGAGGCCATTCCAAAGGATTCAGAGACAAGTTACTCCATGGGTAAGTGCTTTGGTAAACTCTGTATTTATGGAAATCACTCCTCATTTCCCATCGTTATTATATCTGTGACTTTAAGAGTCTATAAGTTTTAGCTACAGGGAGAAAAAACATGGCTTCCTTTCCAGACACAGTTTCTACAGATGTCTTTTATGAGTTGATGGGACCTTCTCGGTATTTTATTTCATGGCTCCATCTCACATAAACAGTGCAAATACCCACCTCCTTAGTCCGTATATATGTATAGGATCCATTCTGCTATTTATCTCTTTCATCATCCAAGGCCGTGTTTGTCGTGGGTGATAAAATGCAAGTAGAAGTTTTTAAAAGCTTCCACCTCAAACTTAATTAAAATGTCTGCTTATCACCAAACATAACAAGCCATAAATTATATGGATGTTTCGGTTTATTTGGCTCTGCAAATATGTCACTTTGATCGATATAAATTTGACTTCACTCATGTACAGCAGCAGTCTTGAAAGTGACAGCTCAATGATATTCTGTTCCCCAAAAGAATTGAAAAGACCATTGATAGAGGACTGTCTAAATAGGAAGTTTAGAAGCAGAGAGCAGACCATGTGCAAAGTAGGTAAGGGAAACTTGTAAAGGGTTTAAAATAGGGTAAAAGATTATGAGAGACTTCAGGTAGTCAAATAATTCTGCCATCACATTGCCATTGCATATTGCAAAGAAAAATAATAGGGGTATGATAAAAAAAAAAAGACAGTAGATTTTGAGGTGTCTGGATGGCTCAGTCCGTTAAGTGTCACACTTTGGCTCAGGCTATGATCTCACCCTTTGTGAGTCTGAGCCCTACATCAGGCTCACTGCTGTCATGCTCTCTCTCAAAAAAAAATAAATAAAACATTTAAAAATGAAAAATATAACAGGTTTTGACCTAACAGGAGAAATCCTACAGAAAGTGGATTTGAATATTCACCAAGAGAAAATCAAAGAAGCGTCCTCTGGCCAAGATAGGCAAGAAAATATTATGGAGAGATGATTAAAATAGCATTACCAGAAGATGGAAGAAACGGAAGCCCAGACTAATATTGAAATTTGTGAATAAATAAACTCTCTCACAACTAACCCTAAAGTTTATGTTAGTTTTTTTGACAATATGGAAAATGTTGTTTTTTAATATCTTAATCTCCTGTTTAAAGCTTCCACATAGAATTGAATGAGCATCTGCTGCTTTTGCTGAAAAAATGGGTGATAAGGTTCAATAAACTTTCCTTCTAGAATTCTCAAATGCAAGGTGGTCAGTATAGATTTCTGAATACCTAAGAAACATGACGACCTCCTTTCCTCATTAAAGTGTAAAAACATGCTTTAGTTTGTCTGGATTTCATGAAGTCTGGCCTGAAGGTAAAGAGTCAGTATGTGCTAGGGGCCACAGTTTGTTTGAACTCGGCGGCCTTTATTGCCCATTTTAATTAATTTTCTTTGTCACATTCCATATATTTCCTTTACTGCATTCAAGGGACTATGTAGAGGTGCCCCAGGGTGGCTAATTTAACACCTGAAATTTCCATTATTTTTTTTAACGTCTCAGATTGACCAGCGGGCAATGATGTCCATGAGAGTAGCATAGAAAATACCCATAGCAGGCATTCTGGTTCGGATAAGTTTGCATTAAAAGCTCTTAATAATGATAGCTTATTTCCTTTGAAGTTTCCGAGCAGGACCTCTTGTAATTCCCTGTATTGCTTTTATTCAGCCAGAATATATAGCTGCCCTGATGTTTGTTCTCAGTTCAAATCTCATTAGCTCGGTGTTTGCATTCACTCCTTATGTAATGATGAAGAATTTGTGATTTGAATAAGGCCGCTGGGAATATATACGTGTGCATGTGTACATGATTTGATTAGAAATTCTCTGTGTAGTTATGATGTAGAGGAAAAAAATGAAGACATGATAGCAAATCCTGACCTCCAGTCCAGGGTGATGGTATCTTCAGAAAAATCACACTGTAGAGCCTCAATTCCCTCACTTATAAATGGGGAGAGGAATAGTGTTTTCATCACACTATTACTATGAGTATTGGATTAAAGAATAGGTAGACAAACACCTAGCAAACTGGAAAAGCAATATAACATATTAGCTGTTTCACAGTGAGGAAAGCAGCCTAACATGAGGGGTGGAGACAGGCAGACGTGGGTCTGAAAATCATTTCCACCACTTACTACCTGCTGATTTCTCTTTGCCTCAGTGTTTCTCATCTGTGAAATGGGGATAATAGAGCTTCTCCTTTTGGGTTCCTGTGAGGAATGAAAGAAATTTATATAAAGCATTATGCAATAACATAATAGAACTAGTATTCAGTTAATTATGATTATACCATATTATTCTTTGAGGACAAAGTCCTTGTACCTCTGATGGACACCCTGTGTAAAGAAGCAGAAACTTCTCTCCATTTAAGCATTCATGACTTCATATGTTAGAGAAAGGTATCTCTAAACTGTCTTTAACTAACTAAACCAGTGATTGCAACACAAGGAATTCTTTTCCTTGCTGGTGGTATGTGTTGCATCAGTGCTTGTGTACTAATAGATCAGAGCTAAATGGAAGGGACTAGATAAACTGCTACTTAGTTTCTGAAAACAAGGATTTGAGAAAATAGCTAAATACATACTTAGTGTAATGAGATCCAGAATTTGTTAGACAAGCTGAACAGGCAGAAAAGAACTAGAACATATTAATGAAGGAAGGAAGAAGGGAGGAAAGAAATAAAGGAAGGAAGGAAGGAAGGAAGGAAGGAAAGAAGAAAGAAAAGAAAGAAAGAAAGAAAGAAAGAAAGAAAGAAAGAAAGAAAGAAAGAAAGAAAGAAAGAAAAAGAGCCACTACATGCACTAATTATGAAAGTGAACTCTAGGTAAAAACTGATTTAAGCAAATAGGAAGTATTAAGAGTAACTGCTACAAGCAATTGCCAGACATGGTAGAAGAGGGACACCCCAGGAAGAGAAGTACAATGGGATGGGAAGGATTAGACCAAATCGAGGTACAATGGTCCTTCAGTGCAATACCTTGGGAACTAGCATCCTCATTTCTGTGCACACCTACTTATCTCCCATCATTGCCTTTACCAGTTCTCACATTTTGCCTGAAATTTAGGCTACCTTTTAACAAACAGTCTTTTAATGGTGATAATTTTAAAAATCTGAGTAGCCTACCCAGCACTTTCAGATCTATGAGAGGTACCTTTTTTAAAAAGAATGTTCAATTAACACTTACTTACTGAGAATATACCAGTTATGTGGGATAGAAATAAACTCTAAAAACAAAAATCCTACCTAACAAAATGAAGCTATACACATATTAGTGGGGATGCACATATTAGTGTTTTTTCTAAAATGTAAGCAAGGAAGGTTGGAGTATCATCATCAAACCATTAACTGGGAATAACAAGCTTTATTTCTTTCTCATCTAGTTTACTGGTACCTACTATTTTCCTAGTATGCATAAGGAACTATGATAAAGGATCAACTTATAGTTCCTGAAACAGGAAACTGGAAATGGTCCCCCATTTAACAGTCAAAGGAGTTCTACACATAGCCACACCTCTGCATAAATTTCCAGTGTTACTTTGTGTAGTCTTCCTTCCTTTCTCATACAGATGGAGAGATACAGTAATTTCTCACTGTCCTCTCTTTCATTTCCCCTTGATGCAACTCTTATTTCCAAATATAATCTTTCACTTCACCCAGAATAAAACATTCCCTTTTGTTCAACCTCAGTCTTCCCTAATTCAGCAGGAAAGTTCCTGGAAAATGCAAACAAACCACCACATCGTGGACATAAAAATAAATCCAGTCAATTTTGTTAGAAAAATAGTTCACTACTGAGCCAAGGAAATCAGTTCATTAGTCTTAATTGTCAATCAATTTGCTTGCTTTCCGGAAAAGATCTGGACCAATCTCTAATAATAGATTAGGAGTCTCCATTTTTCTATGACTTTTGCATTTACCACTATGTACATTGGAAATAATCCCCTCATGTTTTCATTTTATTATTTTATTGCTTGTTCTCTGTATGTATGTGTGTGTGTATGTCTGCGTGTGTGTGTGTGTTTGGTGTGTTTATTTTTACAGTTTGTCATATATTTTCATATGAATTAAGTCAATTATGGGTAATTATTTATTTGTCTTTGTCCTATAGGTGACTAATTTGATATTGAGTGCCAGTGTGAATTGTCAGGGTCACAAAGCCAATGTATTTGGTTGGTTCAGCTAAAAGTTCTTAAAAACAACTCCCAAATTTCAGAGGCTTAGCACAATAGAGATTCATTTCTCACTCATGTAACACATCGGTGCAGGTGTTTGATGGTGACTTGAGGACGCTGGCTCCTTCCATCTGTGACTTCATCATTCTCTAGGGCCTTATTATTCTGTCCTAGATCTTTGCATCCAGCTGGAAGTAGGAGGAAAAGAGAATGTGGAGAATCATGCAAAAGCATTTATGGGCCAGGCCTGGAGGTGGAGAATATCACTCCCATTTCCCATTCCATTAACCAAGACTCGGTCAACCTGCCATTTATAACAGAAGACAGGAAGGGACATACAGGCTACCTTGAGCCCTGTGGGAAAGTAAAATATACTTGATGAACAATTAGCCAACTTCTTTCTGCCATGGGCTATACCTTAGGAAATAAAATATCCATTTTATCCTTCCCACACCAGAAAATACATACATCTTATCCCCCAGGGAGCCAACTTAAAGGCCCATTTAGTTGTTGTACCCAGTCAGAAGTCCAAGATCTACAGGATCTGTATAGTCCTCAGGAGCTCTTCAAGGTCTAATGATATATGAACTAATTCGATACATTATTCATCACTTGCCAACACACAGTATACGATATTGAAACAGAGAGGGGATAACTCAGTGAGCTTCTTCAGTTAGAAAAAGGAAGACCAGACATTGCTCCATGTCTTTCTGAAATCCTGCTGAATTAACGTTATGAAAGACCTTGACCCAATCAATCAGTTTGGAAATTGATTGGAGGAGGTGTGGAAAATTCATCAATCAGACCAGATTCTGCTCAGAGACTCCATTTTCTCTTGTCTTCAGTAGTCCCTAGCTCTTCCTCTGGAGTGTTCTTCATTTTCCATTATTCTTCATGCACACCAGCTAAACCACTACTATATACTTTTTTTTTATAGGGCAATCAGAAGTTCTGAATTCTGTGTTAGTCAGCATAGGCTAACTGTTTTAACAAACAACCCTGAATTTGCTATGACTTGACATGAGAAGTTATATCATTCTCATTTAAAGAACAGTTAATTGTGGCTCCTCATTAGGCATACTTAAAAATGATAACTCAAAGACACTGGATCACTCTATCTTGGGATTCTGCTGACCTTGAGTCATTCTGCAACTAGCCTAGAGACACAGAAAATGGAAAATCACGTGGAGACTTTTATCATTCAGGTCTAAAAATGGTATGTGTCACATTCACTCACATTCAGTTGGTAAGAACTCATTCACATGAATTCAACTAACTGGAAAGATCGTGAATAAAGTAGTCTAACTCTGAATTTAGGCAAACAAACAGTTTGGTGAACAACCAAGCCAGTCTTTATTGGTAAATATATACACTGGCCCTTATTGATTAACTTTATAGTTTTTCCATGTTTCCTCCCAATTTCATCTAAAACTCAACATCTCCATCAAGCCTTTCCTCACTAAAAATTTTAGCTGTAGTCAAACTTTGCAGACCGGAAGGGTAAATTTTGAATTATTTTCATACTTATTTCTATTTAATTTTTTAAAAAATGGGACCAAAACTATATGACCCTGCACCACATTTCAAGGAGCTATCAGCCCTTGAGGTTCTATGTCTAGCTGAAAATGCTCTTGACTTTCTTGCCTGTAAAAGAAGTATATAAAGTTGATGCCAAGTTAATAGATATTATTAAATATTCATGGAGCTTTACAAAATGCAAGTCTATTCAGGACTGTGTTTGTTTAAAATTTTAAAACTGATTGTTCAGAAGTATTAAAGAAAATCTCCTAAATATTACAACATCAGTGTTAATTTAATCTGGATTTTTTTAGAGAAGTTTAACAAGTATATTTATAAGTTGATACATTAATCACCACCTTGCTTCCACATCGTTTCCTTAAACTATATTTTTTTTTGTTTTTTGTTTAGACATCTCCATGAAACTATTCAATGGGATAGATTAATAAGCTAATGGGAAGCAATAAAATTCTTTAAATTTAGATAAGTGGTTAGTAAACATTATAAAATACAGAAAAAGTTAAGAAAATATAAATCATCCTTAATATAATTTATATCTCTTATATAACTTATTTTTTTAATGTTGATTTATTTTTGAGAGAGAAAGAGAGGGGGAGGCAGAGGATCCAAAGCAGGATCTGAGGTGTCATCATAGAGCTCGATGTGAGGCTCAAACCCACAAACCATGAGATTATGACCTGAGCCAACCTGAGCTGATCTGAGCTGAAGCGAGTCACTTAACCAACAGAGCCACCCAGGCTCCCCTTATATAACTTTTGAAAAAAGATTAGAAATAAACATATTTATATTTTAAGTATCTTAAATATAATGCTTTTATATTATTTTATTATATCATTAATATTCCCTTTGACATTCGATGTTCCTAGAAGTGAGAATATTTAATAACAACAATATTTTGACAGTGGAAGCAAGATTCTACTATTGTCTTAAGTTTGGATATTTGGATTGTTTATATTTTTTCTATTCTTACAAATGATATGGTAAAAATGCTTTTACGGACATCTTTCTGTAAATCTGAATATATCCATATGTAAATATCTAGGTTTATAATATGCTTATTTTTCAGCTATTTTTTATTTAACCCATAAGGGTCCAGGACTACCAATTACCCCTTTTTTGCCTTAAATTAATGTTGTACTGTCCCATCTATTTTAGTCCCACTGAGTTCTACAAATAATCATACTGCCAATCAGATAACTCACACACACCCACCCGTGAGTGGGGGGGACAGAGAGAGAGAGAAAGAGATCCAAGTGGCCTGTGCACTGACAGGATTGACCCCACCGTGGGGCTTGACTTGTGCTTAAGTCGGAATCTTAACCAACTGTGCCACTCGGTGCCTTAAATGGGGACTTTATAAAATGTACTTTTAACCTAGTTTAATGTTATTTGTTCGTTCTTTATAGTATTACACTGGAAGTGAGTGATTCGGTGCTTTGGTAGTTAAAGTTACCAATGAAATATACAACCACAACTATTGGGAATTGCATGATAAATAGAGAATATATATATATATAGTGAATTTTGATATAAAATATGAATATTAAATAAGTTTCCATTTATACACATACTTCAGATGCTTATAAAACATTTCCAACATTTTTGTGTTAATATATACATATACACTCTCTCTCTCTCTCTCTCCTAGAAATAAATAAAACATTAAAAAAAAATTTTAAAGGGGCGCCTGGGTGGCTTAGTCGGTTAAGCGTCCGACTTTCGCTTAGGTCATGATCTCGCGGTTCGTGGGTTCGAGCCCTGCGTCGGGCTCTGTGCTGACTGCCAGCTCAGAGCCTGGAGCCTGTTTCAGTCTGTGACTCCCTCTCTCTCTGACCCTCCCCTGTTCACGCTGTCTCTCTCTCTCTCTCTCTCCTAGAAATAAATAAAACATTTAAAATAAAAGTTAAAAAAAATATACATATACATTAACTCTTATCTACATAGAAGTTCTGTATCTATTTAAACTGTCAATATGTAATATATCAAAGTATATCTGTATGCATTATAACATGAATACATGTTAGCATGTTTATGTCTTTATCTTTAAAACCCTATAGGTATATGAACACATATTATTTCTTAATTCAGACTAATATATCTGACCTGGAAAAAGAAATAACTTGAAATTAGGATAAACTTAAAAATAAATATTTGTCAATAATTTAAAGCAATTAATAAAATAATTGCCAATGTATTTCTTTGCCTCCATTAATAAACTCTGTGTTTCATACATGGCTTAAGTTTAAATTAATACTAGTGTCATTCCTCTTACAGCACAATTATATGATTAACATTTATGTACTTGGTCCTCATAGTTTACTTAGCCAACTATCTTCAGTACTATAAGCCTAATATTTCTATGTATTTTAAAGTTTGGGAATTAAAGTATTGCATGTTTTATCTCTGCTCTTAAATCCTATTGTATTCATTATATATTTTTAATTAAATTAATCATTTCATAAAATTCCTTTTTAACTATACAATTTTTTATTGTATTACTTTAATTAAATTACATTTACCCTTTTTAAGTACATTTAAGGAGTATCTCCAGAATTAGGTTTAAAGAATTAAGTACTTTGACAGAACTTCCACAATTGCTCAACTTTTCTTTGCAGACTAACTTTTTTTATTATGGCTCCCCAAACATAGCTTGTCATTTTTCTATTGCCTCGCTTCTCTTTAAACTATAAAGTTGCATAGACATACTCCAATTTTCTTATCTACAAAGTTCTTGTTTATCCAGGAAAAGCCAACTCAAAATTTTTCATCAGGAGGTCACACTGCAACAATTATTCCAATCATACTGAGAAAACTTGGTTTCAAGGTCCTAGTCTCTGAAATGGTAGTTACCACAAGTTTCTCTCCAGGAAACTTCCTAGGTATCTTCAGTTATATGTCCATCAACAAATGGTTCCTTTTCAGGCAGGATCATGGCTCCGTATTCACATGCTCATCAAATTTTATTGATAAATCCTCATTTGCCTTACTATATTGCAATTTAGTTTGTTATGTGCTTTTGCTCTTGGTAGAATGTAAGTTTCTCAAGTGTAGAGAATGTGTCACTATCATCATCTATTCCTGTATATTTCCTAAGAAAGATCTTTGTCCCTAGAGTACTTAATAAATGCTAAATAAAAAAAAAAAATAAATGACTGAATGAACTAGCAACAGTTAACATTTGGGTAAGAAAGAGACTTTCAAAAACTCTGTCTATATACTGATTCTACATACTAATTCCAACAAAATTTCATTTTGTTTCTGCAGTTTTTCATACTTTTTTTTTTACTTATAATAGTAGGTGGTTGATTACAGGATGAAGTGAAATAGCTTGCCAATCTTCTCCAATGTTTCAAAATAAGAAAAAAATCCTGCAATTTTTGAGTACATTTATGTACAGGTAATAAATATTTAGACTTGGCAGGGTAGGGGAAAAATTAGAAAAAATTATAGAATGACATTTCTTAAAAATACATAAAGAATTGTCATGAATATCTAGAGGAACTTCAGCTTTTAGGGTCATCTAATGTGGAGTGCTCTGTATTTCATCAATGCTAATCATTCCAAAATGTTCCCTAATTCAAGTGTTTTATCCAGATAATAATTAATTGTTCTGAAGAGTTATTCTTTAGTCCGTTTCTTCTCCCTCATTATAGTCTGAAAAGTAATCTGAAAAGTTTCAAAGAGTAACTGCCTTAATAGTGCTATCATAAATATTTAACTTGGTTCTCTCAGACAAGAGAGCAAAACATGATGATTTAAACATGCCTCTTTGAAATAAGTCAAGGTTAACACCAAAACTGGATCTTTTGGCCAAAATGTGAACCATCTGAAAATGGTAATATGCAGGGGGAAAAAATTAGCATAAACAAGTTAACTTGCTTTGGTTTCTGAGGAGAGAGCTTGCATTTATAAGGTCATGTAGTTACAGTTCACATTCATCTGGGACTTACATCACAGCCAGAAACAAAGAATCATCAAGAAGATCTTAAATAACACTGAATTTAATAGTTTCCAAGAATATTATTTAAAAACTCAGCTTCCCTTGGGGCGCCTGGGTGGCTTAGTCGGTTGAGCGTCTGACTTTCACTTAGGTCATGATCTCGCGGTTCGTGGGTTCGAGCCCCGCGTCGGGCTCTGTGCTGACTGCCAGCTCAGAGCCTGGAGCCTGTTTCAGTCTGTGACTCCCTCTCTCTCTGACCCTCCCCTGTTCACGCTTTCTCCCTGTCTCTCTCCTAGAAACAAATAAAACATTAAAAAAAAAAATCAGCTTCCCTCAGAAGTATCGATTACTGTTCTAATCTATAATCCACACTAAGTTTTGTACAGATTTTCATATAAGTGTGTGGAAACTGAATCACAGAAAATGCGAAGTCATTGCTTTACCAATCTAATGAAGCATAGTTTAAAACTCAGCTTACCACAATTCTAGATGTATTTGAAATTCTCAGTAATTTAAATATTAACAGCAATAAAATTCTAATAATTAAGAGCATGGGAAAATAATTAAATATGAGTGGGCTTTTTCTTGTGCAAGGTAACATAATGGGAGCTTTACAGGTATTTTCAAACTTACACCTGGGAAGGTATATCATATTTTTTCCCCTATTTTGTTAAAAGAGATGATACTTCTCCAGGAAATAAAGTGACCTATCTGAGACCATGTGTCTTACTTTCAAAGGTGGAATACTTTCCGTATTCAGTTTTCACAATAGCTGTGTTTGCCCTGCTCTATTTACTTTTTTATTTTGTCTACAGCTTAACTTTTTTCTTAATAGATTTTGTAATCTAATTTAGAACAAAGCCTGAATGCCACCCAAATTTCTGTTACTTTTCTAGTACTAACTACTGCAGGATTCAGAGAGCCAGCATTTTACAAGGATAATGGCAATGGAATTATTAAGATGTGATTCTGGCAGAGAAAAAAATTATTTGAATCTTGAGCATGCAGAGTTAATTGAATCAAAATGTTCTGAACTGCATGGGAGTAAGGAAAAAAAAGCATTTGTGGTGGCATTTAGTCCTATAATTCATTCTTATGAATCATACTAATGCTTCTGTGTATAAGACAAAGATGAAAATGTGTTCTTAGAATTTGTTAATGTATCATTCCTGTTACATGGGAATAGAAAATATAATATTAGAAAGACTGATCATCCAATTGCCAAACATCACCAGTTTTAGGTAGAACTGAAATCAAAGAATTGTGTCTCTTAGGATCTATGGCATGGCCTCTATTTTGACATTTAAATCTAGACTTCGATTTTTATTAGAAGCCTTTAAATGCCTCTTGCAGATGGCTTTTATAAAGTAAGTCTATTCAAATGAAATGACAAGGATATACTCAGCTCTAATAGAGCCAGGCAGTCCCAAAGAGAAATAAATACTCTGCAACAAGAATGCCATCATTGTTTTGGTGACATTCGTATGTACATACATGAACTCAGCATTTAGTGACAAACAGCTCACAGTTTAGTTGAAGATATATCAATATGTAGGGAATAACTTTTTGAAATACAAGAGAGTAAGGCTATAAATTTTCAGAAGAAAATATGATAGATCAGTATGTGCTAAGAGTGATTGCATGGAGATAGATGATTTCATGGAGAATATGGAACTTGGTCAAGCTTGAAAATTGAATAGAGTTTGGATAGGTACAATAGTGATTATTCCAGACAAAGAGGGACACAATTGCATAAAAGCAAATATATGAAACATTTTAAGAAATATCAAATAGACTTTTCTCTTTAGATTTATAAAATGATTTGTTAAGTACAAATAAGTGACATGGTTCCCTTCATTTGTATAATGTCACATGAAATAATTATATCTTTTCTTTCAATTACATAAAGTGTTGGGAAAGAAAAAGATTAGCAGGAATGAAATCTGAAATGCCGTGTTGGGAAAAAATGATACCCAGAGTGGACGGCCCATAGCCATGTACTATATATTAATGAGGTGTGAGTGTGTAGTCACCAGAGAGTTTAGTGAACAGAGAGATAAATTGTTCTGCATAATTTGGTGACATGGTAGTTTCTATAAAACTAAGAGAGACAAAAAGGGTGAGCAACATGGCAAGAGGTTTGTGATCAAAGAGGAAGATGGCTACTGGAGAGTCACAATGTTCTTGAATCTTTTTCTTGTTTTTTAAAAAAAATTTTGCAATGTTTTATTTATATTCGAGACACACAGAGAGAGGCAGCATGAGCAGGGGAGGGTCAGAGAGAGAGGGAGACACAGAATCTGAAGCAGCTCCAGGCTCTGAGCTGTCAGCACGGAGCCCGATGCGGGACTCGAACCCACAAACTGCGAGATCATGACCTGAGCCGAAGTCAGACACTTAACCAACTGAGCCACCCAGGCACCCCTTGAATTTTTTTAAAACAAGGAGGTTAATATACAGTTTACACGGAGTTAAATGGCTCAATAATTCAGTCATGTCTGCAACTCACAGAAACTGTGATGGATTTTTGAAGAAAACCAGGGAAAGACACTAATTCTCACATAAAGATTTATTTAGACCAGAGGGAAGAGAGTAGATGCAAGATGTGATATTAAAAGTTAAAGTTGGGACACCTAGGTGACTCGTCAGTTGAGCATCCAACTCTTGATTTTTAGACCAGGTCATGATCCCAGGGTCATGGGATCGAACCCCACTTCAGGTGCTCCACTGAGCATGGAGCCTGCTTTAGATTCTCTCTCTCTCTGTCTCTCTCTCTCTCTGTCTCTCTCTCTCTGTCTCACACTCTCTCTCTCTTCTCTCTCTCTCCCTCCATCCCTCTCCTCTGCCCCTCTCCCCTGCTGTCTCACAGTCTCTCTCTCTCTCTTTCTCTCTCTCTCTCTCTCAAAATTTATTTTTCAGACATAGGGACTATACCTGATTCAGGTACTATCATGAGATCACATTGCAAAGAGCATAAATCATACAGGTGTCCACTATCTTAGCAATTACAATCTCAAGTTGAAGGTCTTATGAGACGGATTAATCCCATTTAAAGTAATGCTCCAAGAGTAATCATGTCTTAGATTTTCAAAAGTTACTTTGAAGGTATTTGCTGAAACTTTCATAAATCCTTGGCACAGCCTCACTAAGAAGATATACTAATTCCAGTTGAACTTACCATTCCTCCAGGCACTGTATTCTTTTCTTTTAATTCTGAGTATTGAGGATAACTTACTCCCTACCATTTACATATCTATTGCCTGGAACAGTATGATGTAAACATAAATCTTCTGTTTTTCCCCAAAAAATACCAATTGTTCAAACATGAGAAGATAACTATTCTGTGTTCCCTTCTTTTCTTTCCCATAATAAAAAGTTTTTCTGTTTTCCTTATTTCTGATTTAAAGTTTTTTTTATTGCATTTATTTATTTATTTTAGAGACAGATAGTACATGAGTTGGGGAGTGGCAGAGGTATAGAGACAGAATATTTTCTTTTCCTTTCTTTTAAGTTTACTTATTTGAGAGAGAGAAAGAGACAAAGAGACCATGAGCAGGAGAGGAGCAGAAAGAGAGCATCTCAAGCAGGCTCTGCACTGTCAGCACAGAGACCAATACTGGGCTTGATTCTATGAACTGTGAGATCGTGACCTGAGCCAAAACCAAGAGTTGAACAATTAACCAACTAAGCCACTCAGGCACAGAGAGAGAGAGAGAGAGAGAGAGAGAGAGAGAGAGAGAGAGAGAGAGAATCTTAAGCAGGTTTCATGCTCAGAGTAAAGTCCAGTGAAGGGTTTGATCCCATGACCTTGGGAATATGACCCTGGGAACTATTGAGCCAAAATCAACAGTCAGATGCCCAACCTACAGAGCCACCCAAGTGACCCTGTACAATGTTTTATTTATCATCCTCACCACCCAAATCTTTTCTTAATGGAACAGCTAGAATTCTAGTCTTCCACACCACACTAATTGTGTGATCTCGGAATTGACTACAATATTACCAGAAAATCACATCAGGGCAGAAATGGAAGGATGTAGTGTTTAAAACATTCCATAGGAATAACCCAAAGTGATGAGTCTAAAGATAAAGCTAAAATGAAAAATAAACATTTAGGAGAATTTTTATGAAAATCAAGTAAAAAAAAAACTGGGTCTACAAATTAACACTTGGTATATAAAGATACCTGGTCCTTCCTACTATAATATCCTAAAAATAATGACACAACTATCTATTTAATAAGTTTAAATCTTGTAATGCCATTAATAAGCTCAATATATAAAAAACAAAATTTATTCAAAAACAAAAACGAAATCAATGTATTTTAATTGCTATAAATAATACAAATTCCAGATGCAAACCATTTGCAAAGTTTGATCAATAAAATGCAAACAACTATTAACCATTGAGCATAAAGCAATTTGATTCAAAATATTCGAAAACTAGCTTGTCACCAAAAATCTTTGCCACAGATGTTTAAGTTCATGATTAGGTGCTTTCCTCCAGCCCTTCCTTTTATTTAGACTAGGAAGGAGTCAGTTTGTATTTTTCATGGGAAACTATGTGCACCAAAAAATGCAACCAGACAAATCATACATAATGTTAGAAAGGAAAGAATGTGGGAATTTTCTAATATCAAGTCAGTATGAGTTAGGGAAAAAAAGTGTTTACTTAACAATGAGGAATGACTACATTTTGTGTCATTCCAGCTTTCATGAACACTTTATTAACAAAAATCAATTATTAACACTTGAAAATGTATGATGCATCAGCTACATGCCAAATATTGATTTAAGCCCTTTACAAACTTGAACTCAGATAATGCTTCCAACAACTCTGTATAAAGTACAAGATATTTAGTATGTGATATTTATGAGAAGACATGCTATTTGGTTTCTTAAATTCATAAGTACTGTGTAAAAACTTGTCATTGTAACACATTTTACAAAAAATAATATATCAGATATTCCTGCAATATCAGCATTTCATCACATAATCCTGGTTTGAGGATTTAACATTATATCGGAAACATTTGGACCTATGAAATGGATGAATTTCGATATATGCAGTGGAGTTTGTCAAGAAGAGATAGTGTTTAAAACTAAGGCAATGGTCAGAAAAGAACAATGAAATCCAATATATAGTAGTTCAAAAGATGTCAAGAAAGAAGTATGGTTAAGTGATACTCAGTAGTCCAGAGGTTTAAAATACGAAGGGGGAGAACGGTCATTGGAATTAGCAAGAAGAAAGCCATTTGAGGGCTCTGAAGGATGTGTTTCAGAAGAATGATGTGCCTGGGGATTAAAAGAGGCATGAATGGATAGGAGGTAGAAGAAGTAAATATAGATTCTCTCTCTCTCTCTCTCTCTCTCTCTCTCACACACACACATACACACACACACACACACACACACACAAATGGCAGTGGAATAAAGGGGAGAAATTACATGACATGAGATAGGCAGCAGAGTCAAAAAAGGTTTTTTTTAATTATTTTGTAATATTGGAGAAGCTTCTGAATATTTAAATATATATAGAGAGGAAGAGCTTATAAAGAAAGAGAGTAGAAGACATAGACAGGTGGGGACCCAAAGGGACTTAAAAGATCAGTCCATTCTAATAGTGGTCATGGCTGGAAAGAATCAACTGTATGAATAACAGACAATGCCGAAGTTGCTACATTTAACAAAAAACTACCACATAAACTGCCTCCAAAGTGTGGGCTTAGGAAACTATCGATCACGACTTATGACAAGGTGGCTAATGCAAATGGGTCTTGACCCTAATCCTAAATTTCATTTCCTCTTAAAATTCTTTGGAAATTCCTCCATGATTAATCATAGTACCAATATGCCTGACTATCTCCAGGGGTGACATGTTTTTTCTCTAGTACCGTAGCCCCTGACTGGCTCGTGATTCCTCTCCTTGTCAAGGTTTTCATTCAAAAGAAACAAACTGGAAACATTCCCCCAGGGTATGTTCCCACACTACCCTGCCCAACATAAAGTGGAATTGCCAAAATGAGAAATTCTAATCACCAGATAATAAACTGAGACATGAAAAGCTTGGTGCTCCTCCACCAGCTACTGGGCTCATGTCCTTCAGATGCTCGCTCTGCCCCCATCCCAGCCTCCCCCCACTGCTCTCCAGCAGGAGGCAATGGCTGATCCCTCCTCCTGCACATCATGCCTTAAAATGTTTATTCTTCCATTATTTTTCTCATCCTCTGTTTTTGTGTACTCTTCAAAAACATTTAAAAACCACATACCTTTGGAAACCTTTCTAACTGTTGTGATTAGAGTTCCACATGCTCTCTTCTGTACCACATCAGTACAATAAACATACTTCCATTATTGAACTTTTCATCCATAGTATAATAATGATAATGACTTTTTGACATATATTTATTTCCTCTAAAAAACAAAAGGGTGTATATTCAAAATTGCCAGTGTTTATATCAGCATTGCATCTCCTTGCAGGTTATTTAAAGGAAACAAAAAATGATTACAAATAAATTTAAAAATAAGAGAAGAAAAAAGAAAAATAATGATAATAATTATATATATATATATATATAAACTTGCCAAGGATTTATCTATCTACATATAACAGATGCCATATTTTCTGCCATGCCACAGACGTCTGCAGAGGGAACCTTCTGCTCCTTGGGAAATTCAAAACCTCATGCTGTACCCTCTCACATCGACCTATTAGCTTCCCGTTAATTTCAAATTCCAATGGTGTAGTATTCCTTTTTTTCTAAGATCACCAACAGATCATGAAAATGGACACCAGAAATAACTTGGATGTTTCTCAAGTTGCCCACTGAGGATTCATTTTACAACCATCTCTGGAGTGGTGGATCACCTGTATACTGTTAAAGCCAGAAAGATGAGGAATCTAATGACACAATAACTATAATTTCCACTCACCTGAAAGTTACTGCAAATTTCAAACAACAACAAAAATAAAACACATACCCGTTTACATGTGGTTGGCCTAAATATGACAGGAACATATGGCCTGAAATCGGGCATGTTTAATTATAAGAAAACAAGAAATATATACAAATGTAAGCTTTAAAAAGATTTATTATAAAGAATCACCAAGATTTCTATCCAAATAACAATACAAGTACAACTAAGCTCAGCATATGTGTAGCATAATACACTAGTATATTTTATGATTAAAACCAGCCATAGCAACTATTATTTACCAACTGCTTTATATAAGAGTCATTCTCTAAGGACTTTGCACTTTTTTTTTTTAAATTGAGAGAGAGAGAGAGAGAGAGAATCTCAGATTCCATGCTTAGTGCAAAGCCCAACTCAGGGCTTGATCCCACAATCCTGGGATTATGACCTGAGTCAAAATCAAGAATCCAACGCTCAACTAACTGAGCCACCCAGATATCCCCATGTGTTGTATTTTTCATCATTGCAGCAATGCCACATGTTGAATTTTTCACCTTTATTTCACAATTCAGGAAATGGAGCTTAAAGAGGTTAAGGATGCTTGTTTTCATAAGCAAACAGATAAAGTTAGGATCAAATTCAAATCCACCTGAGTCAAAACCTGGGTGCTTCATGAATGTTCTACAAGGCCAGTGCCTGAGATCCTCTTGGGACATCAAAGATGCTACTCAGAGTAAAAATACAGATACTGTTGACCTATCAAAAATCTGATTCATGAAATGATTATTCAGCAGTTATGCTATAATGCTTTCTCTGAAAACAGATTTCATTCTAGCACTATCGATACATTAAGAAGCATTTGAGCATAACTAATATGAGCATAACCAAAACTTCATGTTTTCTTCTGTACAATTTCATCCATGAGAAACACTATGTGAACACAGGATACCGGACGGAGCTAAATCCCGCAGGAAAGAGCACACAAACTGCACACCCCTCAAACATCTGATTTACCTCAGCTCACCTGCCTGTGCTTTGAGGCACATGCATCCACAACTGACTCTCCATCTGATTTCAGAGAACTTTCCTTTTATTGCTTCACAGTAACTCATGGGCTGCAACTCATTCCACGTGCACTTCTATAAGCAAGCTGCAGGTCTTTTTCAAAGTAAGGGGCCATATTTATTACACTAACCATCTATTTCTTAACCACTTAGGATGTGTTAGCTCTCATTTTTGTTAAGTTCTTGCTTTTCCTTTAATGTGTCGTTGATGACATGTTTGATTCTCTTACCTCAGCGTCATTTTTCTCCTAAGCCTTATGGATCTTATTCTGCCACTTTGCACAGCATGGTGATTTAGGAATGCACATGGAGCATTATAGCAGAAGGGGCCATATATTACTTCTTGAATAAATGATATTCCATGGTCTTGAGACTTTTTTTTCTTATTGTTAAAAAAACTAACCAAGTAAATTTGAAGACCTAACTGGCTGTATTAATGGATGCAATAACCAGGCAGCACACCATCTAGCAGCATAGAGAGGTGCTCCATGATGTTGCACACAATTAGAAGACTTTACTAGACAGAGGGTGAGGGCATGAAAGGTATTAGTAAAAGGAAAGGATTATTGCGAATAAGGCAACATTTTCCAGGGGGAAGAGCAAAGTGTCTTATTGTGCAAGTAACCTCATCTTTTTATATGGGATGGAGAGAATCCAGGTAACCTACTCATTGGCTCTGATATGACCATTAAGAGTACATATTTAGAGGAGTTCAAAGCTGCCATTAAAGTGGGTATTTAGCCCTGGTTTGGGAACTCAGTCTAAGTGACACCATATTGGGCCTTCAATTTTCTTTTTTCACCACTGTCATTAGTCAACAGACCACCTTCAGTGTGGGATTAAGAATGAAAAGTATCAGTAATCATAATACTTTCTATTTTGTTGATAAACAGTAAGTAATCAGCACACAAAACCAATTGTTACTGACATCTATGAAAATTAGAGTCTTACCAGGATTGGTGAAAGATGCTGTTTCTAGATATCCACAAAATTTCTCTCCTAGTTTGTCAAACTTTTAACATAATTGTTTGTTTTAAAATGCCAACACTGATGGTTTTATTGCAAACCTGTTTGTTTAAAAAATGACACAACTGTTGGTCATATGGTACATGTTTCACAAGACAAAATGAAGAAAATATAGTAAGATTAAGTTCAGCCTGATCAAGAGGACATTTTCTGCAGGTTAGAGATTTTTTTTTTTTTTTTTTTGGTGGGCAAATGTCTGATATGATTTATCTATGTCTGTTTTATAGAAGGTCAAATTCTGAGAATACTTTCATTTGCCTATCAAGCGATATAAACAAGGGGCCTCTGGGTGGCTCAGTCAGTTAAGCATCTGACTTTGGCTCAGGTCATGATCTCGCAGTTTGTGAGTTCGAGCCCCACATCAGGCTCTGTGCTGATAGCTCAGAACCTGGAGCCTGCTTGTGATTCTGCATTTCCCTCTCTCTGATCCTCCCAACGTTGTGCTATCTCTCTCTCAATCGAAAATAAATAAAAAGCACTAAAAAATTAAAAAAAGAGATATGAATGAGATTTTGTATTCAAAGCAAGAAAAATTACTTAGAGCTAGAAAGCCATTTGCATAATTTCAGCCTTTATCTTTTATCAAGCTGTGTCTTTTATCTTAATACACCCATAATATGGAATGAAGGTAAGGGTGATGTTTGAAATGTCTAACAAGCCGTATGACAGAGGCACTCACCAATCAGAATGGGCATTAGCCACGAAAAACAATAGCACCATCCTGGAGGCACCTGGGTGGCTCGCGGTTTGTGAGTTTGAGCCCCACACCGGGCTCTGTGATGACAGTGTAAAAAGCCTGCTTGGGATACTCTCTCTCTCTGCCCATCTCCCTCTCTCTCAAAATAATAAATAAATAAACTTAAAAAAAAATAGAACCATCCTGGTGAATACTGGCCAAATGCCATCCTCACTGGAAGACATGGAAGGGAAACATATTGGCTTTTTAGGTGCCAGACGTCAAACAAATACACGAGAACAACCACAGTATATAAAAATTATTTATTTATTTACTACATAATAAGTTGGAATTGTGTGTGTGTGCATGTGTGTGCATGCTTGTGTATGTGTGTGCGTGTGTGTGTGCGTGTGTGTGCATGTGTGTTTGGCTTTTTCAGGTATAATATTGTATTCCTCTTAGTATATCCAGCAGGAAGCACTATCCTGTTCCATATAATAATGTTTAGAAATGCAAAAATATCTGAATCAGTAAACACCACTGATTGGGTGTTCACTCTTCAACCAGAGTTGGGTTAGAGGCTTCATGTGCATGACCTTGAAATCCCCCAAAATTCAGAAACTCATTGTGATTTTTTTCCCATTTCATAGATAATAAAATTGAGGCTCCAAAAGGTCCATTGACTTGAGTTGGGCCACAGTGTCAGTCAGATGTAAACCGCTGTAAGTCAGTTCCCAGATCTTGCTATTTCACATGCCTGGGATAATGTAAATGCATTTCACTTTGGTTGGAATGAATTAAATCTCTTCATCTCAAACTGACCTTCACAAAAATCTACATTAGGCCTACTTCTTAGATCAAGGGAAATTATTCCAAGGTTGCCATTTCACACACATAGAGGATGGAAACATTAAGAGACAAAAATATCTTTGTTTCCAAATTGATTTACATATCAAAGCTTTTTGGAGAAGGCTGAAATAAACAGTTCAGTTTCTGGAAACTTATTTAAATCAACTTTCACATTCCTTAGAGAAGTTAACCACAACATTTTAAGGGGAATGTATAAGCATCTCAGGTTGGCACAAGATCCATTCACTTCACTGCAGCTAAATATGGCACCCATTTTTTTCCTCATGACCTCACCAGAATCATGGTGGCTCACACTCACTACACAACTTCCGCATTTTAAGTCTGTCATTCATCCTAGGATTTTTTTTTTGCCTGGAGACCTTAAATGTTTAAACCTATTGAATTTATTCTCTGGACAATGTGCCAGATACAGATGTTTCGCATATGATCCTTTTGAAGTCACATTTCTTAAAATAAGCCATTAACCTTGAATAACATATAAAAGGGGAAAAAGTGAATAAGCAGTTTTCAAAATAAAGTCTACAAGGAGGTGGTTTTGTGAGATAGTGTAAAAAGCAGCCTTTTAACCCAGAATTCTGGACAGTGGTCCCATGGTCATTGCTTCTTCAATTGGTAAAATCCCAGTTCTGAATGAATTCTTTATCTACCTTTTCCACGCCAGAATCCAAATCACCATATTTGGCGTGAAATAAATAATCACACAACCAAACAGACTTTTTAAACATAATTTCTTGGACATAAACCTCAAATTTGTGCTAAGTAATTCCCAGGAGCCCCATTGTATCTCTCTAGTGGGTTCATTTTGTCCTACCTTAAAGTAACAAATTCACATCTGCTCAATCCCTCAAGACATTGGCAGATAATCTTGCTTTATATTTGTAAATCACATTCTTCTGATAGGAACTCCTCTCTCTTCTTGCTGGTCACATTTGAGTCTAATTTCTCTTTTTCTTTTCTGTTATAATTCTTCAAGTGTCCCTTCTACTGTAAGATCCATATGTCTGCCTGTGCTATAGATGCCGTGCCTTCCAGTTTCCAAGTCTCTCTTGCTTTGGTTTTCACCACTTTCCCACATCACTGATCCCTTCCTTTCCACTGGTTATTCCCATTGTTTTGAAAGACCTTTTCTAGAAAGTTTCATCTCTGCATATCCTACACTGATTCCCAAATCTTTCTCCAGGTATTTTGTCTTTTCACAGGATAACTTTGTAGTAAAACTTTCAGGGAGAGCTGTTCAATTCAGTGACTGATTCTCAGCACTTAGTCTCTCCTTAGTGCAATTCAAGTTGCACTTGAGGTTTCCACCTTTTAGGATTCAACAAAAACTGCTCCTGAATCCCATTACTTCTTTCTTGAAAACACTTATTACATTTTATTTGTATTTATAGAGTCACGTGTGGTCATTTTTATTTCATTGTATTTGGTCTATGTCAAGTCCCATTAGGACTAAATCTAAATCTTCCCTGCTTACTATATCATACTTCAGCACCAAGGGCTGTACTTGTACATAAACATTTGCTAAATAAATAAATAAATGAAATACCTATACTGGAGGGGCGCCTGGGTGGCTTAGTCGGTTAAGCGTCCGACTTTCGCTTAGGTCATGATCTCGCGGTTCGTGGGTTCGTGCCCCGCGTCGGGCTCTGTGCTGACTGCCAGCTCAGAGCCTGGAGCCTGTTTCAGTCTGTGACTCCCTCTCTCTCTGACCCTCCCCTGCTCACGCTGTCTCTCTCTCCTGGAAATAAATAAAACATTAAAAAAAAAAAAAAAAAGAAAAAGAAATACCTATACTGGAGAATGTTATTCAAATAATCAATTTTAATGTGGAATGATTGTTAGGATACATTTATTTTACAGAGGAAAAAATATAAACCACTCTTTCTTAAAAATTATTTTCACTATCGTGAATATGCCACCCAAATGTGATTTTGTGGAGTTTGGGGAGATTTTAATCTATTTCAGTTTTTAATTTAATTATGAAACTAAGATCAATAAAACAAAATTCTATACCACCTAAAATGTATTATCAATGTTCCTGACATCAAGAAATTATTCCAGATCTGTAAAGGCTGTGTAATAAGACTAGTTATTGGCCATGTATTTTTTTAAAAACACCTTCAAGCTACATGCTGTCTTTTTTTGGACTTAACGCCTGAATTTTATATTTATTTTAACATGATTTCATTTGTAAATATATAGGAACTCTATAGAACAAATATAACACAAACCACACAGGTAATTTTAAATTCTCTAGTAGCCATATGAAGAAAGTTTGCAAACAAAGAGAAATTATTTTGATGAAATATTTTATGTAACCCAATATGTCCAAAATATTATTTCAGATTGTAAAAATATAAAATTATTAATGAGATGTTTTACATACTATTTTTCATAACAAGTCTTAAAAACACAGGTAATGTTTTATAGTTACAGCACTTCTCAATTTGGATGCTAAATTTTCATCTGAAATATCCATTCAGATTTAGATTTCATAAAATTTACAGTTGAGAAAGTAAATGCATGTCCAAGTCATTTCAAACACAAAATGTTCCATTAACGGAAATATTTTTTAAAATTTAAATTAATTATTTAAATTAAAAATTCATATCTTCAGTCACACTAAACAGATTTCAAATGGACAGCAATCACATTTGACTAGTGGCTGACACTTTGGATAGCACAGATACCAAGGAATAATGGAGCATAATTAAACTTCCTCTCCTGGAAGCTTATATCCAAATGAATTATTTTAGGTTTTAAAATATGCATTAAGTATTTTAATTGTATATGTGTGTGCATAAACAAATACAGGCCAAAATGCCTAAATATCTGACATATAGCAAGATTCAAGTGGTAACTTTTATTTCTCTATTTTAAATAATTTTTATTGAGCCTGACAGTAATCCTATTTAGTATAATGGCAAATCCTAACCTAGTTTTATAAAGTAATTACCCAAAATCCAAAGAAGAAAGTTACCTCAAAATGTCCACCCACATTTCTTTGGAAAGTGATTCGACTGGGTGAGACGGGAAGCTGGAACTCAACTCCATATATGCTCCATTCTCACGCATTGTTCTATCTCGAGATTCCTAATTCCACATCCACATGCATTCGTCAAGGGTTTGCTTTGTTCCACCACATTCTTATTGCAGTAATGGACATTAAAGAAAAACATTTAAAAGTTTTATTGAGGAAACTTACATATATGACTTGGACTATTTCAAAAAGTACTTTTTTATTAATTTCATTTTCCCCTTGATTTATTAAGGGAAAAATCATTGGAAAAGTTAGTCTTAAAAATACTCTCCTGTTAATGAAAGACATTTTAAAGCAACTTCTTGTGGGGAAAAATCCGGTCTAGGGAAAGAATACTTTTTTATATACCTGAATTGGCTAAAATTATTTAATAGTCTTTAAAATTTCAGGAATTTATTGGCTTATAGGACCAGAGCTATAAAATGCCATAAAATTGTATATTATTGTTTTTTTGGAATAGGAAATAGGAGTGTGGTAACTACCATGGAAAATTAATACACAGAAAGACTCAGGGTGGAGCTGTGTTCAGAAACATGTAGGAAATATACAGATGGCAAACACTTTCAATCCAGTTTTATTAAATTTCTACCAAATATTTAATAAATATTAACTTTCCCCCAAACATCTGATTATAAATTTCATCTTTTTTTTTTTTTACAAAAAGTCTAAACATATCAATAAGAAATACCTGTATGTGAAAGCACTAGCTGACTAAGGAATAGAAATATATTTTAGGCTGTTGGAGGATTCTTACTTCTTGATTGCCATGCATGTGAAGAAAGAGAAGGTGCTCAAATTGTGCTCTCCTTGGTAAGAAAATGTGGCATAACTCCTCAAGATTGGAATAGAGTAGAAATTGTCAGGCATGGATGGCGGTGGGGGGGGGGGGATGATTGGTTATTGAGATACTCAAAGAATCAGATGAAAGAGGATTAAAAGAATGAACTTTTATTTATTTCTTGAATTTTTGTAATGTTTATTGATTTTTAGAGAGAAAGAGACAGAGTGTAAGCAGGGGAGAGGCAAATAGAGAGGGAGACACAGAATCTGAAGCAGGTTCTAGGCTCTGAGCTGTCATCACAGAGCCTGACACAGGGCTCGAACACACAAACCATGAGATCATGACCTGAGCCAAAGTTGGTCGCTTAACTGATTGAGCCACCCAGGTACTCCTAAAAGAAAGAAATTTTCAATGTTGTTGCTGTAGGTTTGACTTACATTCTTTTTAATGTTCTTTGAGAGTTATAATTAACTACAAGAATTATTTTTAAAGTACTTTTGACTGTTTCAGGCTGAATCAAAGCTATGCAGGGGCCATAATTTACATTTGCCTAGTTTACATTTGGAAGATATAGTTCATGGTCTTAAACCTACGGTGTCCAGATACAACTTAAAATCGTCACTGTAAACCTAAGTTAAGTTAGGTGTTCACCCCAACTGCAGGACTGTTGAACTACTCAGGTAATGGAGCAGGAATCAGTCAGACAGTAGCCTCTCTAGTTTTTAGAAAGAGATGTCAAAGTCACGAGACAACGTGCAGGTGACATTAAAATAGAAAGAAGGATTTTTGTAGAGAAAAAAGGAGGCTTATGTGGTATTATGTGGGTTTACCTCACTGATGAAATCTTAAAACCCTCTTACAAAACTGTATATTGTAAATGAGGCAATCTCTAGGACACTTGCTTTCTTCAAGAATTATAGACTTCTTGGATGGAAAGAAGTGGTCAATGGCTGACTTGTTGGGAGTGGTGAAATCTTCCAGACATCACCAGCAAAGAGCAGACATCCTTCATGACTGCTCCTTGGGGAACTTGTGATTCATTAAGATTTTTGCAAGCCATGACAGGGTGTAATCGCTAATAGAAACTAAAGAAAGCCAATGGATCATGTGTCAAGCTAAAACCGTGCCCTATAGGGTTAATAAGGTAGAAAATAGCAGAAAGTTTAAAGCTTGTTTTTCAGAGACCAATTTCTTCCTAATCAGCTGTTGTGTCTTTTCAGACCCTACTAACAAATCCAGTAGCTATCTCTGCAGAAGCCTGGACTCAAGGTCAACTGATAGCATTCCAGCCTATGATGAAGCAAGGCCCTTGCATTCCTTACCAGAGATTAGGAGCCCAAGACCCCATCTAATATTATACTCATTCTTGGAACAATACCATTGACCCTTCTCTTTATTCTAAGATAATCTCCCAATGTCAGGGGCTGAATTTGCTTCATTCCCATGTTAAGCATCCACTCCAGAGTAAACATAAGATGTGTGTTATAATGTTTGCTCAATGCTCATGCTTCATCTTTCCTCACAAATAGCCATAAATTTCCCCTCCATTTTCATCAATATATATGTAATCTCAACCTGTATGATTATCAAAAATGTATTTTCTCTCCCTTCAGAGAGGCAGATTTGAGGCTTGTCCTCTGGTTTTCTCATTTGTCTGATCTTGAATAAATTCCTTCCTTGCCACAAACCTCATGTCTCAGTGATTGGCTTTAGTGTATCAGGGAAATGGACTTGGGTTTGGTTACAATGCAACCACCTTACAATGAGCAAGTGAGTGCGCTGATTATTAGTATTTAATGTTAGCACTCCTGGTGCGGGCATGTTCAGTGTTTACCTAAGATGGACTGGGACGATAACCCTATGGAAGGGAACATGTAATTGTTATCTTCAGCACCAATTGCCTTCAAGTTACACCAACCTCATGCTTTTAAAATGTGTTTAGCTTTACAATTTTTAAATAAAAGTGTATGATAAATCTAATGTTATAGTAGATCAAAGTAAACCTGCTCTCTTATTTAGTGGGAGTGGTAAACTTTGCCTACTCAACCCCTGAGCCACCTCTTTCTGTTTTGCAGCATGAACCCTGAGGCACCTCCAAAAACTGCTTTAGGACCCAGCTAAGTGCTTTTGGAAAAAAAATCACAGCTCTAAACCATTCCCTTTTAATTTCCTGGATCCCATCCAGTTGGTGCCAAATTATTAGGCATAGCCTTAACTTCTCATTTAAAAGATGTACCTTCTGGGAAAGAACATATTTTTTCATTTGATTATTTTGTTACTTCTAATAATTGAATGACTTCAATAATCATAAGAGCACACATTGCTGAGTGCATACGTATGTGCCTGACAGTCTTCTAAAATGTGATGAAAAGATTTCCTTTAATCTTCACGACAACCCTATATAGCAGCTGCTACTATTAATTATTATTATTATTATTATTAATTTTCCAGGTTTCTTAAGGGAACTGAGAATGGGAGAGATTATGGAATTTATGCAAATATATACAACTAGTGAGGTCATAACTCAAGATTTAAAAAAAAATTAGTGTCTATTTTTGAGAGAGACAGAGATAAAGCATGAGCAGGGGAGGGGCAGAGAGAGAGGGAGACACAGAATCTGAAGCAGGCTCTAGGCTCTGAGCTGTCAACACAGAGTCCAATGCAGGGCTTGAACTCAAGAACCAAACTGTGAGATCATGACCTGAGCTGAAGTCAACACTTAACCGACTGAGCCACCCAGGTGCCCCTAAAGATTTTGAAACCCAGCATTTGGAACCCCAGCATTCTCTTGTCCAGCCATTATCTGCTGCTGCCTCCCTTGTCATGGCTTGATACTTGGGATAGTCATTTCTAATTTTAAACTTAAGATTATTCTTCATTCCCCTATGCTGCAGTTTTTCCACCACTAGTTTTATCTGAAAACATTAATGTTTACTCTCGAAAACTCTAACAATTAGTAACATACACTAGATATGTCATTGGAATATGTTAAAGACCACTTGCGTCTGCATGCTACTGTAGCGTGTTGAGGGTTGCCGATTTGTGTAAATGGCCGTCACTTATCATTATCGACACATAGCATCCATGATCCTTACCAGCTTCCATGGAGAAAATTCTATCTATTTTCTGTATAAAAAAGATATCTATGTATCTTTTCAGCCCCAGCAAAGCTTGCTAATCAGGTGCAGGCTAGTCTCCCTTTCTGCCAAAATGGAAGCAGGGTTTGTGAGTTCTCTGCATTCCTCAGACTCACTGGAGGGTGCACCTGGTCTTAGTTAATTGGGTGAAGGAGTTGTGCCTATAAGGTGAAAGGAATTAGTGACAGGTTTCCTATTCATTCCACCCCCTGAGGTGGGATAAAAAGCTTGACTGGCTCCCCCATTTTACAAGACCAATTGGAGAAAGACATAATTAAGGGAAATTCAGTGTGGCATGAAGCTTTTCCTTTGTTTGAAGATGGTAAAGGTCAAGAAACACAATCTCAGATAAACATCGGGTTAGCTGGCTTTATTTTTAATATTTAGTCAGCAAGCAGAAGAGACAACCAACCAGATCATTTAGCCATTGGGTTATAAATTTGCCATTATGTGATTTAGCTGAGTGATGGCGGAGAGGTCTTATAAAGTTTATTGGAGTTCAAGAAAGGAAACCATCACACCTGGCTGGCTCTGACATAAGGGAAAGTGCCTTGTGGGAGTTGGTTAGACCTTCTAATATGATCAATGGCCTGATGTTACCTAGCAAAAAGAAATGAAAGACTTAACTTGGAAAGTGTGTTAATTCTTTCAGGCTATTTAGTATAATTTAATGTACCATAGAGTGCCCCAGGGTATTGAAAGAGTTAACTCCCCAGACAAAATGAAGAATTACTCCCTTTTTCCTGGAAATATCAGGCCCATATGTATAGAGAGAACTTTATTAGCAAGGGTATTAAAATTGGTTTCACTGTAAGCGATTTTCCTAGGTTCCATTTCTGTGCCATCTGTCCTTTCTTTCCTTACCAGTAAAAGCAATAAAATGTACATGTTCACTAAAAAGAAAGGAATAGAGTTTTATGGCATTCAAGGGACATTAAAATTCCTTTCTCTGTAGAATATATCTTGATCTTTCAGAATACTGTTTTAACAACTAATTTCTAATATATCCATAGCAATGTTTTCATATTTTATGTTAATGGTCACATAGACAAACTGGGTAAAAACCATGAACAAAACAAACCCCAAGTAATGTAAGCAATAATTGCCACTGAGAATACAAATTGTGGCTGTAGTTTTGATATAAACGTGAAAATCACAGTAAGTGAGACATGAAATAGGGTTATCCTTGTCTTCATGTTTGCCTTACATTTTTTTAAAAAAGGCATTTAAATTAATGGGAATTGGTTCTTTCAAGGAAATGCTCCTAATTTCCTGGACTTGGATCTGATCACAGTATACTATCATTGGTAAGAAAGAATAGACAGATTCAATCAACCATTATCATTGATATTGATTTTTGTTAACAAAATGGCCCCTGAATGCAGGCCAGCTGGGGCTCCTACCTATTCCTCTTATCTGTGCTTTTCACAGCACTTAAGTTTCTTTTATGAAGTGTTTTCCTGTACTTGTTTAATGTTCAAACTAGTAGCATTTAACCAGTTTGAACAAAATTAGAATTTTCAGTTATACTTTTAACACCCAAGCCAACATCCTCTGGATTTCTAATAAAACCATATTAAATACTGCCATGAAGGAATTTTGCCCAAATGAAGAAAGAGAACCATATGCCTATTTAGTGCTAGAAATTTAACTTTTATATAATTTAGCTATGTCATTTCCTAAAATCTTTTAGACTGGAATATGTCATTCTATGATAGTAATAATATTCTGAACTGATCATCTTTAATGCATTGTTCTCTAATCATTCTGCAAAGAAATAAAGATCATTATACATATTATGCAGAAGGAGAAAGTCAAGTACAGGAAGCTTAGCTTTCCTTCCTGAAGTTGTTCTTTGAGTAAGAAACAAGTCAAGGATAGAGCTTAAAATAACATACTATTGATTTTTCTGGGCCATTAGATCACAAATGTTTCATTCAACTGCAGGTTTCACACTTTACCAGAATGTAAGAACACCTTATCTCTCTGGGTCTTTATGGTTTTTAAAGTCCTTTCTTGTCCGTTATCTAATTTGATCTTCAGAACATCCCTGTATGCTAGTCGGGTTCTCTGAACTTCAGTTTTCTCCATCCTAAAATGAGAATGTGTGGTTTACCCAGGTTTGAAACTGGTCAACCGCTGAGCAAGTTCACAGGTCCAGAAATGGTGTTTCCTCTATGTTGTGCCCTTTGTTAGAACATTGAAACTAAAAATGTCTCTTGATTTGTTAAAACAATACTTAGAAATAGCGTATTTAGTTTTTATTTTCATTAACAAAGTAATTCATGACTTTTGTCAAATATATGGGGAATACAAAAAATAATAGGAATAATCATCCACATATGCCTCCATCAAGGCCAAAAATATGATTAACATTTTCTTTCCAATCCTTCACATGTGTCTTTATGGAGTAGCTGACACAATGCTGTGATTTTATTTTGTGTTCTCATTCCCTACACTAACATTGTAATGTGAATGTAATACTATGGTAATAAAAACTCTTAATTTCATTTTTATGGTGACTTAGTAACAACAACACCCATTAACACCTGTGTCACTTTTCTATATTTATTTCTTCTTAAGTTTATTTATTTTCTATTTAAAGTAAATCTACACCCAACACCGGGCTCAAACTCATGATCCTGAGGTGGAGTCGTATGCTTTTCCAACTGAGACAGCCAAGTGTCCCACTTTTCTATATTTTCTTTATATTTCTATATAGGAAACTTTTGAGTTGAGTAGGATAAATAAACACCTTTGTTCATATGGCATTCATTTAAATGTAGCTGCTCAGAATTTTCTAGAGAGTTAGCCAACTAAAAAATTGAACATTTTAAAAGATGTGGCTTGTCAAAGTTCTCTCTAGCAGTGGAGTACTTGGTCTCTGAATGCCTGCATTCAAATTCCACTTCTAGCTCTTATTCTTGTTAAAGTGAAGAACCTCACCCAAAATACTTAACTACTTTGATCTTCGGTTTATTCATGTTTAAAGTGGTGGTAATAATATACATCATAGAAGCCATTGTTTTGAGGTTTAAAAGTTAAAAAGGACACAAAATTACAATGACATTGATATGTATAAAATATTCAATAAATATTCATACTACATACTCCCCGAGACATGTGCAGACACCTATAATACATCTCCTTTGACATAGTGTTTGCTATTGAAGTGGGAGGTAAAGAGATATTTCTTCTGAGTCCTGGGAGATAAAATAATGTGCCAAGGAAATGCTAAAAAATGTGTAAACTCTTACAATTATCTCATCTATTGGAGGAGATAAAACAACTGATAGTCAATACCTAACTTCCTTATGCCAAATTTTCACATTTTTTGGTCCTTTTATTTATCTCTATTTTGTTCCATGAGTCAATATTTTTTTTCTATGTCCCATTAGCATAGGCTTAATTTTAATAAATTTAATGCAGCTTAAAAATCAGTATAACATTTCATACACCTTGTCCCACTTCAGAAGTTCTTGGGCTGCTTAATTTCCTTATTAAATTTAGAAGTAGCACAATAAATTTCATTAAAAATAAATGAAAATAATGATGTTTTGATTGGAACTGTATTTATCAATAGATAAATTTGGAGATACTTGAAGCATGTGTGATAATAAGCTTTCAACAGACGAGCAGCTTACTTAAATCTTCTATAAATTTTTTCAATAAAATATTATAATATCACCACAAAAGTTTTGTACAACTTCTTTTTAGTTAATTCCAAACAACCCTTTGTATTCTTGAACTATTTTAGTGACACCTGTCTCCTTTTCCAAAAGATAATTTATGAAGTGAAATTTATTTCTATACTCTTTTATTTGAGAAACTTGCTAAACTTTGAATAAGTGAACTGTATTTCTACTTTTCATTTTCATGTGTATGTATGTGTATCTCATCATTTATACTTAGGAACGATGCTATCATCTTATTTTCAGACTTTCTAGTAGAACATGGAAGAATATTGATTCTAAAGTATATTATTCTCTTATCCTCAATACTAAAGAGACTGTAGGGATGCCTGGGTGGATCAGTCAGTTAAGCATCCCACTTCAGCTCAGGTCATGGTCTCACAGTTTGTGGGTTCGAGCCTCTCATCGGGCTCTGTGCTGACAGCTAGCTCAGAGCCTGGAGCTTGTTTTGGATTCTGTGTCTCCCTCTCTCTCTGGCCCTCCCCTGTTCATGCTGTCTCTCTCTCTCTCTCTCTCAGAAATAAATAAAACATTAAAAAAATTTTAAAGATAAAAATAAAAATAAAGAGACTGTCAAAGATTGATCATTACCATACCCATTACCACAGGGCTACAGAATCTTTTCTTGGATTAAGAAGATTCCCTTATATTTATACATTTCTGGGATATTTTAACATGAATGAAATGTGTATTTTAACAAATTTTGCTATTCATTTAGATGATCATATAATGCTCCTTCGTTAGTCACTTTTAGTAAATTAGGTTAATTGTCCTCTGTTAAATTAGTTTTTCATTCCTTGGATAACCTCAATTTTCTCATGGTAATTTATAATTTTAAAATATTTCCATAATTAAGATCACTGCTATTTTCACTGCAAGGAATTTACCCAAGGGATACAGAAATGCTGATGCATAGGAGCACATGTACCCCAATGTTCATAGCAGCACTCTCCACAATAGCTAAAACATGGAAAGAGCCTAAGTGTCCATCAACAGATGAATGGATCAAGAAGATGTGGTTCATCTATACCATGGAATACTACATGGCAATGAGAAACAATGAAATCTGGCCACGTGTAGCAACATGGATGGACCTTGAGGATGTTATGCTGAGTGAAATAAGTCAGGCAGAGAAGGACAAATATCATATGTTTGCACGTATAGGAGGATTAGGAGGAAGTTGACGGAGGAACAAGGGGGAGAAGAAGGGCGGAAATGGTGAGTTTAAATAATTAGTTAAATTATAATAAATTAGTGAGTTTAAATAATTATGTTATCCTAACTTTAGTGAAACAAGTTAAGGCAAAATTATAGTATTAGGGCATCTGGCTGGCTCAGTTGGGAGGAAGGTGCTGCCTGGCAGACTGATAATTTGGATGCTGACAATGTAGAAACACAGAATGTACAGAAGCCAGAGACAAAGGAGAGGTGCTTGATTATGGGTTGGCACGCCATAAAGGAATGGCAGGATATATGCAATGTGCTGAATTGGAAAAAGATGCAGCCCAAAATTCTTTATCTAAGAAGGCTGTCATTCAAAATAGGAGAGGTAAAGAGTTTTCCAGATAAAGAAAAACTAAAAGAGTTCATGACCACTAAACCAGCCTTATGAGAAATTTTAAGGGGAGATCTCTGAGGGGAGAAGACAAAACAAAAGAAAAAAAAAACGCCAAAAACAACAAAGACTAGAAAGGACCAGAGAACACCACCAGAAACTCCAATTCTACTGGCAACACAATGGTATTAAATTTGTATCTTTCAGTACTTACTCTAAATGTTAATGGACTAAATGCTCCAATCAAATTATGTAGAGCATCAAAAGGGATAAGAAAACAAGATTCATCTATATACCATTTACAAGACACCCATTTCAGATCTAAAGACACCTCTAGATTAAAAGTAGGGGTTTGGAGAACCATCTATCTGGTAATGATTGCCAAAAGAAAGCTGGAGTAGCCATACTTATATCACACAAACTAGATTTTATATTTAAAATTTTTAATGTTTATTTATTTTTGAGATACAGAGAGAGACAGAACATGAGCAGGAGATGGACAGAGAGAGAGGGTCACAGAATCTGAAGCAGGCTCTAGGCTCTGAGCTGTCAGCACAGAGCCTGACCTGGGACTCTAATTTACAAGCTGCAAGATCATGACCTGGGCCAAAGTCAGATGCTTAAACTGACTAAGCCACTCAGGCACCCCCCCCTTTTTAATTTTTTTTTTCAAACTAACTAGATTTTAAAATAAAGACTGTAACAAGAGATGAAGGGCATTACATCATATTTAAGGGGTCTATCCACCAAGAAGATATAACAATTGTAAACATTTATGCCCCTGACATGGAGAATGCAAGTATATAACAATTAATTACATTAATTAAGTATATCACCAATTAATCACAAAACATAAAGGAACTCATTGATAATAATACCATAATAGTAGGGGGACTTCAACACCGCACTTAGAACAATAGATGGATCATCTAAGCAAATGGTCAACAAAGAAACAATGGCTTTGAATGACACACTGTACCAATGGACTCAACAGATATATTCAGAACATTTCTGAAGCAGCAGAATACACATTCTTCTCAAGTGCACATGGAGCATTCTTAGGAATAGATCACATACTGGGACACAAATCAGCTCTCCATAAATACAAAAAGATCAAGGTCATACCTTTCATAATTTCAGACCACAGCCCTGTGAAATTTGAAATCAGCCGCAAGGAAAAAATTTGTAAAGTCCACAAACACTTGGATTTTAAAGAACATACTACTAAAGAATGAATGGGTTAACAAAGAAATTAAAGAAGAAATTAAAAATTACATGGACTCAATGAAAATGATAACATGACAGCTCAAACCTCTGGCATGCAGCAAAGGTGGTCATAAGAGGGAATTATATAGCAATCCAGGCCTTCCTAAAGAAGGAAGAAAGGTCTAAGATATACAGCCTAACCTTATACCTTAAAGACCTGGAAATAGAACAGCAAATAAATCCCAAAACCAGCAGAAGAAGAGAAATAATAAAGATTACAGCATAAATTAATGATATCAAAATAGAAAAACAAATAGAACAAATTAAGAAACCAGGGACTTGTTCTTTGAAAAAATTCAGAAATTTGATAAACCCTAGCCAAATTGATCAAAAAGCAAAAGGAAAGGACCCAAATAAATAAAATCAAAAATGAAAGAGGAGAAATCACAACCAACACTGCAGAAGGACAAACAATAATTAGAGAATACTATGAACAATTATGTACCAATAAATTGGGCAATCTGGAAGAAATCAACAAATTCCTAGAAATATATAAACTACCAAAACTGAAACAGGAAGAAACAGAAAATTTGAACAGACCCATAACCAGTAAAGAAATTGAATTAGTAATCAAAGATATCCCAAAAAACAAGAGACCAGGGCTGGATGGCTTTCCAGGGGAATTCCACTAAACATTTAAGAAAGAGTTAACATCTATTCTTTTCAAGCTGTTCCAAAAAATAGAAATGGAAGAGAAACCTATAAACACATTCTATGAGGTCAACAATACTTTCATTCAAAACCTGACAAAGACCCCACTACAAAGGTGAATTACAGACCAATTTACCTAATGAACATGGATGCAAAAATTCTCAACAAGATACTAGCCAACTGGATCCAAGGATATGTTAAAAGAATTATTCACCATGATCAACTGGGATTTATACCTGGGACGCAGGACTGGTTCAAAATTTGCAAATCAATCACTGTGATATATCACATTAATAAAAGAAAGAATAAGAGCCATATGATCCTCTCAATAGGTGTAGAGAAAGTAATCAACAAAATGCAGCATCTTTTCTTGATAAAAACCCTCAATAAAGATAGAAGAATCATTACTCAAGATCATAAAAGCCATATACAAAAGACCCACCACTAATATCTAAACCTGAGAGCTTTCCCTTTAAGGTCAGGAACACGACAGGAATGTCCACTCTCACCACTGTTATTCAACATAGTGTTGGAAGTCCTAGCCTCAGTAATCAAACAATGCCAAGAAATAAAATGTATCCAAATCGGCAAGGAAGTGGTCAAACTTTCACTCTTTGCAGATGACATGATATTCTATATGGAAAATCCCAAATATTCCACCTGCTAGATCTGATCCATAAATTCAGCAAAGTCAACATATATAGAATCAATGCACGTAAATCTCTTGTATTTCTATACACCAATAATGAAGCAGCAGAAAGAGAAATAAAAAAAATTGATACCATCTACAATTGCACCAAACCATAAAATACCTAGAAATAAACCTAACCAAAGAGGTGAAAAACCTATACACTGAAAACTATAGAAAGTTTAAAGAAGAAATTGAAGAAGACAGAAAAAAAATTAAAAATATTCCATGTTCATGGATTGGAAGAAGAAATATTAAAATGTCAGTACTAAGCAAAGCAATCTACATATTCAATGCAATCCCTATCAAAATAACACCAGCATTCTTCACAGAGCTAGAACAAACACCTCTAAAATTTGTATGGAATCAGAAATAGCCAAAGCAATTCTGCAAAAGAAAACTAAAGCTGGAGGCATCACAATTCCAGATTTCAAGATGTATTGCAAAGCTGTAATCATTAAGACAGTAAGGTACTGACACAAAAACAGACACATAGATCAATGGAACAGAGTAGAGAACCTAGAAATGGACCCACAAATGTATCACCAACTAACCTTTGACAAAGCGGGAAAGAGTATCCAATGGAATAAAGACAGTCTCTTCAGCAAATGGTGTTGGGAAAACTGGACACCAACATACAGAAGATTGATCCTGGAACACTTTCTTACACCATACACAAAAATAAACTCATGTCTACACATAAGACAAGAAGCCATCAAAATTCTAGAGGAAAAAAACAGGCAAAAACCTCTTTGACCTTGGCCGCAGCAACTTCTTACCCAACATGTCTCTGGAGGCAAGGAAAACAAAAGCAAAAATGAACCATAGGGACCTCATCAAGATAAAAAGCTTCTGCACAGCAAAGGAAACAATCAGCAAAACTAAAGAGCAACTGACAGAATTGGAGAATATATTTGAAAATAACATTTCAGATAAAGCAGTATCCAAAATCTATAAAGAATTTACCAAACTCAACACCCAGAAAACAAATAATTCAGTGAAGAAATGGAAAAAAGACATGAATAGACACTTTTCCAAAGAAGACATTCAGATGAATAACAGACACATGAAAAAATGCTCATCATCAGGGAAATACAAATCAAAACCACAATGAGATACCACTTCACACCTATCAGAATGGCTAAAATTAACAACTCAGGAAACAACAGATATTGGCAAGGATGCGGAGAGAGAGGAACCCTTTTGCACTGTTTGTGGGAATGCAAACTAGTGCAGCCATTCTGGACAACACTCTGGAAGTTTCTTAAAAAATTAAAAATAGAACTACCCTCAGACCAAGCAATTGGATCACTAGGTATTTCTCCAAAGGATACAGGTGTGTTGCTTCGAAGGGGCACATACACCTCAAAGTTTATAGCAGTGCTATGGACAATAGCCAGAGTATGGAAAGAGCTCAAATGCCCATTGGCTGATGGATAAAGATGTAGTGTATATATATATATATATATATATATATATATATATATATATGTATATATATATATATATACATATGTAGCATATATATGTACCAAATATATGTGTATATATATGCTACATATATATGTACAATGGAATATTACTTAGCCATCAAAAATAATGAAATCTTGCTATTTGCAACAGGGTGGATAGAACAAGAGTGTATTATGCTAAGCAAAATTAACCAATCAGAGAAAGACAAATATCATATGACTTCACTCACATTTGGAATTTAAGATACAAAAGAGATGAACATAAGGGAAGGGATGTAAAAATAATATAGAAACAAGGAGGGAAATGACCGATAAGAGACTCTTAAATACAAAGAACTAACTGAAGGTTGCTGGAGGGGTTTTGGGTGAGGGGATGGGCTAAATGGGCAAGAAGCATTAAGAAGGACACTGTTGGGATGACCACTGGGTGCTATATGTAGTGGTTGAATCACTGGATTCTACTCCCGAAATCATTATTGCACTAAATGTTAACTAACCTAGATGTAAATTTTTTAAAAAGAACAATTTATGTCACCAATTAACCAAAAAATCAATGCATAATCGATAAGGTATTTTTGCATAGGCTTATTAACAAATTATACTAATTAATAAATTAAATTATTGATTTATGTATTATTTACTTTATTTTATTACCTAAATGTGACCGATACTGTTACAGGCACAAGAGAAAAAGACATGGCCTCTGATATAGAGGGACTGATACTCTTGGCAGCTTGTAATTTTCTGTAACCAAAAGCCAGATCCCACCTTGAGAAGACATGCTGAATGGCCATGGTTTGGGGAGAGCCTTCTCACACATAGCCTTCCTGGTAACATTTTGGTCTATTTGTCTGGCAGAGTTCCAATCCCTTAAAACCAGCCCCATAGCTGAGCATTTTAAAGGTGGTCGCTAGTCCCTACTTCTTCACATACTTGTGTGGCAACAATTCACACGCTTCACTTAAATCTTAACCCAAACTCAAATGATATATATAGTAATGTCTTTTCGTTGTTCCTATTTTGTCCTGAGTCAGTAGTCAACTTCAATATTATCACTTTTAACACCTTCTTAATTTTCTTTTATTTAATAATTTTGATATATGACTAACTTGCCTCTGATATGATACAGTGATATACACAAAACTTCTTGAACATCTTTGTAATTTTATTTTCTCATAACTCTTTCCAAAAATCATTATAACCTGGCATTTACTTATAAGTAAATGTTGCCTATTCCTGAACTCTTAATACCTGATTCAGTGCACTTCCCTCTCTTCTTAATATTTGGTCTTAGTAGGGATAATAGCTACTTAGCTAAAAGTATTTGCCTCCTTGATATGTAACACATACTTGGTGCCAAATATCTATTTTAAATGCAGTGATAAACTCAAGATTTTCATCAAAAAAACTCTCCTTAAGTTTAGTGGACACTCCAAACAATCCATTGCATGATTACTTTTCATTTGCACGTGTATGTTTGTGTTTCTCACCTTAATTTTCTTCTGGAAACAGAAGTAAAAAATCAAATAGAAGGATTCACTGTGGAATGTCAGCCCAGACTATGAATGCTAGAATCTATACGATAGATTTATTATATCCTTTAAAACTCACTCCATTCTTCCAAATGACCCTAGAGCATTCCTTCTGTGATAAATGTGGGAATACTTTTATGGGCCAGTGTTTAGCAACAGGAAAATGTGCTTCACCATCTATGCTAATGCAAGTACTTAATATAATCCTATGAATTTATAAGTATCTTTTTGTTGACTACTTAAGGCATTTCAAATCCTTGGACAAGTGGATTCTAATTCTTTTAATCCAGATTCTTCCTCTAAATAATGATAGTAACGAGTGTGATATCCAGGAATTCCAATTCTCACTGGAAAGAAGTTTAAAATAATAATAAAATGAAAAGCTGCTAAAGTTGAAAATGTAATGTTCCTACAAAAGATAAATATAAATACAGATCTCATGATATCACATGTGAAGAAAATACATTGTTTTTGCAAATAGGCAGCATTGGTGAAAATACCTCTGTTTTTCTTGGTGTCAGTGTCTTTAGTAATTACTTTTCCAAGTTTCCATTCTAGATCAAAGAGGGGGAAGAAGGCCACAGAGATAGTAATAACAAGATTTGGAATGTTTCCACGTTTTTTTTAAAGTGGGTGGAATTATTTTTAATAGCAGACACACTGAAGTAGACTTGTTATTTTTGAACTTAAAAAAATTTTATGTTCTCCTTTGTTAGTCTGTGGGTTGAAATTTTTACAAAGCATTTTTGGACATGGGGGTGTACCTGTGAGGTGGGGTGGACATGTTCCTGTCTGACTAGAGCTCAGATCTCTTTTCTTTCTTTTTCAAACTGTTGAGCCTATAAGGGACCCACAACAGTCATGCAAAGAAAAAAATTAAAATAATAAAATATGTAATAGGAACCAGGAACTTGGAACTCTCTAACAGCTTGAACTTTTTACCCTTCTAACACTGTAATATTTTTTTCCTTCTTTCTCAAGATGTCAATCTATTTTTTAATCACACTAAACCCTCTGACGATTATTTTTAAAGAATGTGTGAGTGTATCTGTGTGTGGGTTCATTTCCAATGGAATGAATTGGATAGGCTGAAGGTCTGCTGTGAAAGCGAGTTAAAACCAAATTATATGTCACTAAAATTGGAAGTTTATATGTATCCTTTTTTTTTTTAACTCTCCCCCTATGTTACTGATTAGTTTCCTAATATTTTAATCTGTCTCCCTTACTCAGGATGCCTTTCTGCACAATCACTACTGCTTTTACACTTGGCATATTGACCTCTAACCTTTCCAGCCCAGGTAAGAGGGTGAATGATATGCCTATGCAGAGGGAAATGCTTATACCCTGCCTAGCATTCTAAAGGGTCAGCTCTGTGGAATATTCATAGAGGACTTTAAGTCATTGCCCCTGTCTTCATTTACGCACTGGACTGTTGCTTGATCAGATTATGAATTTGATACAGCTTCCTTTTATTTTTTAAGTTAATCTTCTTATTGAAACAGATACAGAGAGAGAGAGAGAGAGACAGAGAGAGAGAGAGAGAGACAGAGAGAGAGAGAGAGAGAGTGAGAGAGCGAGAGAGCATGAGCAGGGGAGGGGCAGAGAGAAAGGGAGAGATATTTTAAAATGTATGGTATTGGCTCAGATAAACCAGTCAATCAATAAATACAGCAGGGTGCCTAGAAATAGAGCCCATATATATATATATATATATACATACCAAAATTTGAGGTATAAAATAAGTGGTTTTGTAGATTAAAGAAAAATATAAATTAGTTAATAAAATTGATATGCAAATCAAAGAAAAATATGAAGAAAGACAACCAGATCCATAATTTATATCATACACAAAAATTTCAGACATAAGTATGAAAAGCACATTTAAAAATTTAGAAAAAAATGTAAGAATTTGGGGTATACAATGAATAAAACCTAGAGAAAATACTGATTAGTTTTGTTAATTAAAATTAGAAACCTGATCTTATCAAACAGTCTATCAAGTAAATGAAAAAAAACAAATCACATATTCAGAGCAGTTACATGAAAAACATAATTAACAAAAAATTAATATTCATAATATAGAAAATTTTCTGCATATCAATAACAAAAAACACAAACAACTCAATAGAAACATGGGCAAAAATAGGGTAGATATTTCACAGAAAAAGTATCAAATGTCAATTAGTATATAAAAAGCTCATCAGTTTATTAGATATTGCTTTATGAGATCCCATTTCAAATTTTCCAGGTAGCAAAAATGATAGTCTGAAAATACCAAACAATACTGTATTTGACAATATAGCACAGTGCACATTCTTAAGCTGCTGATGGTAGTACTGAAAAAAAAAATTAGCTAGTATATTTGAACATGTGTGTAAGCAGCAACTATACTTTGCTACAGATAAAGCCATCCATATGTATTAGGACACATTAGAAATAATGTTCTTAGAAGCATCGTTTTAATTGAAAACAACAAACAGGAGAAAAACAAATGGCCATCTAAAATAATGTTGATTATTAAATTATGTTCTATTCTCTCAGCAGAGTATGTTAAAGCAATGAAAATAAACTAGAGCTATATATAAAAACATGTATAGAACTTTAAGTAGAAAGCACTAAATAGAAAAGGATATTATAGAAGATAAACTACAATCTGGTTCATTTGTATAAAGCTCAAGTAAAACAGAACTACACAATATAGTGGGGTTAGTTTAGGTGGAGCAATAGGAGGGGAACAATCACACAGATACTGTAGAAGTAGATATATTTGGGGGCGCTTGGGTGGCTCAGTTGATTAAGTGTCTGACTGCAGCTCAGGTCATGATCTTGCAGTTGGGGGGGCTTGAGCCCTGCGTTTGGCTCTGGACTGACAGTCTAGAGACAGCTTCGGATTCTGTGTCTCCCTCTCTCTGCCCTGTCCCCACTCTAACTCAGTCTCTCTCAAAAATAAACAGTAAAAATTTTAAAAATGAAATTTTGTATATTTAATTTTAGTGCTTATTTTTATAACTTTTATTATTTTGTATCAAAATCCACATAATACATTGCATATAATCTCTTGTATACTCCAAATTATGCTAATATAATTTTCAGAATTAGTATATGTACAGATGGGAATTAATATTATATAAATATAGAAGCAAATGCTAGTCTGTCACTAGCTGTGTAGATGATAAACAGATACCCAAAATTTAGAAGGATAAAAGTAATATTACTTCCCTTTAGTGTTTTAAAACTAATGTAATGTATATAGCACAGTGCCTTGAGTATAGTAAATGTACAGCTTTTAGTACCTAATTTTTAAATACTATGGTGATACATTATACAAAATAGTTTTAATGTATAACTTTTGTGAGAGGAAGTGATTGATGATTATTTTTAAGTTGGGATTTGAAAGACACTGTAGATTTTAATTGGCAGATCAGAAGAAGAAAAAAATTAACATGAGAAGTAAGTATATCAGAAAACTCAAAATGGAAAAAAAAGGAAGGGAAGAAGAAAGATGGTAGACAGATAGATATGAAACTATGAAATCATAAATTTGATTAAAAAGGATGGTCTAACACATAAAATAATAAGAAAAGATGTTTGGGACGAGCTTAAGAAACTGAGTGCACTCATGAGAATATAGAGAGTAGAGGCTGGGATGGATTTCTTTACACTTGTTTAGAATGTCCCAAAACCTACATCCAGCTGTGATATGTGAGTGAATTACAGGTATGTTAGAAGATAGCCCTTATTTTCTGATTGGTTTCTATTTGCTCTCTTTCCTCCTTTCTCTTCCTCTAGTCCCTACCCTCATCATTTCTTTCACTTGCTTCTATCAACTATTTAAACTATTCTTGGCATTTGATGTTAAAAATTAGCTAAATGCTGGGGTGCCTGGGTGGCTCAGGCGATTGGGCGGCGGACTTCGGCTCAGGTCATGATCTCACAGTTCCTTTGAGCACCGCATTGGGTTCTGTGCTGACAGCTAGCTCAGAGCCTGGAGCCTGTTTCGGATTCTGTGTCTCCCTCTCTCTCTGACACTCCCCTTCTCGCACTGTCTCTCCCTCTCTCTCAGAAAAAAAAAATAGCTAAATGCTGATTCTCGGTGAAATTTCCTAATAAATTCTTGTTTTTATGAAAAAAGAAATTTGCAGGTTAAAAGAAATAATAATGATATTTCAAAATTTAGAAATTGATTAAAACATTTTGATCTTGATTGTATATGTCATATTTTTATTTTGTATATTTCAAAAATTTAATTGGAAACCGTATTTAAATTGTAAAAAGTTTTTAAGTTTATTTATTTATTTTGAGAGAGAAAGAGAGACAGAACATGAGTGGAGGACGGGCAGAGAGAGAAGAGAATCCCAAGAAGGCCTTGAGCTGTCAGCATAGAGCCTGATGCAGGGCTCAAACCTACAAATCATGAGATCATTACCTGAGCCAAAATTAAGAGTCAGACGCTCAACCAACTGAGCCACCCAGGTGCCCCTCAACTTGATATTTTGTTTACCCCATGCTTAACACTTTAAAATTGTTGATGCAAGTTAAATTAAAATATTCTTGAAATGATCTATATATATTGCCTTCTGTGTTTTTTTTCTTTTAGTTTTTGTTTAAATTTTAGTTGGTTCAGTGTTATATTAGTTTCAGGTATCCAACTTAGTGATTCAACACTTCCATACACCACCTGGTGCTCATCACAAGTGCACTCCTCAATCCCCCTCACCTATTTCACACATCCCACCAACCACCTCTGCTTCAAAACTAAGCGAAAACTAAAAGAAAAAAAAAACACAGAAGGCAATATATATAATAGATCATTTCAAGAATATTTTAATTTTATACAACTATAGCTTGTATAGTTGATATACAGATATAGATATATAGTTGTATAGTTTATATATAGTTGATCTTTCCTTCTTTTGATACCCTCGAAAAGCAGTGTTTGAAAGAAGGACCACCGCACCAGTAGTTGGTCAGGAAGGTGGTCTGAAAAGGCAGGTTGAGGGAGCATACAGGGTGACATATGGAAAGAGATGAACGAGTATGAATTTGCATTGTTCCAATCACCTCTGCGGGCTGCAAGGATGTGGCTCTCCCAGGGTCTCCAGCGTGTTCAGAAGAGGGTGACTGGGGCATCTCGCCACCACCTCACAGTTGCTGCTGGTTGCAAATGACACCTGGAAGATGTTCGTCCTGCGGTGCTTTCTAGCTGGACTTAGGTTTAAATTAGATGGTCTTCTTTGCTTGGGAAAAGGCCTTGGGGCAGAAAGCAAACGGATAAAGTGCCCTACTTGAGGAGTGACCTGCCTGAGTGAGGCATGTCCAAGTTCCATATGAACTGTCTGCTACAATTGCAGCTGAACTTCAAATTGTGCCACAGGAATGCGGTGTAAGGTGCTCAAGACATTTGCCTAATACATATGTTCGAAAGTCAATGTTCTGAAGCCATAAAAGCCAGTAACTCTCTTATGAATGTGTGTTTATTTGACATATTATCATAGGAGTGCCTGAGTGGCTCAGTCGGTTAAGTATCTGACTTTGGCTCAGGTCATCATCTTGCGGTTTGTGGGTTTGAGTCCCATATCAAGCTCTCTGTTGTCAGCATGGAGCTGGCTTCAGATCCTTTCCCCTCTTCTCTCTCTGCCCCTCCTCCACTAGCTCTCTCTCTTTCTCTCTTTCAAAATAAATAAAGAAATTTAGAAAAAATAAATTATCATAAATCCCCATTTTACTATCAAGATAGGCAACTATTCAACTGAAGCTATAAAGTTATCTAATGTATAAGATAGCATTGTCTTAAAAGTTTATCATTAATTAGATAGTATTATGAAGATTATCATATATTTGCATTCATATTTCCCTGTATTATTTCTACCTCAGTCTAAACCTTTAGCTTTTCAGTTATATTTTTAAAATAAACAATATTGCTAAGTTAGCTACACTGACATTTTGCTAAACAAAATATCTATATGGGGCAGAAAAGAGTTTTTCAGTCTTTTAGGTGTTTGAAAGTACAAAAATAAGAATAAATTACCCTCATGGGATTAGTTCCAGCAGTGTGAGATCATACTGAAGTAGCTAGTCCCAAGATCACACAAGTAATTGAGAAATCCAAAATACTTCACATATTACAGAGTGGCTTATTTTTCTACCTTGCATAAACTAATGTCCCAAGCTAGTGTTCAGGACCAGTGAGGCAAAGAAATAGGAAAGACTATTTTGGACTATTTTGAGTAATGTATTGCTGATGCATCCAATGACATAAAGACCATACAAAAAATGGTAAGAATGTTATTTTTTTCATGGAAATATAAAAACATACTACTTAAGACAAACACTCAAGTGGAAATAAGCATTTTAAAATACAAGATTGCATGAAAACATATAATTTCATGTGCTATACGTACACAGGCAGAATACAAAGTCAAGCGCCATCACTAAGAACCGTTCTGTGCACCTACATCTCAGCATTGCTTGGTGCAGACCTTGTCTCTGCCGTTTATTTGTGGTTTGATCTACAGCAAACTGCTTAAACATTCTGATATTTAAAATGGAGAGGGCGGTTAAATTATTTTGGGGCACCTGGGTGGTTCAGTCTGTTGAGAGTATGACTTCAGTTCAGGTCATGATCCTGCAGTTCATGGATTCAAGCCCTGCATCAGGCTCTGTGCTGACAGCTTAGAGCCTGGAACTTGCTTCAGATTCCGTGTCTCCCTCTCTCTCTGCCCCTCCCCTCTTCATGTTCTGTGTCTCTCAAAAAATAAAATAAAACGTTTATTTTTTTAAAGGGAGAACGCAGTATGTCTTACATCATTGGCTGTTATGAGGATTAAGCAAATTAGTATTGATAGTACTAGATATATCAGTAAATATTAATCTTATTAGTAAATTAATATTAACTTGGCCCAAGATTTCTTGTTTATACTTCTTTCCATAGCCTAGTTGTTAACAATGCCCACTAACTCACAAAAGTGTCTTACCTTTGAAGACAAATTATATGGTTGCATTAACTAATATTTATTCTGAGAAGTCTGGGGTTTGGATAATATATTGTTAATTCAGAAAAGACTCTACATGCTGTGGTCTGGCTATAGATTCAGATTTATATTAAATGATATTAAAAGTAGGTGAAACAAATAAATTAAAGTAGGTGATTTTAATAGGGTTAAAGTCATTATATTTCTTCAGCTTTGTGCAGAGAAGTAGGATGAAAATATCACTTTCATTTGTTTCATATGAAATGCTTTTGCTGTGCAAATTTTTTTTTGTCAAAATTTACAAACTCAGAAATTTTTTTAAAAATTTATGTATAATTATTGTGGGTGATTATGTTTTACAGATTGTTGAAGAATAATACTTGTGTCTCAAAGCAACTAATTGAAGAAAAAATTTTGAACACCTGCACAAATGTATTTTTTAATTGCAGAAACTGCATGAAATAGATAACAATGTATTGATTTAGTTTATGTATTTAAGCAAAAACTGAACTTTGAGTGAATATGATTAAAATACTCACTAGCATTATTTAATTAATCTTTAAATTTGAATTCTACAGAATAATTATTAAAATTAATGAAAAGATTTTATCAATATTTTGAAATGAGGATATGAAAATTAAACTGTTTTAATTCCAAATCCATTTCATTACCATTAGAAATGTCAATATTTTCTTTGTTAATAACAGAAAAAGAAGAGTGATAGATGTAAAGAATAAATACATATTTGGAGTATTAAGACTGACAATTCTGAAATCATATTAATGCTACAGATAAATTTATTTCAATTGGCATAAAAAACAATAAATTATCTTTTCCATTTGTTACTACCTAAATGCATGAATAAAACTTCCAATTAAGAGATATTTTTTAAAAAATTGGAGGAATCAGTGAAAGTCTTGATGAGTTTTCAGTTAATATCTGGAAAAAATAATACAGAAGCCAATTCATTTTTCTTATTTAAAATTTTGAAAATATTGGGATTTTATAAAAATTCAAAATTTAGTATTCCTCTATTTCTTTTGTGTTTCTTCTTTTTTTAATGTTTTATTTTTGAGAGAGAGAGACAGTGTGAGCAGGGGAGGGTCAGAGAGAGAGGGAAACACAGAATCCGAAGACAGGCTCCAGGCTCTGAGCTGTCAGCACAGATTCTGACACAGGGCTTGAACCCAGGAACTGTGAGATCATGACCTGAGCTGAAGCTGGACACTTAACCGACTGAGCCACCCAGGTGCCCCGCTTTTGTATTTCTTTTACTTATGCAACAAAAAAAGAATGCATTTCTTCACCATGTCCCACATAGACCTCCATTGACTCATCATGTTGTATAAGTAGCATTTTGTATGCGTACCATGATATAAATAAATTGGTCAAACAATTAATTTATCAATAACGGTAAAAAAAAAGAGTTCTTTTCTAGAGAATGATAAGATAAAAATATTATATGAGAAATACATAGCTGTATGCAGGTTGGATTGAATGAATAGGACTTGGGTTGTACTAAAGACTGTCAGTAGTAATATATGGACAAGTTCATATATCCAAATGAACCCTCCTTCAATGGGGGGCTTTGTAACAAAAGTGAGTATGGATAGGATCCATGAGACTGGGAATCAGAGTGGATTTGTGGGAGACCAAGACAATAAATCCTCCAAAGTTTCAATGTTGACTGTAGACATCTCACTGTTAAGATACTCATAATCCTGAACATGAACAATTCTGTGCTGGCATTGTTCCTAGATGTCTCCTTTTCTATGTTTAAATTTCATTTATTATTTTACACAAATTTGTGTACCTAGATTATTCTGGTATTTTTGGAGTCTGGGAATTTTGAGTAGTGATCGCATTGAGTATCTTGAGCCAAATGCTGTGGATCCAATGCATTGCAACGTATCACCCTCAGTTTTTAGCCTTTAATGCCTACTCAGCTTTCAGGAGCAATCAACTTTAATGTGGCTGCTCACAGGATCACCTTTAAGTTTATTTACAATTTTGCATTTCATTTGTAGTGTGCATCAAGTGTTACTGGAAGTACTTCTCTTTCCAAAGAAATGATTATAACTCGTGATGAAATTTAGCAAAATAAAGCTACAGGAAATACAAAGTTTGCTTTGAGACTTAGTCAAGTTTATCTTAGTCTATTCTTAAGAGTACACCACTTGGCCTCATAAAGGAAAATGACCATATGTTTGCCAAGATTCCTGAATCCACATCTCATGTATGTGAATAATCTCTTAGGAGTCAGATGGCCATTATTTGGCCTTGAGCCCCATCATTTATTAAACTTATATCTTCCAAATGGCTATCATTTCTCTCAATCTTTTTTCTATGAAGTGTAAAATGAAGATACTCCATTTACCTCTCATAGAATTCTTATATTGACCAACTGTGAATATATATTTCTTTTTTTTTTGTGAATATATATTTCAAAGCCATATGTAAATTAAGAACTTTACAAACATAAAGGAAGAATGTATTAAATAATATATGCCCCAAATATCTCTTCTTTATCAGATCAATTTGGTATGAGACATATATATATGCTAAACAGTTTGTTTTTTCTTTTTTTTAAAAGTTTACATCCAAGTTAGCTAGCATATAGTGCAATAATGTCTTCAGGCCTAGAATCCAGTAATTCATCCCCTACATATAACAGCCAGTACTCATCTCAACAGGTGTCCTCCTTAATGCCCCTGGCCCATTTAGCCTATCCCTCCACTCAACACCATTCCAGTAACCTTCAGTTTGGTCTCTGTATTTAAGAGTCTCTAATGGTTTGTCTCCCTCCCTGTTTTTATATTATTTTTGCTTCCCTCATCTATGTTCATCTGCTTTGTGTCTTAAATTCCACATATGAATGAAGTCATGTGTTATTTCCTTTTCTCTGACTGACTAATTTTGCTTACTATAATACAATCTAGTTCTATCCACCCTGTTGCAAATGGCAAGATTTCATTCTTTTAGACTGCAAAGTAATATTCTATTGTGTGTGTGTGGGGGGTACATACATACCACATCTTCTTTATCCATTCATCAGATGATGGGCATTTGGGCTCTTTCCATACTTTGGCTATTGTTGATAGTACTGCTATAAATATTGGGGTGCATATGCCCCTTCAATACAGCATATCTGTATCCTTTAGATAAATACCTAGTAGTACAGTTGCTCAGTCATAGCGTAGTTCTGTACTTAATTTTCTGAGAAACCTTGATACTGTTTTCCAAAGTGGATGCACTAGTTTACACTCCCACCCGCAGTGCAAAAGGGTTCCTCTCTCTCCACATCCTTGCCAATATCTGTTGTTTCCCAAGTTGTTAATTTTAGCCATTCTGATAGGTGTAAGGTGGTATCTCATTGTGGTTTTGATTTGTATTTCCCTGATGCCTAGTGATGTTGAGCATTTTTTCATGTGTCTGTTATCCATCTGAATGTCTTCTTTGGAAAAATATATGTTCATATCTTTTCTCCATTTCTTCACTTATTTGTTTCTTGGGTGTTGAGTTTGCTAAGTTTTTTATGGCTTTGGGTACTAACCTTTTATCTGAAATGTCATTTGCAAATATCTTCTCCTGTTTTATTGGTTGCCTTTTAGTTTTGCGGATTGTTTCCTTTGCAGTACAGAAGGTTTTTGTCTTGATGAGGTCTCAAAAGTTCATTTTTGCTTTGGTTTCCCTTGCCTCCAGAGACATGTTGAGTAAGAGGTTGCTGTGGCTGAGGTCAGAGAGGTTTTTGTCTGTTTTCTCCTCAAGGATTTTGATGGCTTCCTGTCTTATATTTAAATCTTTTATCCATTTTGAGTTTAGTTTTGTGTATTGTGTAAGACAGTGAGTGATCCAGGTTCATCTTTTGTCACTGTCCAGTCTTCCTAACACTATTTGCTGAAGAGACTGTCTTTATTCCATTGGATATTCTTTCCTGTTTTGTCAAAGATTAGATGGCCAAATATTTGTGGGTCCATTTGTGGGTTCTCTATTCTGTTCCATTGATCTGAATGTCTGTTTTTGTGTTAGCACCATACTGTCTTGATGATTACAGCTTTGTAATACAGCTTGAGGTCTGGAATTGTGATGCTTCCAGCCTTGTTTTTTTTTTTTTTTTAATGTTTTATTTATTTCTGGGAAAGAGACAGGCAGCGTGAGCAGGGGAGGGTCAGAGAGAGAGGGAGACACAGAATCGGAAGCAGGCTACAGGCTCTGAGCTAGCTGTCAGCACAGAGCCTGACCCGGGGCTCGAACCCACGAACTGTGAGATCATGACCTGAGCTGAAGTCAGACACTTAACCGACTGAGCCACCCAGGCACCCCTCCAGCCTTGGTTTTTATAAGGTAAGTAGTTTATTTTCACAGTTTGGTCTCTCTGATCCAAACTTGTAAGGAAAAGAGTTAAATCTCTCTCTATTTTTTTTTTTTTCTAATGCAGTGTGCTTTTTAATGCTTGTTTATTTTTGAGAGAGAGAGAATGCCAGTGGGGGAGGAGCAGAGACAGGGGAGTGCAGGGCTGCAACTCACAAACCATGAGATTACAGACTGTGAACTCATGACCTGAGCTGAAGTCAGATGCTTAACTGACTGAGCCAACCCGGCACCCCAAATCTCTATATTTTTAACGTTAATGAAAACTGAGTTAGCTGCTTGGACAATCTACAGGAGCTTGTCAAATAAAAGGGAGTAGGTATCCATATAGCATATAACTCAAGGTTACAAAAACAAAGTCCTTAATAGATATTTCTCCTGCCTCAGTTTTAGCCAGATCTCTGGTCCAGAGCTTGAACCCTATAATGAAGTCTGATAAGGAATATGGTTTATTGGTGACATGGATAGTAAAACTCTCAGCTTGTGAGGCATTTGTAAATCAGTAAAATAGCATATTTCAGATAATGCGCTCAAGTCAAAGAGCAAAAGCACCCTTTTTAACACAACCTTGGGCAACTGTAAAATACAATCTGCAATAACAGTTAAACATAATAGTTCTTTGGGGACTTATATACGAATATATAAAAGTGAATGGGTCACCAGCGTTCCAAATGTGGTTTGCCTTTGAAAAAGGGAAGCTCCAAACTAGAAAGTGTGCTAGAGAAAGGTGTAGCCACTTTATTCAGAGGCACTGAAACATTGGTTCTGTTTTGTTTCTCAAATAAAGGTATTGCAGGATATCCCCACAAATAGTCCTACCCTCTTGAATATTAATTAAAGGTAGCAAAGGTTTAAGTGAACAGGGCTTTAGTGAGAATGATGAATATCTTTCCTTCTGGAATAAATTTTATTTTATTTTAATGGTTTTTTAATTTATTTCTGAGAGAGAGAGAGAGAGACAGAGTGAACAAAGAGTGTCAGAGAGAGGGAGATACAGGATCTGTAGCAGGCTCCAGGCTCTGAGTTATCTGTTAGCACAGAGCCTGACACGGGGCTTGAACCCACAAACTGTGAGATCATGACCTGAGCTGAAGTCAGATGCTTAATCGACCGAGCCACCCAGGTGCCCCTGGAATAAATTTTATAATTTAATGTCATATGAATATTACAAGTCTATGATTACTTAAAAAATGTATCTTTCTTTTATTTTTAACTGGAAAAAATTACTATTCACCATCTTAATAACTGGAGGTGTATGTTCCTTTAGGAAACAGCAAATATAACAACAGCAGCAAGTAATCATCCACAGATCTTAATCGTGGGTTATTGGTTGGGATACACAATATATCAAATTCTTTTCTATAATGTTTCCTTTACATAACAGTTGTTATCTTCTTATTTCAAGAGCAGCAAAAGTAAGGATTCATACCATGGCTCCTGTCCTTTATCTGAAAGGGAAATTTCTAGTTTTTGTACAGACAGGTACATGATAAAGGGAAGAAGGGGTGCCAAGTGTACTTGGCATCCACCCAGATAATGAAGTGCCAAAATGCAAGCTGGTTGTTAAACCAGTAATTATATCTGAATCATTGCATCATTGAACTTACCACTTGGCAATATACAGTTTTCTTGTTTTCTCATGTAAACATATATTCGTAGGAATGCAATCTGTGCGAACAAACGGTTCACATTAAATCAATAGTCAAGTGATAATGTCTTATACTCACTTACTATGACACCAGATGATCTAAGCACCGCAGCCTGTGTGCTCCAGCCCTGCCTAGAGAGATGTTTCTAGGTTCCTCAGTGATGAGATATGAATCTACTCACGTTCTCTCTCTCTGTTGTGTGGGGGTTTGTTTGTTTGTTTGTTTGTTTGTTTTTGTTTTTTTATTGACAAGACCCCTCCGGGCCTTGTTGTCACTACAGAGCAGTGATGACACAACATTAGGGGTTGTCACTAGTTCTTTGTTCCACAAGAACAAGGGCCAGTGCATCAGGCAAGTCCGCTTTTCATTAGCTGAAAATTGAAACCTCTTTTCACAGAAACTCAGCTAAGAGTCCCACAGACAGGGCCACCACCACACCATTGTATAAATGCTGTGTCACCAATTAACCTCAGCTGAATCATTATGTTTCATTTACTTTCATTACTTTCATTATGTTTTATTTACTTATGAGAGAGACACACACACACAGCATGAGCAGGGGAGGGCCAGAGAGAGAGGGAGACACAGAATCGGAAGCAGGCTCCAGGCTCTGAGCCAGCTGTCAGCACAGAGCCTGATGTGGGGCTCGAACCCACAAACCATAAGATCATGACCTGAGCCGAAGTTGGATATTCAACGGACTGAGCCACCCAAGCACACCTCAATTCCTTATATTTAATCCGATTAAGCAGCTTCTGAAAAGTCAATCAAATCAACACACATATTTTATATTTCTCTATCATGGCAAGGAAAAGTTCTGAGGAGATAAACAAGAAATCACATATCACTTGAGACTACTGAGAAATCGACCTTTTGAAAAAGTTTATAGAATGTATTTGTTAACAACAGCTCTTCATTGGCCTTGGGTGATTTCTATTAACGAGTGTGAATCATGCCCTATTAACAGTGAGCCACATGTACAATATGTTTTTCTCCAGGGAATTGTAACATATGATTTCACAGAGGAGATTCATCACAGTGGCAATTTTCCTTATGGGGATAGAGTCTGAGAAGAGATATGTAAATTTTATTTCCCCAAAACTTTATAATATAACACTGCAAGCTAAAAGACGTATCACTTACTACAAATTACTACTACTACTACTACTACTACTACTACTACTACTGATAACAACAATAAAAGAAGGGAAGAAAAGAAAAGGAAAGAAAATAAAATGGATCCAAGAGAATTGTATTTAGCTGTTTTTTTCTTTCTTTTTCCTTTTTAATTTGTAAAGGAAAAACACTGGTAAGAATGTTACATGGAAACCCAGGTAGAGGTTTCCGGAAGACATTTTGGCTAAATTTTTTATGAGAGCATGACTTCTTGAGAGCTGTAATGTCTCTAGCCCTAAAGAACATCAAGATTGTTAAAAAATAATCATATGTAAAATGCCCCCCACCCCGGACATAGATCTACCAACTACCAGAATGGGACAGGGAATTCAAACAATAAGGAAAAGTTAGGGAAAAAAACCCTGTATTTTCATCATATAACAAAGAGCCTCATACACTTTCAGGAATTATGCACTAATAAGCTTGTCCCCGTAATTTATCAGTTAGGAGTCATACATGATAATTTTAGCCATTTATGCAAAAGGTTTAATGTGGCAATTTGAAAAGAATTAGAAAATATGATCATACGGGTTCATCAATATGTGTGTTCCCATAAGACAAGGAAATTGGAAAAAAAACAGGTATGAAAACTTTAGGGAAAATAAATATACGAGCTAGATTTAGGCATACATGAAAAATAGGACAATCTGAGTTAAGTGTTGTGATATACCTTGTGATTCTGGTTTAAACATTTATATATATATTTTATTTTTTAAGTTTTTAATGTTTTATTTATTTCTGAGAGAGAGGGAGAGAGAGAATGAATGAGCAGGGGAAGGTCAGAGAGAGAGGGAGACACAGAATCTGAAGCAGGCTTCAGGCTCTGAGCTGTCAGCACAGAGCCTGACGCAGGTCTTGAGCCCACGAACTGTGAGATCACGATCTGAGCCAAAGTCGGAGGCTTAACCGACTGAGCCACGCAGGTGCCTCTACAACATTTATTTTTAAATTACTCCTTTACATATCTGTATATCTCAGCTACTGTTAACCATCATGGCAGGATCTGAGTTTCATTCTTCTTTGGATTTCCGGTTCCTGGCATTGTTCCGAATAATTAGAGATATTCCCAAGAGTTATCACACTGGTTCCAAGCTACCTCCTTTTGAACAGAGGTGTCTGCTTTTTGTTAGCCAGTGTAACCTTAGTCTTGTTTGTATCATGAAGAACACTGTAGACTTTCCATAAATATTTATGGAATGCGTAAAGAAGTGAATGAATCCTGGCCTTCAGGGAAGTGGGTCATAAATGTCTGCAATAAAGTAATAATATGTGAAACATGAAGGCTCATAAAATTATTTGAGGAACTTGAGATGCATACATTATGGGCTGCTCTAGAGCAAAGTAGACACTGCCCTTTTTTAAAAAAGTCAGGGGGAAAACCACAAAGGAAACCTATCTCTTGGTGTCCACCATGGCCCCCACTTTATCACTCTCTTCTGTTACGCTGTGAACAAAGGAATGAGTAAAAGAATAACTGAGTTCTTATTCTGAGCATTTTCCTCTCTCTGTAGACATCTACACCAAAGTTACATTGTGTCTGGCATGTTTTGAATAATCTGATAATGACATATTTCCTTATGAGTCAAGAGAAAATATGGTGAAAACACTAGTGTTTGGAGGTTTGGAGATGGATTCTCTCAAGTGAGGAAAAAATTAAGTAGATATCGATCTTGCTTGTGCTAAAAGCAAACCAAACTTTTTGACATGATTGGTTGAATTAACAAACAAAACCCAGCAAGTATACCTCATAACACTGAACATTCCTTTTGTTCCTTGTTTTCATATTGAATATATCATATAGCTTACATCAACTTTTAGCATCACAACTTATAAGTGCTCATCCAGTAGGCAGTCTATGGGTTAGAATAGGGAATGTGAACCCAAATATTAATGCTCAGTTAAATTATCCCTTCCCCCTTTCGCCTTCCTGGTCTATCCCATTTCTTTCTTGTTTCCATGGATCAAAGTGAAGCACATACACTTAGTAGCTGAGATAATTTTATTTATTGATCCATTGACTTTAGGCACTTGGACTAGCAGCTCCATTAGTAGCTGCAAATGGGTACTCCTCTGAGCCCAGAATTCTAAAGAAAAGACACTTTAGACCAACATGTAAATTGCCTGGAGGAAGGCAAGAGACTGCTACATCCATTACTCCCATTATTGGCCAATTTGTCAGTAACCTAGAAAGCAGAGCAGTTCCATTTCAAGTCAAAGGAGACACAAGATGGTCCCCAAGGCGAGAGGAGAGGAGATGAATTGGAAGAAATTGATTTGTGATGCAATGCCAAATGACAGAGTTATGGAGCAAAGGGAGCCCGACATTTCTCCTAAGATGGGAGAGGGGAGAGAAAAAGAAAAAAAAAGTGTTCACATGTTCATAAATAAAACAAATATGGAAATCTCTTTCCTTTCATCGTGAGTGCGCGTGCGTGCTTCAGTCCCAACAGTATTGCTGTGGACTAGTCTCAATAAAAAAAAAAAAAAATCGACTGAAGATTTTCGGTTCAAAGACTAAAGGAATGGGTGAGGTGCATTTAGTTTTGATCTTTGACAACACCACCTGCCAACAGAATATCAGAGAATGGATGAAGACGTCCTGCTGAGACAGGAATCCGCACGCGCGCGCACGCACACACACACAGATCCCACACACCATTACACACACCATCATACACACCTGGAATAACCCAGTTGTTGCTACATTAAAACCCAAATCTCTCCTCATTATAAAGAAGCTCGTACCTACAAACTAGTTCACTTGTTCTCTCCCTGTTTTATCTGGCACTGGTCCTTGAACAAAAATCAATCTGCAATTCCTTTTAATGTTTAGCACTAAATCCAGAAAGCAAAACAAAACATGGGAGTCTCACATTTATTATGGAACCTCTTTTATCTGGCTGGAGGGCACCCTTCTAATCAAGGGAATGAATAAACAGTCATTTACTTTCAGGGAACAGCTCAATCTTCTTGAAGGCCAAGCAAACCAAATGGGCCTCCAATTTGTAAATCAAAACATTAGCAGCTTGTTAATCTAGCCTGGCAATTATTAAGATGTAAAGAAGTTTGTATTACTGTGTTATTGATGGAAGTTATAGGTGGGAGCAAACTACTTACTTTTCTTTCTTTGTAGGAGAAAAGTACCTAGCAACTGAGACTTAAAGATCTTCTGGGGGGCAGACACCTAGGGAAGCTTTTCAAAAATGTATATTTTCTTGTTTATCAAATACTAAAAAGAAAAAAGAAACAGAAACAATACACACAAATACACACAAGTGAGCACCCGGAACAACAAAGTATTTACAAGGCTGCCTCATTATTTGCTCAGATATATGGTGCCCTATGAGGAGGGACAGAATGTATGGGACAGGCTGAGGATGTCCCATCCAAGTTGAATAATGTCAACATTGCATTGTACTTGCCAGGAAGACACACACACACACACACACACACACACACACACACACACAAACGCACACATACACGCCATCCTGGGTATATCCAGAGCAAACTCTTCCCTGTATTTTCATCTGCATGACAGCTATTTCTTTGTCAATAGCAGTAACTGCATTCTGTGCACTTCTTTACCTATGATCACATTTGCCAAAATCGAAAGCACCCCTTATCTCATATAGGGCAGCCGAAGTGAATCTTTATACTTCTGGTAGAAATAGAAGGATAGAAGATGCGTTGATGCAACCAATTGGAGACCCAGTGTTTGCTTTGGAGGATCTTTCTGAGGGAGGGGTTATTTATGCTGTCATTTTATAAGCCTAACTCAAAATAGTTCCATGTTAGTTTTGACTCTTACTTTTCCTCAGGTTTATTCCATTCAGTGAAACTAAGGGCAGGTGAGCGACTAGTGGTGGGATGAAGATGCCTGCTTTACACATTACCTGGCAATAAAACAAATTCTAAAATGTAATGTTTTAGAAAGGTACCAAAAGAATATGTAAGAAAATATTTCTACAATTTCATGGTTAAGACTATAAACATATCTCCATGTCAGAAGCCAGAATGAAGGAAAAATTGGTAGATTTGATAAACGGAGGAAAAAAGTAATCCACAAACCAATGTAAAAGATAGACTCTGAAGATATTTGCAATAAGGTGGCATTGATATCTTTCACAGAATTAAAGCTTCTGAACATTGTGTCTAAAACCACAAAAGATGAACATCTCTGCCGTTGTATGTTCAATAGGATTACCATCTATCATTCCTATATACTGTGGGGCCCTGCTGAAATCATGGAGCCAAACCTATTCCCACAAGGAAATCTGGCAAAGATGAGTATCAGGGCTACAGTTTGCCACTGTCCTAGCTCTAATCGCTGGAGTACAATGTATTCCTATATCAAATCACCAAGATGTATACTATAAATATCTTACAACTTGGGGTGCCCAGGTGGCTCAGTCGGTTAAGCATCCAACTTTGGCTCAGGTCATGATCTCATGAGTTCGAGCCCTGCATTGGTCTCTGTGCTGACAGCTCAGAGCCTGGAGCCTGCTTCAGATTCTGTGTCCCCCTCTCTCTCTTCTCTTCCCCTGCTCATGCTCTGTCTCTTTTTCTCTTTCTCAAAAATAAATAAACATTAAGAAAATTAAAAGTAAATAAATATTTTTAACTTTGTCAATTACACCTCAATAAAGTTGAAATATAAAATAAATCCTGAGAAATTTATACATGATGTTAAAATACAATGCATTTTTTGATGATCTTCTTTTCCTAGCGATTTTATTGTTTTCCACTCTTACTTTAAGATTGTTCAAAGACCACAAATTTCTCACAATACAAAATTGTTTCTCTCAAAAAATCACAATCTTTTAAAATTTAAAAGGAAAAACAAAAAATAGCTAAGAGGTGAATAAAAAACAAAATGAAATTAGAAAAATTATTATTTTGCATTTCCTAAGATTGAATACCTGTGAAACAAATTTTAAGTTGATTTCACCTTAGCATTTAAATTGATCACCTTAATTAGTAGTGTAACCTTCTCTTTTCTGGAGAAATCCATCTTCCCACTATCTTTCAGGAGCATCCCTAAAGAGAGCTGAAATACTTCGGGAGCCACCTGCATTTAGTGTCAGTCTGCCACACAGTACAATCTATATACCAGACCCAATGTTTTTTTTTTTTTTTTTTTTGTAGTTAGAGGAACTCCTTTATAGATTTGGCTGGGTGTGGAGGAGGGAGGAACAGACAGTGGTTAGACACACAGGGAATAGAAGTCAGTGGCTCATGGAAAATCTTTGTGGGCTTGTCGCTTGTCAACTCTCTGAAGAAATGCCAGGAAAGAGGGAAATGGGTCTCCACCAATTATGAGATCTTCTGTGTTATTGTCCTCTAACTTGAGTGGGTCTATTTTAGTCCCTTTCTCTTTTTATTTCCTTATTCTAAGAAATTGTACACGATCTTTCCAAAGGGTTTAAGCATTAAAAATAACACAGTTTTCAGGGGTCCCTGGGTGGCTCAGCTGGTTGAGTGTCCAGCTCTTTATTTCTGCTCAGGTCATGATCCCTGGGTCTTGGGATTAAGCCCTGCATCTTGCTCTATCCTGAGCATGGAGCCTGCTTAGGATTCTCTCTTGTTCTCCCTCTGCTTTTCTCCCCTGCGCACACAGTCTCTCTCTAAAATTAAAAAAAAAAACAGGTTGTAAAAACAAACTTATACTTTTTTTGTGTTATAGCAAATTTGTGCTTTTTACTCAACTATACCACCTCTTTTTATGACAAGAAAGAAGAGGTGATTATCTGCTTAAATAGGACCAGGGCAAGAGAGAATATACAGAAAGAGAAAATGTAAAAAAGAAGAAGAAGGAGAAGAAGAAGAAGAAGACGACAATGAAGAAAGTAAGAAAAAGGGAAAAAAATAGAAAAGAAAAAGAAACCCAAAAACAAAGCTAAAAAAGAAAAAGAAAAAAAGAAAACCAACCCAAACAAACCAAAAACAAACAAACAAACAAACAAAACCTGTATCATGCAACATACCAAAAAGTATACGGTCACAAGTGCTTTTAATTCTTATAAGTATAGGAAGATCACATTTCAAAAATATTAGCACCAATGAGAGTGGACATTTAACTACTTTTTCATTATGGCACCTTGTTATTTCATACATTCAGTAACGTTAGTTTCATGAATATACAGCTGTGCGTTGCCTCTCATACAGGGTGATGATACAGGTGTGCACTATTTTGTCTTTTTATTATGAATTAGCTGTTTGCAAAACACTGAAATTCAGAGTGTACCTGCAGAGCCACTCTTGCTTACTTTCAGTGCATTTTAACCATGTTTTCCCAACACCTGTTCTTCCCTCCTCGGTGACACTAGAATTTCCCAGGCCCTTTTGTTTAATGAAGGAAAAGGTTATGCATGGATTTATGCTAAAATGTTAGAGGAGTTAATATTTATTTCTCTTTCATGCATTGCTAGAAAGGATGAGGCTGAGCCAAAAGTAAATAATATTTATTGAATGGTAGATTTCAGGCCCAGCGGCACTTGATAAGGGCATTCTGCAGTCACAATTCTTGACCTTCCACACTGGAATCCAAGTGCATATTTTGGAAGGCACTATCAATTAAAAAGATGTGTTGAAAAATCAAGTTACTGGCAAAGGAGAAAGCTATGCCTATTTAGCAATGTTTCCCAGCAAGAGTTTCTCCAAGCTGATAAGTAGTTTGGGCTTCTTGAAAGACTTCTTATAATCCATTAGGCAGAATTAGTGTCCCTTGAGAAATAACACTCACCAATGATCACATTGTTGATACAATTAAGATCCCCACAACTGGGGGCTTTAAATAACTATTGTTGTGTTTTTTTTCATTTCCTGAAATTATTCTTTTTTTTTGATATTTTTCTAAGCATAAGGTTCATGAAAAGGTGAATGTTAATCACAACATTTGAGAAAAATCCCTTAGCTCATTATGTGTGATGAATATATGAAAAGTAGGCTTAAACCACTGCCAAAAATGTTTCTTGTGACTTTTTGTTAATTATGATAACTTCCAGAAGAGAAAAAAAGGTAACTTTGAACTTCATGCCTTTTGTAAGAAAGTCTTGCTCTTGAAGACTTAAACATATTTCATTTTCCTGACTTACATAACTATTAAATCATAACCTTGATTCTGCATTATCTTTCTCACATTTTACTCTTAACATGGCTAATAGTCTGATTAAGTTCATACCTCATAGAAATCAATGGGGATTTTAAATGCTTAAATACCTAAGGACTCAATTTGTGATTAATTACAATATTTTTCAAATAAATTAAAAGAAAAAGATAGGGATTCCATTTTATATAATCTTGCTTTATTTAAAAACCAATTCACAATATCAACAACCCAGTACAGCATCAATTTAATTTTCATAAATTTTATGCCAAAGAAAATATAAGTCAAAAATGCTAGTTCTTTTCAAAGATTGAAAAATCATACTCAACTATATTTGCATTTTAAATATCAAATGTTCTATTCATTTTACTCAATACTTTTCCTTTTAAAAGGAGTAAGATATTTAATTAAGTTCATGAAATAAGTTCATATGGCAAGGATGCATCTGATTAATGATTTTCAAAATAAAAACGATTAAATAAAGAGCTTTTCAACCTAATACAGGCTTAATTTATTTATAAGTTGTTTCCTGTATTCTCTAGGGAAGCCATGCTCAATACATAGCATGAAACTAATGTCTATACAATTTCAGTTCAGCTATAATCTTTAAGTTTTTTTAATGCTTTATTTATTTCTGAGAGAGACAGCTTGAGCAGGGGAGGGTCAGAGAGAGAAGGAGAAAGAGAATCTGAAGCAGGCTCCAGGCTCTGAGCTAGCTGTCAGCACAGAGCCTGATGCGGGGCTCGAACCCACGAATGGTGAGATCATGACCTGAGCCGAAGTCGGACATTCAACCCACTGAGCCACCCAGGCACCCCTATAATCTTTGTTTTAAATAAGTTTGATGAGTATATGCATGTGAGACTGATAGCTCTTGGTAATTGATTTGATTCTACCCTGCACATCATCTGATAGTAAAGATTAGCTATATATTAGTTTGTTTTTAGGCAGAAACTAGTTGAAAAAAAAGTATATATATATATAAAGTAAAACCTTGGTTTGTGAGCATAATTTGTTCTGGAAACTCACTTGTAATCCAAAGCACTTGTATATCAAAGTGAATTTGGAGAATCATTGGCTCAGTTGTGATCATGTAACATTCAGCATCATGTACTACTTGTATTGCAAGCCATTGCTTGTTTATCAAGTCAAAATGTATTAGAAATGTTTGCTTGTCTTGTGGAACATGCACAGAACAAGTTACTCGCAATCCAAAGTTTATATATATATACACATATATATGTGTGTGTGTGTATTTTTACATACACATATGTATACATATATATGTATATATACACACACACATATAGTTTTCAGATTTTCAACAACTGTTTGTCACTGTGCAGACAGTTGTAACAAGGGCTCTACTGCCCCAGCCTTTCCACCAACTTGACTACTTCAAGGGAAAAACAAATACAGTAACACAATGAATAACGCATTACGCATTTCAGTCTATTGTTTTAGCTTTTGTTGGCTCACTCCTTGCCAAGATCAACATACAGGAACTTTTAAGTTGCTGGTGAAGTGCTGACAGGGAACAAATTGTCATCCTAAGTTCCAGCATGTATCGGTGTTTGTTCACGTAAAAGCAAGCTTCTCCTTCTTTTTTTGTGTTGGTTTTAAACCTGGGGCTGAACAAAGACAAATACGCTAGAAAGTGTGACAAAGAGGATGCTTACTCCTTCCGCACTACAGCAGGCATAGGGCAAGTGCTCTACAAACACTCATAGATGCTGTCTTTATATTTGATGATATATCATGGGCAAATATCTTCATATGATATTTATCACACAGATATTAAATGCTATCACAGTTAATCATTTACGATGCATAGAAACAGTTCCTCATTCCCAAGCCACACCTCCCCTCCCTGTCCTATGCTTTTAAATCTGGCATTTGATCCACTGACCTACTTCTCTCCATCCATGTGTGGAACACACCTGCCTGTGAGTCTTCAAGAAGCATTTCATTTTACTTAAAGCCGTTCCGAGGGAACGGTCGCTGTGATCTCTTGGGTAAGATTAATTGTAGGGCTAGCTAGCCTCTTGGCCAAGTTTGTTACTAATAATAAATCACAGTTGGGCCACCCACTTTCTGTGACTCCTCTCTTTTTTGACAGTGCCCAGCAATCCTCTGGAACCCTCACTGGCACGATGCTCAGGATTCGATAGGTCTTGCTCCTGCCCGATCTATTTTGAGGAATCCTACTAATTTCAATGTACAATTTCATGCTAGTGTGGAATTAGTGGAAAGAACCTGAAGAGTCAGCCCAGGCTGTCAACTTAGTGGAATTTGAAAAGCTGCTTTAAGGAAATTAAACAATAAACAAATTAAGGGGGAGGGGGAGTCATGTATCTTCTTCACACATATGAAATTTTTAAAGCAGTATTATTTCATTTTGAAGATATTCTCTTATTAAAATTTCTAGTTTAGGAACACCTGTGAGGCTCAGTCTATTAAGTTTACAACTTCAGCTCAGGTCATAATTTCACAGTTCAGGAGTTCAAGCCCTTCTTCAGATTCTGTGCTGACAGAGCCTAGCATCTGCTTCAGATTCTGTGTCCTCTCTCATCTCAGCCCATCCTTGCTTATGCTTTCTCTCTGTCTCTCTCTCTCAAAAACAAATGCACATTTAAAATAAAATAAAATTTCTAGTTTATATTGATGTTGACAAGCAGTGTATTCTATATTTCCTGAGTTTTTTTTTTTAAGTACTGTTAACATCTACACACTTTAGACGATCATATGGATGGTCGACTTCTTTAGAGCTGACATGGTTTAGGAATGTTAGTAATCTATACAACTCTTTTTTTCCCCACTTTTCTTTTCAGCAGGTTTGTAAGCCATATTCCCTGTTTAGTTCTTGACATATTCTTAGAGAATTAGGTTTTCTCAACCTAAAATTGCAAATATAAAGGTAGCTTCAGATATAGCGTCACATAGCTTAAAGTAAAGACTTTATATTTTAAATAAGGTGTTTTGATTTGCCAAGTCACTTTCCCTTTGTTTGACAAAGATGAATCAAAAGCCAAATACTCTGATCTGATATTTGTTAATCCAAACTCTGGCTTGCCTAGCCAAATGCATCTATGCTCATAAGTGCAATCTAATCCTGTTCAAATTAAACTAGCAATAATATACTCAGGGAAGATAGCTACTCACCTCTCCTTCTCGCCCTGTATCTAAACATAGAGGATTTACTTTGATGAATCTGGTTATCTAATTCCCCTTTATAGTGACTGTGAGGCAATGATCCCCTAGGGCAAAATGAAACTGGGCAAAACCTGCTGGAGGCTTCTGGGAAGATTTACCACCTTTATGAGGGGGGGAAAGAGAGAGAGAGAGAGAGAGAGAGAGAGAGACTGAGAGAAATATGAGGGGAAGTAGCTATCTCTGCTTTCTTCTTATTCCTTCATCTTCTTGAATCTTCTTTCCTTGGTTATTGTGCTGACAGCTTCAAAGCTCTCCAGGCATCTTCCAATCATGTATGGAAGCCAGGTAAATTGGGGAAAGCTGGCCTGGACATCATCTACCCAGTGAATCAGTCAATCCAAGGAAACTACTACTTTTGTGCATCTTGTAATATAGTTTGTGTTTGTCTGCTCTGTTTTGTTTTTATTGAGACCAAATATATCATTGTTGATGCAAAAACAAAATCTTTAGAGGTCATTCCAAAGTTGAGATATTCAGTGTCTGTATATTAAAGCCCTCTGTGGGAAACTTTTAAATGTTTATGAAGTATAATGTAGGGGAAATCCAGGGATGAGAAATAAACTTTCCTTACAACATGTGGAGGCTATTTTCCCAGAAATTTATCTCTCTGATACAGGATAACTATTCAGACTACATTGGTCTAAACTACAGAGCCAGTTACCACCTGTGCATTGCCTCAGCATTTTTGACTCATGCCTTGATTACAGAACTCATCATGTGTCTCTGTAAAGGGAACATCTGTTTGTCTTCCTAGCTGGTCTGTAAGCTACTTGATATTTTTATAACTGAAACAGCTTTCTATTGGTATGTACTCAGGAACTTTTGAATGAAGCTGGAAAGCCATAGAAATTTAAAGCCTTTTTATAGGCTTTTCCCTCCCCAATTTTAACTATGCATAAGGGACAGAAGCTAATTCATAGAATTAATTACTTATATACATAAACATATATACATATATATGTATATATAAATGTTGAGTTATTTATATATTTATATTTATATATATATAAGTGTTGATGCTGAAGCCCTACATAATCCTGTCTCAGGATTTAGAAAGCAGGGTTGGAAATCAGAATTATTTTGATGAAACTTCACAAGTATTTCTGTTGACCAGTCAGTTCTGAGAACTTCTTAAATTAACAATGGAAAATACTGAAGCAGTAACAAATTTTATCCAGAAATGCTAGACAGTTGCCACTAACTTATTAATTGAAAAATAAGAGGATGGTCAACAATGAATGCCATGGTCTCCAGTGTCTTAGGTGAAATCTAATGCAAACAACGACACACTCAGCAGCTTCAGTGGCATTACTACAAGCCTTCAGGACCCTTCTTATTCTCTTTATTATCTTGTTAGCTTTCATATCATCTTCTCTCAGCAGGCCCTTACCTCACTGTCAGCCTAATGGATTTCCAATTGGGAAAGTGTAATATTAGAGGTACCAAAAGCAGGTAATTTCATGGATATGGCTGTTGGAAGGTTTCACTTATAATCCTTGAGTCATTGAAATATAGATGAGAGTGACTTAAAGCCCAAGTGGCAGTTATACCTTCAGTTACTTTCTAAGACTGTGTCTGCTCAGGGCAAAGTGAACTGAAACTCCATCAGAAAAGAAAATAAGGGCCATTCTCAGCCAGAGAGTTCATTATCATGATATTTTTCTGTGATGTTTCTAAATTGTCCTTGTGGATGGATCTGAATTCATCAGTTCTTTATTCAGCTCTATTTCACTGTAGTTGTTTAAGATCATTTCTAGAATAAGGGTCTCAATGAAGATCCTCAAAATATATTCAAATAAATGGAAAGTTGTGGTTACAATACAATATGCAAGTAGCCCCTCCTGCTCAACTTAAATGACAGTCAACCAAGAGAGGCAACAGCCTAGCACATTAAAAAGATTATGGTCTTTGGGATTAGATTCCTGGCTTTGCAAAGCAAGTCATTTAATTTTCTTGAGCCTCAGTTTTCTAATCTAAAAAGCAGAAATAATATTTATCTTAGATGATCATTTTGATGACAAAGAATATATCTACTAAAAAATTTTCGGTATGTGGTGAGTAAGCACGGTGTACAAGTTAGGTCAATTCCTTGTAATTATTAATATTTGCTCTATTTTCAAATGCTTTGGAAGTTCCTGGTGGCTATATGACTGTAGTATTATATGTTATATGACCTGATTAACATAGAAACCTAAATCTAAGGTGGCAAAAATAATTAGCACAGCATAAAATATAACAAAAGAATAATAACCACACTGGGTAATTTTATCTGTTCTTGAATTTATCAAAAAGTCAACCCTTATTCAGGGACTCTATGCATGATATGAATTCCCATCATTTTCTGAGTCAAATCTACTTAATAAATTTATTATTTTATTTTTCTTAAAATTGCAAGTACTCTTTGCCAGAAGGGTTCTTTTTGAACTATGAAACATAAAAATATATGAAGACAGAGCTCTTGACTTCACATTTTACGAACAACAAAAGAACTAAGTAACAGTTTTATATCACTAGTAAATAAAAAATATAACAGGGGAAATAAGATTAGACACAGTTAAGACTTCAAGGAATATCTCCCATAATTGAGGAAATTACAAAACAAAAAGTAAATATTATTGATTGATTAATTATGGATTAGATTCTTAGTGAGAAATAATCACCTAAGGGATATGTTGATGACCTTGAAATAAGAGTAGAGTTTATACAGCCATATTTGAGGTATGATTACATTTTAGGCAGAAATACAAGTGTGAAGAAAGATATATCCTGGAGTCCCAAAACTCCATAATACTTTTATTAAAACTTATAGGCAAGAACAAGATTAGCAAGGTTGATTCATCCCAGATCATAAAAGACCAATAAAGGAAAAGATTAATAGAAATTATAGAGTAGTTTAAGGTACATTTTGATTTTTAAAGTGACAATAGGTTTATATACTGATGTGCAGGGGAGTGACACACAGAGTAAAAGTATAGAAATTAAAGGATGGGGGGGGATGGGTGAACTAGGTGATGGGGATAAAGCACCCAGGGTGATGAGCACCCAGGATTGTATGGAAGTGTTGAATCACTAAATTATACACCTGAAACTAATAGTACACTGTATGCTAATTAACTGGAATTTAAATAAACACTTTTTAAAAAGTGTATAAATTGAACTGCATAAAAATTCAAAACACCAAAAGTAAACAGAGACTTGAAAAAATATTTTAACATATATTCTAGACACATTTCAGAATAAACAGCTTTTAGGAATCAATAGAACAACTGACTTTCTAAAAATGCTCTGAAAAACAAATCACCAATATTTATAAGAGAAAAATTCATCAAATGCAACTTAAAAATTACAAATAACCACATGAGAAATTTAAACTACAGAATAAGTAATGTAATTTAAAACAGTATAATTATTTTATCACTTAAGCTGATAAAAATTAAATCAATGATAATATGATATATATCAATGAAAGTTCAATGGCAAGGCAATTGGGGCACCTGGTGGCTCAGTTGGTTAAGGACCGACTCTTGATTTCGGCTCAGGTCATGATCCCAAGGTTACGGGGTGGAGCCCTGCATTGGGCTCCACACTGAACGTGTAGCTGGCTTGAGATTCTTTCTTTCTTTCTCTCTTTCTCTCTCCTCCCTTCTCCCCTTTGCTCATCCTCTCTCTCTCTCTAAAAAAAAAAAAAAAAAAAAAAAAAACAATGGAGCATGCTGAAGTGGCTCAGTGGGTTAAGGGCTCGAGTTCTGATTTTTGCTCAGGTCATGATTACACAGTTGTGAGGTTGTGAGATGGAGCCCCACGTCTGGGCTCTGGGCTGATAGCGTGGAGCCTGCTTGGGATTCCTTGTTTGCCCTTCTCTCTGCTCTCTCTCTCTCTCTCTCTCTCACTCACTCTCATTTTCTCTCTCAAAATAAATAATTAAGCATTTTTTAAAAAGTCAAATAAATTCTTCCCTTACCAAAAACAATGGATTAATGTGTATTAAATGTTTCATTATGTCCTCCTACTCCAAACAATACTAAATGCAGGAATGTGTTTTTAGCAAATTACTGCAATTGTGTCCAAGGATTTTATCCTTAAAGATGTTTATTATACTGTTATAATGAAAACTTGGAATTATTGAAAATGTGTTTGAGGCAGGGCCATCAAATACAGCAGGTACTTGATTACAGAGAGCAGCAATTCATGTAAATGATGATACAACTAGATAGTGCTAGAAATTTGTAAAGTGGTGGGTCTTATTTGAGATACTATTTATATAAATTATTATATATATATACACACATACAAAAGAGAATTACATTTATACATTAAAATTGATGTTAATGAAAATGCTCTTAATATGAAACTGTATTAACAATATATCAAATGACAAAAGCAGCTTACAAGATAATATATAGTCTTCATGAATAAAATAAAGACAAACATATATAAGTAAAGCACACATACACTTCCAGTACAAAAGACTATAAATAGGTACACATTACTCTTTAAAGTCATAAGAACGGTAGATTTTTGTTGTTATTTTATGTTCTGAATTTTCCAAATGCACATTGCATTTATATAGACAATGGTCAGTCATAGAGATAGAATAAAATAATCAAAATATTGAACATGTTTTTCATATTTTCATTAGAGATAATATATATATATATATATTGAATTAGGACAGTATCAATTGGAATGAAAGTAAGGATGTGAGTGGGAGAGATTTTTAACATTGTTTTTAGAACTTACAGGAGAATCTAGGTTTGAAAATCTGCAGATATATAATTCTTGCAACAGATAATTTTGAGGTCATTCCTGAAACTTTTAGAAAATTCATTGGAATCCAAAGTTCTATAGAAAGATGTCCATTTATAAGGGGTTTTTAAAAACTTTTTGTACACTGATATGCTGTTAGGTCAGCTTGGGTGAATATGCCAGGCCTATTTACATTTTTAGAAGAAAATGAGAGTAGAATGTTTCCATTCTGTGTTGCCTGAAAGGTTACTATTCCAAGTTCACTGCCTCAGTTTATAGACAACAGTGGCTCTTGTTCAATCCAATCAGAGTGCAAATTCTAATACCTTTGATGTAGTGGTGTCACTGAGCTGGAGACACTCACTGAATAAAATTTCCTCAAAGGGATCTCAATTAGTCTTCTCAGAAAGCCCTAATAAAAGCCAAAGAGAAATTCTCTAATTGTAAATTTAAATCCTCCTGACAGGCCCTTCAAATAGGAGAAGCTTTTTTTCTCGTGTTTGAGGTACATCACAATCTCTCTCAATCTTCGAGTTCCTGTTTCAAAATGTACAATTGTCTCCTGGAGTTATTTATATTTGAATGGACATTTTTATAAAGTGATTACCTAAGGATCTTATCTCTCTCCAGCCCTCACCCTCAGAAACACACACATATGGTACATATCCCAGACCGCTTGAATTTTCTTAATTCTAACTTTTATGGTTCAATGGGGGAAAAAAACTACTGCAGAGCAAATGCCCCTTTTCATTTCAAATGTTTAAAAATACTGCAGTGAAGCCCCATCTTTGATATTCTCTTATATAAATACAATGAGGTGGATTTTTTGTTTGTTTGCGTTATGATAGTAAAGCTTGAGTTAAAGCCCAAACTCATTTTGTCACAGAAGTTACCTTGATACAAAGCAGTGTCCAAGTAAACTATCAGGCAAGCCATCCTGGAGATATAAGACAGCAAATTCAACAGATGAATTAAAATGTTTTTATTGTATGGTTTATTAAATACTTTTGAAATGCATGCCACAAGAACATGAGAGAGAGAGAGAGAGAGAGGAGAGAGAGAGAGATGCAGTAAGTTAGCGGACACACGGCAGGAGGAACATACAAATCCTGAGGTATATACTGTTTTGATGTTCTTTCTCTCATAGAGCCAAGGGTACTGGGGGCCAATGACATAAACTTTCTATGTGAGGGTTGAAGGGTAAGTCTGCCTGGGCACAGCTGTAGCTCACCAATTAGCTGGCCAAGCAGCACTGGGCTTTATGTGCTTCTTGGGGACAGAAGGTTGTCACCAGTGGGAAGTATAATTAAGACTTCCCTGATTATTGTGTGTCTCATGTGCCTTATGTATATTTAGCCTATCATAAATATTCAATGCCTAAGATACCTAGTGTATATTTAATGCCTGATGAACATTCAGTGGCTTTTACATTTAGAGCCTCCTGTGTATCATCTTTAGTGTTTTGTGGATATCAGGACTCATTTTGTCTTTTCATTCCTTTCTGTGTTCATGCCTATGTACTACTTAACAGCTCGCTTCTCTTATGAGTTTTATCAGACCCATCTGTTCCCTTTGTCCTCAGGAAGAGTTTTGAATATTCTCCATCAATACGACATTGCACATTACAGATTAAACATATTTGTATTGTATTTTGCCAAAATACAAGACAATCATCTTCTTTTTCCTAAAAGTACCTTAAAATATAAGGAAGTCATCTTATATTGTAGTTTTTTTTTAATGTTTTATTTATTTCTAGGAGAGAGAGAGACAGCGTGAGCAGGGGAGGGTCAGAGAGAGAGAGGGAGTCACAGACTGAAACAGGCTCCAGGCTCTGAGCTGGCAGTCAGCACAGAGCCCGACGCGGGGCTCGAACCCACGAACCGCGAGATCATGACCTAAGCGAAAGTTGGACGCTTAACCGACTAAGCCACCCAGGCGCCCGTTATATTGTAGTTTTATAGCATAATTCTCTATTAATTGCTTTCTTTTACTTTTCAAAAAAAATTCTAGTTTACTTTTAGGTTTGAGAGATATATATAGAGAGAGACAGAGTGTGAGCAGGAAATGGGCAGAGAGAGAGGGAGACACAGAATCTGTAGCAGGCTTCAGGCTCTGAGCTGTCAACACAGAGCCTGATGCGGGGCTTGAACCCACAAACAGTGAGATCATGACCTGAGCCAAAGTTAGACACTTAACCAACTAAGCAACCCAGGTGCTCTTATCAACTGCTTTCTTTTAGACAACAGCATGTCATTTGGAGAAAAAAAAGGCTAGAAAATATACGAAGTGTCACCGGTTCATCTGAAGAATTCCTACACATATATATAAATACACACACACAGACAGAAGATTCACAGCTGCTTTCATATTTAGTAGAAATTCTCGTGGGAGTGACTTCAATTTCATCACGCTCTTTTTTTTTTTTTTTTTTTTTTTACAAACTTAACAAAGAAATACAGTAAGGGCTTACATCATGCAGATCACAAATATGCAACTGCAGGGTGAATGGGAGAAATGTCCGAATGACCTGCAAATGATGATTAGTATGCTTGGACAAATGTTCTCAGTAACAACATCGTACACAGTTTTACAAGAGCTATATCTCAAAAACTAACAAACAAACAGAAAAGTAAATAAAACTAAAAGAGAGTGTGTGCTTGGAGCTACAGAAATCATGAAGTCACACAGTGATCCTGACATTGATGAAGACATTGATGTCCAGGATTCACATCAAGAAGTTGAAAAAATTAATTCATGATCTGAAGCAATAGAAAAAGAATCCAGTTTATATCAAATAATAGGTGACTTTATATATGTTACTAAAGTATAGAGTAAATATCATAGGTGCACATATCTATTCTATTTTCTGGAGTGTTCTCTCATGGCTTGCTGTTGAATTTTCTCAAAGCTCTGTTTAATGTCTGTGAAGAGAATCCTATTTTCTTCCTTTGTACACCCATTGATGTGGTAGATTATACATTTCCTAATACTGAAATATTTTTGAAATGTTAGAAAAAAACACATTTTGTCATTATAGATTATTTTAATGTGCTGATATACTCTGTTTTCTAAGAACTTATTTAATATGGCACATTGATATTCATAAGTACTTTGGGTCTCTGGTTTTCTTTTTCATTTTTAAAATTTTTCATCTGGTTTAGATTTCAAAACAATACTTACTTTATTTTAAATGTTAAAGTACTTAACATGGGAATTTTCTTTCTTTTCCTATCTTCTGGAGCTATCTTAAATTACACTGGATTATCTGTTTTTAGAAAGTTTAGTAAAGTTGCTCTGTAAAACCATCTCGACTTGGTGTATTTTTATGGAGGTAGAGTTCTGTGATAACTTTATCTATTTATTTATTAGACCTCTTCCCTAGAATATTACTGATTTCCCATTGGCTTACAAATATATTTACATGTAATTTTATTTTACCTGAAATCTCTCATTTTTAAACTTAATTTAGTATATATTTTATATTTACTGCATTTCTTCATATACTCTGCTCCTTTTTCTTTCCTTTGGATGTATCTTGTATTTAAGAAGGTTTTATAGCTTTTCTAGGAGTAAAATTTTAATAATACATCTTATAATGTGTTATGTCTCCGTTACCTTCCTTAGACTTCTAGTATTTGGTTTTACCATTTTAAATAAAATCTCCCCCAACATCACCTATGACCTACACATCAACCAATGAGTTCCTTCTTGTACTTTCCCTTTTCTCTTTAGCCGCTTTACATAAAGTCATATGTCTTCATGTTTAACTGTCAGAATATTTAACAGTTAAATCCTACTTTTCAACACTGCCCTTGCTTCAATCTTAGATCTACCATCAAATATATTAAATTGTCACAAGAAGCCCTCAAACATTAATGAAGAATGAAACTAAAATAAAGATAATATTAAACAAACAAAAATCAAGATTTATCATTCATTGATATTTAATGAGTCAAGCACTAAAGAAGATTCTAAAAAAGAAGAAATGTGACAGAGAACAAAGGAGTATGATACACAGCACAGTGACAACCCATTGACCCGGTAATATGTGCCTAAATCAAAATAAGCATCAACACTAAAATAATGTGAAAATAACAACGACTAATTCTAGTGGGATTTAAGAGAAGACTGTGTTAAAATATTAGACAACAGTAGCATGGACAAGGGGAAAGGACAATTAGAAATAAACTATACTGGGGACCTGGGTGGCTCAGTCAGTTGCGCATCTGACTCTTGATTTCAGCTCAGGTCATGATCCTGGGATTGTGAAATCAAGCCCTGTGTTGGACTCTATGGTCAGCATGGAGCCTACATGGGATTCTCTCTCCCCTTCTTCTCCCTGCCTCCAAATTGTGGTCTGTTTCTCTAAAATAAAAGAAAAAATTTAAATGAAAATTTTAAAAAAATGAAATAAACTATAACGATTTCCTTATATTGTCTGTGAAGGTAAAATTGGTGATTAACTTTAGGAAGTGATGTCTTTTGTAATTGTAAAAGACATACCTGGCCATGTGGACAATGATAATAAATCTAGACATGGGGCACGTGGGTGGTTCAGTTGGTTAAAGCGGCCAACTTCGGCTTAGGTCATGATGTCACAGTTTGTGAGTTTGGGCCCTGAATTGGGCTCTGTGCTGACAACACAGAGCCTGGAGCCTGCTTCTGATTCTGTGTCTCCCTCTCTCTCTCTGACCCTCCCTCACTCACACTCTGTGTGTGTCTCTCTTTCAAAAATAAATAAACGTTTAAAAAAAAGTCTAGACAAAAAATGCCATCCTAGAAAAAAACAACTGAACATATGTTAAGTAAGTATCTGTCTACAAAGTTCTGAATTATTACAGAAAGCCTTAGAAGGGATATATTTACCTTATATAATTTTTAATAGAAATATTGTTGATGTAACTAAAAGCCTATCTTTGGTGGCTGAAAAATAATAAAAATAACTCAAAATCTGGAATCTTATAACACTCACAAAAATAGTACAAATACATAACTTCATATACCCATATCAATTTTTAAAGAGAAGATGAGCTCTCTTTCATATTCATATCATTAGGTGTTCTAATTTTTAGAGAAAGCATTTTTAAAGTTATAGTTATTATTTTATAGAGTTCATATTTAAACTCAATTTTTAGTCCATAACACATACACCCACATAATTTAAAAATAATCAAGATTAAAAATAGTCTTTCATAAGTTCCATTTAATACCTGCCAAATATCTTATTGGTTTGAAAGAAGAAAACTACAGGTCAGTATATTTACTCAGTGACTCTAACATTACCCAGAGGACTACAGAAGCTTTAACATTGGAAATACAGCTGTCCATCCCACACACTGTGTTCAAGATAGAAAACAGAATGACAGATACCTTCACTACTTGGGTAAACACTTGTAACTTACACTTGGTTAGATACCGGAGTCTGTCAGGGTGTAGATATGATTACTACATACGGGTATTTTCAGAGTAATAACACTGATATTGGAAAACCTATGTCTAGATACAGACAGAAAAGAACAAGGCATGTAAAAATCCATTTTAGGTAGAGGTTTGAATTCAATGCTGCTATAATAGTTGACAAAGGCCACTGAATGAAGAAATAATGTATTATCTTTGTAAAACCTGGTGAAATGTTTAAGTTACCTGACTCAAACTAAAGCATGCAGAAAATCAGAAGGAGTTTGGAAGATGGGAGGAAGAACAGAAAGAATGAAAAGAATTCATAAGAATAGGAGTCACTTTATGGTTTCCACTGATGGTGTTGCAAATTCTCCCAACGAAAACATAGAATGTTAATCACCATGTTTAGGACCACCCTATAAATATCTTGCAGAGACAGAAGTATGAGTTCTTTAGATGGACTCTGTGGGCTCTGTGTATTCCTGGTTCCCTCGGCCCCCTAGTTTCCATGGCACCCCTTCCAAATCTAACACGGGATTTGAGAGCCAGAAGAAGCGGGCAGTTTAAGGAAACAACCTGATTTCCCTGCCCAACTACTCTTGCTGGGGATGGAAAGCAGTAATGCTCTGCAGAGGCTCTAGGGACGGAAACTACCCAAGCATTGAGCCCTTGACACCTCTAAAGGGACACACTCCAGTTAGGATGGATTCCCAGGAAAGCAGCTAACATTTGTGGTTCTCACTCTAAGCAATATTTACTTATTTACATGTGTTGAGTTTTCCATGGAGAACTCAAAAAATCTCAAATGAGATGAAGGAGGTTGCTTCATTACAGTGATTTTTAGGGCCTGACAAAGAGCAATTAAACTTGTTCAGAAAATAGGCCAAACTGAGCCCCAAATGAGAAGGCAGTGCCTCCTGAGATGTGGCCAAAATACACATTAAAACAAATCATCTTTCCTCAGATATGGACAGTCTCTCCCTCACCCCTTTATCTTGCCTCCTTCTCACTTGGAAAAAAAAAATATGTTGATACTTGCTGCTGCCTGTATTCCCCCCAGACAGACTCCATTCTACCTTTATTCACTCCAAAGCCATTCATTTACTTATCTTTTCCTTTGGTATTCCATCCAGCCATTATTGAACCTTTTCTTTGTCACCTGTTTGATTTCAACAGTGATCTAGGCCTCCCTCACAATTTCATAGGAGTGTTTTGTTACACTGACTTTTAGTTTTTTTTAAATAGCTTACATTTCATAAGACACCAGTATTACATTATTTGGGGAGAATTAGACACTATGTGAAAACTTCCACATCTATTCTCCTTATGCCTTGTGCCAGAGCTAAGAGCCAACCATTGACAGTGGTCTGCTATTCATTCAACAAGCGTTTTATAACTAAAGGCAAAACAATCTTTTGTTGGATAAAGGCTGAGTGAGGTTGTTTTTCATGTTTTGTTTTGTTTTTATTTTTTGTTATTAACATTTATTTATTTTTTGAGAGAGAAAGAGACAGAGTGTGAGTGGGGGAGGGGCAGAGAGACGGGGAGACACGGAATCTGATGCAGGCTCCAAACTCTGAGCTGTCAGCACAGAGCTTTAAGAAGGGCTTGAATTTGTGAAACTCGACATCATGGCCTGAGCCTTAGTTGGATGCTTAACTGACTGAGCCACCCAGGTGCCTCTGAAAGAGATTTTTTTAATGCAAGAATATAAACCATTGTTCTTGTGCTCTAACATAGAGATCATCTCGTGGGGAGACCTCCAAAACTGCAATATAAGGCAGGCTAGGATAAACATATTTTGAGTCTAACTGGCTGAAAGTTTATAGGCATTTATATAAAAGAGAGGTATTTACTTCCTTGGGTAATCAGAGTAAATATACCCCAGAAGTTGATATATTCAAACATGTTCAATAAGTAAAGAAGGAACAGACATTTCCTATATTATTTGAATGGTGAGCTGGCAAAATGAAACAAATATTTATGGAAACAGGCATTATGCTAGGCACATAATACACTTTCTGATTAAATGTTATTAATCAGTCTTATGAAGTAGCAAAACTAATTATACATATGTGAAGACTAGGCAAAGGACATAAATAACATAGAAACTGTCAATTCCTAGTAACTGATGGACTCATTATTTGAAGTTAGGTCAATACTATTTAATATCTTTTTACTTCCCTGTATCATGGCACAGTAAAACCTTGGTTTGCAAGCTTAATTCATGCTAGAAACATGCTTGTAATCCAAAGCACTCGAATATCAAAGCAAATTTCAAGAAGCATTGGCTCAGTTGTGACTGTGTGATGCTTGGCATCATGTAGTACTTGTATTGCAAGACATTGCTCCTTTATCAAGCTAGGATTTATTAGAAATATTTGCTCATCTTACAGAACACTCACAGAACAAGTTACTTGCAACACAAGGTTTTACTGTATTTAGTTTTTCTCATCTAAGCCTTTTAAACTGAAGTAACATTGTCTGCGTAGGGAAAAGACTTGGTGTGTAAAATAAAATTCTTAAAAGCCGATAGGCGAACAGATTGTATTTTGAAATGATAATTCAGTTTTTGTTTGTTTGTTTGTTTTACATTTTACACTGAGAGACTTTATTAAGGAGGACTTCTATAACTTCCTGAATTAGGAACACTTCCCTTGACTTTTAGGGACAAGCTGCACAGTTGCTCCAGGAGAGTGAAGGATTCTGACAGCAACCCTTTTAGTCTTGTCTGATTTTTTCCTGAAGTGTGCATTTCCTGTTTTCACAAAGAGGCTAACATTTCCTCTTTTTATCCAGCTATTTGTCATTGGTTCTATTTAATGGTTAATTTACCTTGAGAGCAAAGAAATCTTAGGTTCTATAAGAAAGAGAACTAATCTACAAAAAGAGAAGGGAATTCCTATAGCTCTGCTGTTTTCATGAAGAAGCCAGCAAAAGCAAAGCTCTTCCCACATCACTTTCGTGGAGAAATAAGCTAAAAAAAAAATAGAAGATATCACGTGAAATATTCAATGGAATGTTGGTAACTTGCTTTTTGTTTGTGTTATTGTATTGCTTTAGAATGACAAATTTAAACTAATGAAATTCAATTTTTTATACCTATTTTCTTTTTATTATTTGTAAAGTATGAGTAGAAAGAGCATTTTTTTTCTCTTGCTTCCTTGCAATGTATCAGCTCCAGAATGAATGGATTTCTGCCCAGACACAAGTGGGTCATTCAGCTGGTCAACAAGGATGCTTCTTGTGAGAGCAGATTTTTTATGGGGACAGCTGTCTAGCAGGAAGTATATTGCCATGTGGTCTTTTTGAATTTAGCAAAAGGCTGTCAAATACTCCTAGTAATGACCCACTTAATTTTATAGTCAGCACTTTTACATAGAAGTGTATTAATAATAAATCTGGCTCTGGAATTGAGGTTACTATAAGCTGGTTACAGACAAGACCAAAGTGTAAATATATATTACATAAGAAATGACACCATTTATGTATTCCAGTGACATGACTTCTAGTGACCCTGCAGAAACAAGTAACCTTGACAGTTTACTTCATTTCCTAGAATCATGGAATCCCAGCCTCAGAAAGCTCATGCTATCGTGTTACAACCGCCCCAAAGAATAAATGTTTTCTGCTATTAAAGATGTATTGCTATAGTAATTTTTGTTACTATGAAACCTTACGAAACTTTATAAGAATCAGCTTTTCCCAACTTATTTAGCTGTATTCTCGCTTTCTCTGAGGTATAAGCATTGACCTTGAAAAAAATACAGAGCATTTTAATATGGTCGCTCACAATAAGCATGACCATTTGGAGGAAAGGGCCCATCTCTTGCTTGCTGTGATGTATAGTTTTTTGTTTGGGGAATATAACATGATGAATTTTAGAATATGGGTACTAGCTTCTCATATTATGAGAGTACCAATATTGACAGCAAATATTAGCACAACACAGGGTTGAATTTATTGGGCTCCATCTTGGCAACTGAATCACTTATCTTGAAGGAGATAATTGTATAAAGTTTAAGAAACCAGATTCTTGATTTTATGTTTATTGCCATTCACGAATTACCATTCAAGCTACTCAGCTGAGATGACATGACTGGGCATATCTCCACTGCACGGAGTCACAGAACCACGTTCACACCATGCGACATACCAGATAATTGGCCAGAGGCCTTTAGCGTTGTATTTTAAAAATTCTATTAATTGTAAAGATGAGCTTTTAACAATGTTACAGGCTTATGATAATATGTGCTATGATTCTTGTATCTTGATGTTAGTTCTTATATACTAAAACATGCTTGCAAGGAACCAGCACTAGTAAAAACTCGTATCAGATGATGTTGCTTATCAGCCAAACATTGGCTATATACACCCCTCTTTCTGCTATCCCCACTTCTGCCTGATCAAGTCCATGAATACATAGAACCCTTTCTTTCCTTCACAATTCCAAACAATGATAAATCCTAATGCCTGTACAATCCTGATGGAATTGAAAGGGAGTTGTAACTCTTAGCTATAGAAGTCTAAGCTTTATGCCAAGCACCCATTATAAGGACATGAGTGCTTTGACCAGACACAGTGGTTTTATGAACCAACTTAAGTATATTGTTCATAGGATGACTTCTCATCCCTATTTGCCTGAAATTTTGTCAGTTTTAGTTCTGAAAGTACCCTGCCCTGGGAAACTTCTCAGTCTGAGGCAAACAGAGATGGTTGTTCACTCTAGTTCTGAATGTGATCTATTCAGCCAATTTCAAAGGCATTTCACTGGGCTTCTAGTGTGAACAGGATATAAAGCCATCAGATTTTGCCAGGATTGCTGGTTCCATGAAATGTCCCTTGGTTTCAGTGAGGGCCCTTTCTAGTTCAAATGGTCCTCACTTATATCTTCCAAACTAGGGTTAAATCAATAAGGTGTTTTGCTAACAGAAATAAACCAGTGAGATGTGTAGATACAACTAACTATCTGATATATCAAAACAATAGAATGTTTGTTATAGAATAAAATTATGTGATTGTAATGATGACAAATAATGCTTTAAAATTAAAAAGCCTTCTACAGTAGCTACCAATTATAATATGAAACTAGTATTATTTTGACCTATAAATGATGAGTTACTCATTCAGATTGCATAGTTGGATGGTTGTGACTGGCTGATTTGATGATAGCCATGATCCTTGATACTCAACCTTTCTTGATCTCATGACATGACTTCTATTCATCAGCTTAAAAAGGTTTTATTTGTTTAATTTTGACTATCTCTGTTTAAGTCTTTGAATGAACCATGCTACAAGGGATATTCTCACTGATTTTCTATCCCCTTATGATAACCCAGAGAACTCTAGTATTTGCCCCATTTTTTTACCATGTAATTTACTCTGGCTCTAAGAGGGTGTCTCTTCTTTTTTTTTTAATTTTTGGGGGTATTTTTTTGGTTTGTTTTTAACCTTGGGAAGATACATTATATTGAATTTTTAGAATAAAAGCATCTATGGGTTCTTGGATAGCTCAGTTGGTTAAGCAGCTGACTTCAGCTCAAGTTATGATCTTACAGTTTATGAGTTCAAGCCCCACGTCAGGCTCTGTGCTGACAGCTCAGAGCCTGGATTTTGCTTCAGATTCTGTGTCTCCCTCTCTCTCTGCTCCTCTACTGTTCATGCTCTGTTGTCTATCTCTGTCTCTCAAAACTGAATAAACGTTAAATTTTAAAAAAGAATAAATTAAAGCATCTAATTGGTCTCAGTGTTTTTAGTGACTTGTTTTGTATGTGTGTGTGTGTGTGTGTGTGTGTGTGTGTTTGTAAACCACTGTTTTTCCTGTTCTAACTTCTCTTTATATCCATACATAAAATTATAACTTTGAAATAAGAGATGCTCAAGAAATTTTTACAAATGAGTTGCTCACTACTTTGCTAAAGCAATATAGTATTACACATAACTAAGTGATATAAAATAATATATTGGAGTATAGTTTGGTCTTTTTGAGAGGTAGCATAATGTAATTAAATGAAAGGTGGGAAATATAATTACAAATACAATAACAGAAAAATCAGATCCTAGTGGCAGATTATTTAGATTTAAATCATAACTCTGCTACTTACCAGTTCTATGAACTTTGGCAAAATGTTGAAACCACTGTGCTTTAATTTCTCATCTGAGAAAATAGGGTATTTTAAGGTAGCATACTACCTACCTCATAGAGATTTTAGGAGTGCTAATATATGTTAACGTGCTTAGAATAGTCCAGGCATAAACAAAACTATATGTGCTAGTTATTCATTTATCATTTTAGACTTCCACTTCTCTAGTTTTGTACGTACATACGAGGCATACATATATATGCCAAGAGTATTCATCTTCCTACATTTTAAATCTTTTACCTATAGTTTAAGGAAACATAAGAAACAAAACTCTTTATAAGAAAACCTTGAAGGGGCTCCTAGGTGGCTCAGTCAGTTAATGGTTTGACTCTTGATTTCGGCTCAGGTGATGAACTCACGGTTTGTGAGCCGAGCCCTGCATGAGTCTCTGCACTAATAGTGCAGAGCCTGCTTGGGATATTCTCTCTCTCTCTCTCTTTCTCTTCTGCCCATCTCTCCATGCATGCTCTTTGTCTCTCACTCAAAAATAAATAAATAAACTTAAAAGAAATAGGAAACTTTTAAAGGTATGTTACTATCTTAAAGGTTAATAATGTATCTTATTCCATATGACCCAAACATGGCTCTTTAATGCCATAACAAAGGGAAAATTATAGCCAGCTGCTATTGGCTGGTCAGCTCAACTTGGTAAGCAGTGACTCAAGAAAACAGACTGATCCTAAAATAAAAGCAAGTTGCCAATAAGGGTGTGTGTGTTTAATATTCTTCTATTCTTAAGACCGAAGCTTTGTGTATCATTTGTACTTCTATTTTGTGCTTGCTTGTCATATCTAAGCATACCAATAAATTTTTAATTTTCATTTAATTTTAATTAACCCCAGTGTTTTCATCTGCAAAACAGAGATAATGCCTACTTTATAAAACTAATGAAAGAATTGAAAGGGATAATGAATATGGAACAACTTCAACAGAGACTGGCTTAGGAATGCCTGATATTGACAAGTCTCCTCCCCCTACCTTCCACTAAATGTTCAGTCCTTTGGGTTTGCTGACTCTGGAATTGACTACATATTTTGAAATCCACTGTGATCTCCAGGACCTTATTAAAATTTTCACTCAAAATATGCTTCCACTTTCTGTTTGTACCACTCTTTCCTGTCCATTTTCCTTCGTCTTTAAATTTTTCTGAAAATCACACTGAGTCCATCCAGATATACAAATGGAATACATATGTGAGAATCGTGCAAAAGGACATCCAACATTTGGACAGGGGCCATTCCATTAACATTCAGTAGCATTTAAATATGGGAATCTTTAATTTTACACTTAATTAAACACTAATGTATACATGTTCATACACATATATGCATAAATTCACACTTTCTATTATGTTACCTGTACCATAAAATTAATATAAAATTAAGAAATCATTCTTACAAGGTTCAACTTTCTACTCACACATGAATTTGTAGAAGGGAAAGCAAACAAAAGAACTAATAGCTATCTAGAAATTCATCTTACAAAACACTTAATCATTAAGCAAGACATTTGTGCATTTAGGTAGATATATTAGAAGTAAAGGATCTTTCTGTAAAAGAAAACAGACTAAATGTCCCTGGGAGTTCATCTGTACTGCTAGCCATCTCTATCCACTGAGAGGATTTTTGTGAAGTTAAACAGTACCTTTACACAGATACACAAACTTCAAGTTAAGAGAAATATTCTGTCATCTAGAAGACAAACTCTGATTTGAGACACTTTGACTTCTTTCAAAATTTATGCTTTGAGTGCTTGATCATCTCTAATTGGTTGAGTTAATTGTCCTATAGCAGCACTTCTGCTGGACAGTCTGGTTTCCTTCAAGTCTAACTCAAAACACATACCCTACATAAATTTAAATCTTAAGTTAAAAGACATACCCTGCTTACTGTTGTTTGTATAAACAGCATTCCAAATCTACTTTGTTCTGACAATAGTTTGGTATATGCTAAGAATATGGTGGAAAGTTATTTTGACCCTGCTTCGGTAAACTATGTTCAATTTCAATCTAAGGACTGGGTGAGACACCATATTATACCATGTGCCAACACTCACATTCAGTCAGAGCTCCACTGCCAGAGTTCACTGCAGGAACAAAGATAAACCAATATAGACAGATGAGGAGGACTATGTGGATGACAATGATGATGAGGGGGAGGAGGAATCAGAAGAGGAGGACGAGGAAGGGAGAGGAGGAAGAGGGCAAAATACAACACACCAAAACAAAATGAAACAAAACAAAATGAAACGAAACAAAAACTGATGTAGTAGGTGGTAATCTTAAAAATCATGTAAGTGACATTTTTCATTAAAAGTAATTGTGCTTCTGGGGCGCCTGGGTGGCTTAGTCGGTTAAGCGTCCGACTTTCGCTTAGGTCATGATCTTGCGGTTCGTGGGTTCGAGCCCCGTGTCGGGCTCTGTGCTGACTGCCAGCTCAGAGCCTGGAGCCTGTTTCAGAGTCGGTATCTCCCTCTCTCTCTGACCCTCCCCTGCTCACGCTGTGTCTCTCTCTCTCTCCTAGAAATAAATAAAACATTAAAAAAAAAAAAAGTAACTGTGCTTCTCCCCTTTTTGGCTGGTCCCACTCATGTTTCCTTTGATAGAGATTTCAGGAGTTACAACACCATGAATCCATTTCTCAGGGGTCATTTGAGAATCTGAGTCCTATAATTGAGAGTATACATACTCTTACATATATTGAGAAGTTCACTCTCCATTTTATTCTTTATGCATTATTTAAAATCATTGAGGAGGGATAAAGGGATAAAGGACATTTCGTTTCTGTCAAATAAAGATACAACTATTTCATTTTAGCTATAACCTTCATGGGGAAAAAACAAAAATGGGTAGAGGTTGCAATTGCATTTTTGCATCATTGAATTCCTTGCTTTGCCTTGAGAAATAACTAGAAACTATTCTTAAAATCACTAGATGTGAATGATCTCACTCTCTATCAAAGACAATGAACAAACTAGAGAAGAATGAATTTCAGTTGAATATAACCGTGAACAAGGCACTGAATAAAGTGCCACACAGACATGAAATTTATTTCTAGTTAGCTCTCTATCTCTGAATTGAAAATTAAGCTATGTCCTCTATTTATTTTCAAATATGGGATTCCAGTCATAGATATTCATAAACTAAATGATGAGCTATGGATTTTCTAACATGATTTAATTCTGAGCTTAGCACATTAGAGAACAAATCCATTACCTGATTACATCCTCAGGGTACTTATAATCTATTTGGAAAAATAATATTAACAAACAAAGGACAAGTAGAGAACAATTGAGTATCTGGTGGAACATAATGGTTAAAAGGACTTTATGAGGGGTGCCTGGGTGGCTCAGTCTGTTAAGTGTCCGATTTTGGCTCAGGTCATGAGCTCACAGTTTGTGGGGTCGAGCCCTGCATCGGGCTCTGTGCTGACTGCCAGATCAGAGCCTGGAGCCTATTTTGGATTCTATATCTCCCTCTCTCTCTGACCCTCCCCTGTTCACTCTCTCTCTCTCTCTCATAAATAAATAAAACATTGAAAAAAAATTTAAAAAGGTCTGTATGAATTGAGAAATGGAGGAAATCAAAGTGATATTAATAAAGTGAAAAAGAAGAAAAGAGGTGTTCTAAAATGAGCTGATATCTGAGCAGAGCCTGACAAAAAGCACGAGGTGATTGGTCGATCCTATTGAGTAGAGAAGTCAGCATAGTGGGGATGAACTATGGTTTATTTAGATAGAGCAAGCACAAATTTTTCCTCTGATAAGGCCCCCAAAGTAGGAAGGGTATATTTGTAGAGGCAAATAAGATACTTTCCTTTTTGGTCTGCATAAACAGATCTGGGCTAACACATTTTTCCTAAATACAGTAAAACATTGGTTTGTTCATAAGAGTCTTAAATACTGAGAACAAACCAAAGGTTGATGGGGGGTGGAGGAGATGGAAAAATGGGTGATGGGCATGGAGGAGAGCTCTTGTTGGGATAAGCACTGGGTGTTATATGGAAACCAACTTGACAATAAACTAATAAAGTATGTATGTGGAAAAAAAAATAAACAAACTAACAAAAAACTGGTTTGTGAGCATAGTTTGTTCCAGAAACATGCTTGTAATCCAAAGGACTTGTATATCAAAGTGAATTTCTCTACAAGAAATAATGGAAACTCAGATGATCCATTCCACAACCCCAAAATATTCATATAAAAATGATTACAATACTGTAATATAATACAAAATAATAAAGAAAATACAAAATATAAAGAAAAGTAAACAAATTAAACAGCACTTACCTTTGAAAACCTTCATGGCTGGTGTGAGGGAGACAAGAGAGAGGAGGGTTATTGTGTAGGACAACTTTCACTATCACTAAGGAGTCACTGCTATCTATTGGCTCAATGTAATCTTTTTCTTTTTGTGCAATTTTAACAAGGAACCTATCCAATGACACTTGTTTTTGCCTCCTTTTGAGGATTTCTGGGAAAGGTAACATAGCATTGTTAAACAGATTAATTGATCGCACTGTTACAGCCTTATTTGGATGGTGTTTTTCTACAAAATCTTGCACTGGCACATTTTACACATCTCCTTAATCTCATTTGAAGTGATGGGTTCCTCCTCTTTCTTCTCTTCCTCTGTAGAGGAGATGCAAATGTAGACTTCTGATAAAGACTTGCAATTTTGGCAACTGGTATACCTTGTTAGTACTTCTTAATGATTTCCTTCTAAACTTCCACCTTAACCATCTCCTTCTTACCACCTTTCTTTTCAACTTTTTTCTGCATTGGGGCCATTGTAAATACTTGCAAGAATGGTGACTTGTATTAATATGTACAGTACAGTATCAACAAACTCTTGTCATATACTGTAGTTAATGTAACTGGCAAGAAGGCAGCAGAGGAAAGGGTCTTTATCTACAGGCAACCTGACCTAGAATGAAGCAAAGCATTCCTAAGCTTCCTCTTGTACAGAAAAGCAAAGGACTGTCTACAGGTTCTTTGAAGTGACAAAAAATACACTAGTGCCAGTTGTGAGCACCTTCCAATGTTCTGAAAAATCACTGATTTCTGCCAAACACCACAAACTGGGACGGAGCATATGAGCATGGGAGACGATCACCCACGATCCCACAGAGAAAGAGAGAGAAAGTGGGAGAGAGAGAGAGGAACCGTTGCCTCAGTTGTGATCATGTGACATTCAACATCACATACGACTTGTATTTCAAGACATCACTCATTTATCAAGTTAAAATTTATTAAAAATGCTCATCTTGTGGAATACTCACAGAACAAATTACTCACAATCCAAGGTTTTACTGTAATTAGGAGTTTTAGTGGATAAAATAAACCTGCTTGCCAGTCCTGGAACACTAGTTATATTTACTCTTCTGCAACAGAAAGACAGAGTGATGATAATCACATGTGCATGATCCCAGAGTCCATAACCAAATTCCACTGTTACTAAATTCTCAAAAAAAAAAAAAAAAAAGCAAATTGAGTATATGAACTAGCATGACATCCTCATATAGTCAGAATTCTAAACTAGAATCCACTGATTTAACAGTGGATTAACAGGGACTTAACAGTGTAACAGATTTAAAACAAACTATTTGCAAAGTTTGGTGTCTTTTGCCACTAGTATTAACAAATTAATCAAAACGTACCTAACACTTCTCTTTGATAATCAGTGTGTCTCGACACTACAGCTGAGAATCGTTCCTCTGTGCTTAATGCCACGTGTCACCTGTTTGTGCAGCTGTAAAGTTCATAAGGTGATAGGAGTGAGAAGAATTTCATCACTGTGATGTTCCTTTGCCAGTTAGAGGCGGTCTGTACTCTACACACAACCACACAGTAAAATCCTTTTAGCCCTAAATAACTAAGAAAGAGATATGTGGAAAATCCAAAGATGAGGTTCTGCTTCCAAAGGTCAGAGACTTCTCAGCAATACATTTTGACAGAAGCTATTTCTTCCTACCAATTAAGAAAAATGGTGGTGTTAAGGGGGTGTAATATAAAAAAATCCAACACAGTGCATTAAGAGAAGAAACTATGATTCACTGGTAAGTTAAAGGGACAGGGGCCAAAGAATTCAGTGACTTGGATTGACAGTGCCAGCAAAATAGGCTTTGTTGGGCTCTCTCCACAAAAAATTTATAGACTATGAGATTCTTTTAATCTGAAGGAAGGGAGCTAAATTTGGTACAGTATTTAAAACCTTGCTACTCTGGGGCACCAGGGTGCTCAGTCGTTTAAGTGTCAGCCGTTTAAGGTCAGGTCATGATTTCACCCGGCAGCTCCAGGTCGTAGCTGGCTCCAGGTCAGGCTTTGTGCTGGCAGTGCAGAGCCTGCTTGGGATTCCCTCTCTCCCTCTCTCTGCCCCCCTTCCACTTGCACTGTCTCTGTCTCTCTCAAAAATAACCTTTAAAAATAGTATTAAAATATAAATAAATAAATAAAACCTTTTGACTTAAAGTGTAGTCCATGGACCAGCAGCAACAGCATTAGCTGGGAGCTTGTTAGAAATGCAGACTTCCAGGCACCTCTCCAGTGCTTCTGAATTTATATTCATAATATTCTCCAGTTCATTTACAAACCTTAAGAATAACTATCCTAGAAGACTGGGAAGGCTAGGAAGAGTGATTATAGGGTCAGTGTTTAATGAGAACAGAAATCCTGAAGACAGAGAAAGAGGAGTTCTGGAACTTATATGGAATGGGCAGAATGTTCATGAGAACATGCCAGAATGCTCCTCACAGGTTCTCAAAAGCTACTTGTACTGAGTGAGAAGGAAAGGTGGGCAAGCTCCAAGGGTTCTCTGAGAAACCAAATAAAGCACATAATAATTCAACCTACCAGAAATCAGACATCAAGAAAAGGTAATGATAATACTAGGGTTGGCAGCTACAGAGAATATCTTGTGTTAAAAAGAAAAACAAAAACAGAAACAAAAACAAAGCAAGCAAACAAACAAAAATTGAGCATACATAAAGTGTTTTAGATAAAATTTGAGATCTTCTATAACAAATTACTCTCAGTCTATATTAGATGCTGGGCATTCTATGAGTTGTACTTGTTGGGCAAAATTTTCGTTTGTTTTATTTGTTTTCTGGGTTTGTTTGTTTTAAGTCAAGAAAGCAATCAAAATTAAAATCATGACATGAAATGTGAACAAAGGGCCTGATATCACTGTCCAGCCTTCTAGGCATATGGCAAAGAAGGTTTGCAAATTCATAGGGCCAGACATTTTTGAAAAAACAAGGCCATAAGTGGTAATATGTATGTGTGTGCGCGCGCACACGCGTGTGTACATATTTGTAAACTTGCATTCAGTTTGACCATACCATTTGGGTCTTATCAACATATTTTTTATTGTTTCCAAATCTTTAGTTCAGAAATCAAACCCAAACCCCAAGCTTTGGGAATGGCCAAGAATGGCCCAGCAGCCATATTTCTCATCTCATCTTTGTACACATTTGATTATACCAAGGATGGAATCTTTAATCATACTGCTCCTATAGGATTCTCTCTTCCAGGTATTTGACCCTGGGAATTAGAGGTAGCTGCACAAGGGGCCAGAACCTAAACAGTGCTGGAAGGCCATCATCCTCCATGTGCTTGAAGAAGAGACCAAGATATAAAGAGAAAACAGAATGCCGAGGGCAGAGAGGAGTAGACCTTTGAGATCATGTGGACTTTCCGATTTTGCTTCGATCTTAAATTTTTTTCTTGAATTTTGGCTTTACTGCATAACTTTGGGGTCTATGAGAGAAACATATCTCATGATGAATTCTTCCTCTTCAACTGTTTAATTCCTTAAATTAATTTTTACTAGCTTTGGTTGCACTTGCACTAAAAGGAATCTTAACCAAGATGCCCAGGGGCTCTGCTGATAAAAGTTAAAATTAAGACAGCTGGATCACTGGTAGAAAAGTCACCAGTTAGGATAAACTGCTACCCACACCCAGAAATGTTCAAGAACCATTTTCTTTGGAAATTGATTTGTTATTGGCTTCGACTGAATCTATCAGTTTGTAAAATCTTAAAACCTGCATTTGCACTTGGTAATGTCTTTCTGACTACAATTTAACTCATTTGCAATTGGTCAAGAACAATGAAACGAAGCTCCTTTAATGCTATTCTTGACTTGTGATGTCCAATGCTTCAGAAACCTCAGTGTGTGGAACAAGCTGGGAAGCTTCTAAAAAGTTGACTCTCAAGCCTCGCTTTTGTTTGTGTGTTTATTTGTTTTGTTGATCTTACTTCCAAAAACATATTTTACGTTGTGGTTCATAATTCAGAAGTGCTCATAACAACAATTTGAGAAGTTTTTGAAAATATGTAGGTTGAGTATCACCTTAGATCTCCCAAATCAGAATTTTGGCTCACACGTATTTGTACAGGATCCCCAGATGATGCTGAAGCACACTTGTGGGTAAGAATGGCAGATGCGGCACTCAACGGTGAAGCATTCCGCTGTGTCTTGGAGAAGGCCTCCTTCCTTCCATTTAGATCTGCTCTGAGGCACCAACAGTATCTTCTTTCAGTGGCCACTTCCAATGTGTAAAGTTGTTCAGTGTCAAACTACTCAGACGAGAGCTACATTGACTTAATTTAAAATCAACATTTAAAATACTGCTCCTCCTTTATCCTCAGATCCAAAGTACATTTTTCTAATTGGGAAGCTGGCCTACCACTGTAATTTAAATGCTAAGTAACTGGAAATAGAATTGACTTTATATAGACTCAGTGTATTTACTTCACTTTTGTAGTTACCAATTTTCTAAGGAAGGCCAACAATCCAGACTTCTCCAAATTCAAAAAAAAATTGATTTTCTTCTGTCCTACTTCCTGCTACCTCTGTTCTTGAACTTCTTATCTCAAAGATGAGAGATCCTTTATATCAGATACCAACATTTGAGCAGGAGATCAAAGTGCATACCAGTTTTGAACTGAATATTTTAAACGTCTTCTTGTGGAACTTCAATGTGAATTTTAGAGAGTATTAAAAATGCCCACATTTCTGCAAATATGTAAAGCACATTACCACTTATGGACAGAAATGGATATGCCCTTTGGGGCTTTCTGTTGCCACTCACCCCATTGGCTTATTCATGAGATGAGTTCTCACCATTCATCTAGAAGTGATCTTTGAGGGAATTCCTGCTACAGGACTAAAAGTATCAGCACATAGGGATATATACACAGTTGCATGTATGATGTGCTGTATGTACATGCGGACCTCTAAATTTGTGTTTTTTCTATAATTTTTATTATGACAAAAATCAAACAGAAAGAACAAATGAAACTAGAAATACTTTGACTATCTATGAAGAGAGAAGTGATTTGAACATTTTAATATATTCAGTGCATGAAATAACATGCAGCTTAAAAAAAAAGACATGTTCACAGTCATAACCTAAGAAGGTTCAATCTGCAATATTAAGTATAAAAAGCAAGCTACAGAGAGTATGTAGTAAACTTCCCAACCAAAATAACAATATCAAAACAGAGACCTGTTTATAAGCCTGCATGTGTTTATGTACGCATAGGAGATGTGAGCAAAGATACACAGGCTTCAGTGCTACTTGAAGGAGTGGGGCTGGAAGGGAGTGATATTGTCTACATTTCTATCAGGTTTGATTGCTGCATGGGAATACTTTATTTTGTACTTTAAAAACATGTGATGCAGGAAAAAAAGTAACATTGTAGACCAAGAGAGCAAATATATTAAAAAAAATAAATAAATAAAAAAGGCTAGCAAGAATAAAAGATTCTGCAGTGCTAATAATTAAGATTGCAAATTCAAGCAATTAAATTCTATTTTTTGCCTCTTAAATTGGAACTAATTAAAGAAAAGATCATTCTCAAAGCTGATTAACGCACTGTGAGAACAGCACTTTTACACAAGGCTATTCTGTCATTTTGAACAATCTTTCTGGAAATCAGCTTGAAACATGTATCAAGCACGTAAAGAGGTTACTAGCTTTGACTCAGTGGATCCCCTGTTAAGGACTTATATTAAGTAAACAAGCAGAGATCAGGGCAAGCATGTGTGCAAAATGATCTTTACTATAGTTTCTTTATGAAGGGGCTCAAAATATCACACCATCCATGGCATGAAAAAAAAATCCATAAATGTTTTCTTCTCTCTCTCTCCATCTTCTTCATGCCTAGAGCTTCTAAAATTCCTTCCTTTCTCTTATCCACACAATACCCTGACAGACCTGCTGGGCCATCTTTCCCAAGGTCAAGGAACTGGCCATCCTAGACCAAAGTCCCCTGGAGACCCAGCCGTTGCTTGTCTGACCATTTTTCTGCAGAGAATCAACTCCAACAGGATGATTCTGTTGAGTAAAAGGACTAGCCCTACACCAGAGAAAAGAATTCAAGATGTAAATATGTGAGCAGTGGTGAAGAGCTCTGTTGACAAGGGTTTTTGATTTTTCTTTCTATTTTTTTCTATATTTTACCCAATTTTCTAAAATGAGTATTATTAACTGTATAATCTACATAAAACAACTGGCTTAATTGTTAAATATTTGCAATCCTCTTCAGAGGCCTGCTGCTTTCTGTAACTTGTAAAAAGTACTTATTATAAGATTAATTATTTGTAATTGGCACACACCACTTAGCTCTTACAGATAGATGGAGATAATTGGAGTGAAGCCTCAGAAAGACTTCCTAAGATAAAAAATGTTATGATTTAAATACTTGCATAGGCAGTTTCTCCAGGCTGCTCATAAAACTGTGGTTTTTGGATCATTCTTTTTGGATCAAGTACCCCCTGAAGAATGGGACACAGGGTATGATCCCCTCTCCCCAGAAATCAAATACTCACCCTCTGTATTGGTTTCCTAGGGCTGTATAACAAAGTAGCATAAACAGAATGACTTAAAATAGTGTATATGTATTGTCTCACAGTTCTGGAGGCTGGAAGTCTGAAATCAAGGTGTCAGCAGGACCAAACCCCCTCTGACACCTTTCAGGCAATCCTGCCTTGCCTTTTCCCATGCAGTGCACTGGCAATCTTTGGGGCTCCTTGTCCTGATGATGCATCTTATATCACCCATGACCACATGGCAGTCTTCTCGTGTCATCACATGATCTACGTCTACATGTGTCTCTCTGTGCCCACATTTCTTCTTTTCATAGAAACACAGTCTTACTGGATCAGAGCCCACCCTAAAATCCTCATTTGATATTGAGTGCCTCTTTTACGAACCTGTAAAGAACGAGCTCACATCCTGAGGTACTATGGAGTAAGAGGGCTTCTACATCTTTTTTGAGGTGACACAATTCACTTGTAATCTCTACCCAACACATTTTGTGATCCAGCCCCAGGGTACAGATGTGGGATTCCAGCATCTTGTCTCTGGACGCCAGCTTAAGAATCTAGTTCTGAAGATTGTCAGAACTCTATTATCCCTCTCACTGTTAGATAATGAAGTTTCCAAACACAAAGCCCAAACATAAAGCCGATGAATGCAAAAGGCAGAAAAACATTTTCACCAAGAATAGTAGGAAGCTGTAAGAAAAGTGTTTTCTGAACAATTTGCTTCCACCTCAATGTCAGAAGTATAACAATTGAGACTTTCAGAAAGCACTGCTGATAGATATTGACTTCTTCCCTAATGTAAACCTAGGTTAAAATGCATCTCAAAAGAAATTATAAATGGATAGGATGCTAACTTCCCATTGGGATGCTAATCCATCTGAAGTTTACCTGCCTAGAGGAATAAAGACTAATCAAAACCTTTAAGAAATAGAAATAATTTTATTTGTATTTCTACATTATCGGAATTGAATTGTATATATAATGTTCTCAGCATTAAATCTAACATTTTTTGCTTAATAGCATATAAAAGTTGCTGTCCTTGCTCAGATCTGACATTTTTAATTGCAATTAGCAACTTATTTCAGTAGTTAATCTCAAATCCGAAACCAGAGAGGCATTGGTTTTCCTTTTTTTTTTTTTAATCTATTTATTTATTTTGAGAGAGGCAGAGACAGCATGAGTGGGGGAAGGGCAGGGAGAGAGGGAGACTTAGAATCCCTATCGACACTGTCAGTGCCGAGCTTGATGAAGGAGGTTCAATCTCACACAACCATGAGATTATGACCCGAGCCAAAACCAAGAGTAGGACACTTAACTGAGCCACCCAGGTGCCCTGGCATTCATTTCCTACTTACGGTTTCATGATAGTCACATCATCTGTTCTCCCTCCTTGTTTTCAAGTTTTTTTTTTTTTTTTTAAATTTCTGAGAGAGAGAGAGAGTGAGAGAAACAGCATGAGCAGGGGAGGATCAGAGAGGAAGACACAGAATCTGAAGCGGGCTCCAGGCTCTGAGCTGGCTGCCAGCACAGAGCCCGACGTGGTACTCGAACCCACAAACTGTGAGATCATGACCTGAGCCAAAGTCGGACGCTTAACCAACTGAGCCACCCAGGTGCCCCTCTCCTTGTTTTCAAGTTTCTGATTTATAAAACAGGGAAAATAACACCTGCTTCATGGGATTAATATACATGGAGTAAGAATTACTGTCTTCAAATCCTAGCTGCGAAGCTCACAAGCTGCGGTTCCCTGATATATACCCAATGTATATTTCAGTTTCTCCATCTACAAACAACAACAAACACAAACACAAAAACAAAACCCAAAGACTCACACACACATAGATATACGAGCAAGAATGACAATACTATTTCATGGAAATAGTTGTTATGCTAATTAAAGGGAGTAGATCACATTGGAAGGGAACCTATATGTAACTTACTGTGTTAGGATTCTCCAGAGAAAGAGATCTAATAGGATGTGAATATGGATAAGAGGATATTATACAGAATTGGCTTAAGCGATTGTGGAGGCTGGTGAGTGCAAATCTCCTGGCCTTTGGAACAAGTTTGCTATTCAGACTCTCTAGTCTTACTTGTTGGTTAAGCCATTCCTTTGGGCAATACCTTCTGGTTGTTGCGCCTCCATCCAATGGCATCTGCCAGCAACCTATGGCTTCTTTCCTTGTCCCAGGGTCACATGCCCCTTTTCTTGTTCTCTGAATTCTCAGAGCAATAACAAGTGTCCCAAACCTTCATGTTCTCCCAGATCTGGGGTGCCTGGGATTTGAATTGTGCCATGGGGCAACAAATGGCAGCCAGCATCTGTGAAGCTGGTGGTGCTTACACTGACCCTGTGAGATCAGCTCAAGGTGGGTCTGGGGGTCTTGAGCAAGACTGTCAGATCATTGTCACCCCTACCCAGAACACATGGCAGGTGTGGCAGCCAGCAATATCTCCCTCTTCAGTGGGCTGGGGCCTGGGAGCCGATGTGTGCCCCACGTCTGCCCCTGTTGTATTGTGTGAACCCATAGGCATGTAAAACTTTTAAACTCATACACACAAAAATCTCCAAAAAAGTGTGGGCCGGCTGGCAACCCAGGAGAGCTGATGTTGCCAAGGCAGTCGGCAGGCAATTCCCTCTTACTTGCAGAGGCCCACCTTTTTGTTGCATTTGAGAAGACCCACACACATTATGGAGGGCATCGTGGTTACTCAAAATTCACTGATTTTATTTATTTCTTTTTTTAATGTTTATTTGTTTTTGAGACAGAAAGAGACAGAGCTTGAGGCAGGGAGGGTTGGAGAGAGAGAGGGAGACACAGAATCCGAAATAGGCTCCAGGCTCTGAGCTGTCAGCACAGAGCCCGACGCGGATCCAAACCCACAAACGGTGAGATCATGACCTGAGCCAGCGAAGTCAGATGCTTAACCGACTGAGCCACCAGGTGCCCCAAAATTCAATGATTTTAAATGTTACTGTCATCCAAACTACCCTCCGTGTTGACATATAACATTAACTGTCACACGTTCTAAATAAATATTGGACTTTCTTTCAAGTCACTGTGCTCCAGTTAGGTTAATTTACTTGCCATGGCCAAAAGGGGAGGTAGAGAGCTATTAGAATTTTATTGTACAAGTCAGGAAGAAAACAAAGGCAGGGTTTAGAGAAAAAAGATAAGATGCAGGACACCGAGGTTGGAATTAAAACAAAACAAAACAAAACGGAGTGCCTAGATTTGAGATTTTAGAATGGGAAGTGAAGCAACAGAGAAGAAAGTTTTCTTACCGGGAAGAATCTGATGGGCACATTTACAGACACCTGAGGAGGTGGCAGTTACATCATTTTGTGTCCATGGCTTTGTGTCCAGTTAATGCTCTGAGACTGAGTTTGTTTTCGCTAGCACTTTATTTAACTCCAGTTTCACTGTGGGACATTCACAGACCTATACCACACAGGAGAAGGTCTCTCAGTAAGCCAATAAAGAAATAGGTCCTCCAAACCAATGATAGATTAGTTACGCTATTGCTCCAAGCAAGCAGAGATGAAAGGAATAGTATCCAAATTTAGTTGAGATGTACCTTTATAAAAGCTGGAGCTCAGTGGGCATCTGGGTGGCTCAGTCTGTTAAGCATCTGACTTTGGCTCAGGTCACAATCCCACCATTCGTGAGTTCGAACCCCGCGTCGGGCTCTGTGCTGACAGCTCAGAGCCTGGAGCCTGCTTTGCATTCTGTGTCTCCCTCTCTCTGTCCCTCTCTGCTCACACTCTGTCTCTCTCTCTCAAATATAAATAAACATTAAAAATTACAAAAAAAGAAAAAAAGCTGGAGCTCAGGAGAGATGGCTTAGTCAATCAAGAGCTGATATCTAGCTGGCAACACAAAGTAAAAGTCCCTGGTAGCTAGAAGACTTTGATAAGCAACAATGGTGCCAGGTGATGACAGACAAGATGTTCTCATTCGATGAGGATACTGAAGGGTTTACACCACTGCCAGTAATAGTCTCCTTTACCATGGCAAGAGCTAATGCCCTTAAGTCTTTGGAAAGCTATTCATGTCAGTAAAGGGTAGCCTGGCCCAGACCAAACAATCTATGGGTCCTCACAAATTCTAAATATTTATAGCCTAAATTTCCCCTCATCATACCTGTTTCTTCATATGATTTTACTGATCAACTCTGGTGGGGGGCCTCAGCAGCTGAACTGCTGAATGCTTATCAGTGACAACACACAGCATAACCATAGCCCAACACAGTTGACTTCAGTCCTAATCAAAACACCGTGACTCTTAAAAACTGATTTTCTGTTTGTCATGAACAAGTGGATTTGAAATCATATTCAGGCAATATACAACACTGTAGAAAGAGATGTCCACGGAGGCTAAGTTATCTGCTATTCACCATTTCATTCTTCCTTGTATCCCAAATGTGATAGGACTCCTGGTCAAAGCCAATATGGATCTTTTACGATTATGGTAACATAGGCAATTTCATGGAATCAGAGAACAGTGGAGAAAGCTTTTGGGTTAATGCAGCTATTTTGGGACCAAACTGCTTCTTCACTAATCAAGTGTAAGTAACCAGATAATGAAGTTATGAGAAAAAAAAATAGTCCCAAATGAGTGCCTACCATTTGGACTGAATCTGACACAGTGCTGTACAACTAGCTTACATCGTTGACTGTGGATGGAGCACATAATTGACGATTTGATATTACAAGGGAAGGTGGTGGCCTGGAACATTTTCCAAAAAAATTCAGAAGTACAGCCTCATTGCCTGCATTTCTCTCACTTCTGCAATTTGCATAAAGTAGGCACCAGCAGAGCCAATCAAAAACCTATTGAATTCCTGAGGTCAGACTCTCAAGGTCTTTTAATTAGCATGTCTTTGCACAGTCCTTTCTGTGAAAACATTTTAAATCTTCCTCCTTTATCAAAACTGTGTTCTGAATTAATGATTAGCAATTTTCCTCATGCCTCAAATTAAAATACATATCAGAAAGAATCATTATCCGGATAGCCTGCTAGAATTTGTAGCAAACTGTCCTGCCAACATTTTGAAACACTTATCACTGGGAGTGTTTTCAGGCTGTGAAGACTTATGGGTGTGGTAACGAAAATATAATAGCCCTACTCACTTAAATTTAGGATAAAGTACATTATTTGGAGCTTGTTTCTAGCTAAGAACATGATTCTTTGGGGAGTTATGTGAATGTTTGAGTGAGTATATATGTGCATGTGTTGTGTACATATTAATTCTGACTTCTCAAAATATTATAATGATAATAACCACTTATTGAGCTTTTATCATGTGATATGATTGCACTTCATGGAACATGTGTATAGACTAAACTGCAAGCAGATTTTAAAATGTGTGTTCTCTTTGGGATGCCTGGGTGGCTCAGTCAGTTAAGTGTTTCAGCCTTGATTTTGGCTCAGGTCCTAATGTCACTGTTCATGAGTTTAAGGCCCGCATCAACACTGTCAGCACAGAGCCTGCTTGGGATTCTCTCTTTTCCTCTCTCTCTGCTTCTCTCCCTCTCTCTCTATGTCTCAATAAATAATAAATAAATGTTAATTTTTTAATGTGTGTTCTCTTTAAACTTAATATTCATTGGAAATCTATCAGGTGCTCTGTTTACTGAATATGAATGAGGAAATTGAGTCCCAAAAGAGTTTGTAACTTTTTCAGGATCTCCCAGGATCCATCCAGTGCCAAGGCCCATGTTCATTCCACTAGGCCAGAGGTAGGACAAATTCAGGCCCAATTTGCCTTCCTTCCGGCTTTTGTACATGCTATTTTATTGGAGCACAGCCGTGATTATTCATTTATATGCAGTCTATGACTGCTTTTGCTTTCACACTCTAACTGTAGAGTCTGAGACTCACAACATAGACCATGTAGCTGATAAAGCCTTAAATATTTTTTTTAAATTTTTTTTAATGTTTTATTTATTTTTAGGAGAGAGAGAGAGGCAGCGTGAGCAGGGGAGGGTCAGAGAGAGAGGGAGTCACAGGCTGAAACAGGCTCCAGCCTCTGAGCTGGCAGTCAGCACAGAGCCCGACGCGGGGCTCGAACCCACGAACTGCGAGATCATGACCTGAGCGAAAGTCGGACGCTTAACCGACTAAGCCACCCAGGCGCCCCAAAGCCTTAAATATTTACTACCTGGCCCTGCACAGAAAAGTTTGCTCACTCATGCTTTCAACTATTCTGTCTGCTTCATGTGGGGGCTATTTTCCATAAGTAAGGATATGACTAGACTTTTCCTTTAAGATAATTAGGAGGAACCAAAAATAAACAAATAAGGTACAAGTATTTGTTCCTATTGTAATTGCTCAAACACATGATAAATCAGGTTCATCCCTTTCCACTTCTTTGGATCTTTAGCTGTAAACAAAATAAAACAACTCTGATGAGTTTAAGTCAGAAGAAGATTTTGGATAGATAATAGCTCCTGAATCAAAGGAGGGATTGGAGAAAAAAGCTTCAAAGGGACCAAACACGGTGAGCTGTTCCAAAGCCCAGATGACTCTTGTGTTTGGACACTACTCTTACTCCACCGTCCCTGAGCACAGCACCCAGGGATGCACAGTGCTGTTGGTCTCCATACTCCATGGAGCAGGAGAGAAGTTCTCTGACCCAGCCTCCAGATTCAAGGCCCAGGCAGAACATCTGGATGTGTGTACTTAGATAACATGGCACTTCTATTACCAAGAATGCAGAGAAGAAGTATGTCTGTCTATCACCGCCATCTGCATCAGTGTCTACAGGGAGAGGAATAGCATACCATACAACATCTCTCCAAATCAGAAGGTTGTCTAAATGCTGAGCTGGAAATTCTGTAAAAGTGCATTGTATCAAACCTTTCCCTCCTCATCTCTTTCTTAGTTATCTACTAACTAAAATACAAATACGCCCATCATTTACTCTTCAGTCTATAGACACAAATAATGACAATTAAATATCATATCCAACTTTTTAAAAAATATTGAGAGAGAGAGAGAGAGAGAGAGAGAGAGAGAGAGAGAGAGAGAGAGAGAACATATATGTGTCTGAGTGCGGGGAGGGACAGAGAGAGGGAGGGAGAGAGAATTCCAAGCAGGTTCTGCATTATCAACACTCAATTTCATGAACCATGAGATCATGACCTGAGCTAAAAATCAAGAATCAGACTTAACCGACTGAGTCACCCAGGTGCCCCTCATACCTATCTTTTGATAGTTGTGGGTAGAATCTCAGTACTCCCCACCCCCACCAAATGCAGATTCCTTCTCTGTTGTGGGTAATTGGAGATATTCCCAAGACTATCACAGTATATTGGCGAACAAGTACATTACTTTTTCCTGCTAATGGTTACAAATTTGCTTTAGCTCCCTCTGTGCTGATGTATCATAATCCCTTAGTATCACCATTTTGTCCCTAGGTTGCCTCAGGACACACTACCTTCACTTTATTCCTTTTGCCAGAACCACCTGTAAGTCATCACTCGAAATTCCTGTGGCCACCATCCTCTTGGCTGGCATCTGTTACCTTGAGGCCATGTTCCAAACAACTCTGAGAAAGCAGCCACCTGCCTTGCTAGACTCCCAGCTTGCCGCATACAGCGCCCTCTGGCGGTTGCTATGGGATATTTTGTCCCCAGCTAATCTCCCCCTGACTCCATTTAATTGAAGGCTGATTGATGGCCAAGGGTACCCCTTCCTCCCCTAACTTCTTTTACATAAGTAGAGAAACAATGTCCTTCCCCTGTAGGCTTTTAAATAGCATGTTTCTAGATATTGAGGTTTAAAACTCTTACTTAGACAACTTACTTTTTCTCCAAGTATCTTGCATATTATGTTCAGTGGCTAAATTGAATTTGCTTCAGGCAACACTGAGCACATTAATACTCAGAAGCATTATCCTACTCTGATCCTCAAGCTTTGTGGTTGATTCCAACTTGTATCAGATTTTTTTCCTAAAAGAGAATTCTTTTCAGAATTTCCTATCTTGAAATTTCCCCCTCATCAGTTAAGCTTCAGGTCCTGGGGAGTGTGTGAATATGCATAAAACCCAATCATTTGGACTCTTCAAATTCTTTTCTGGGAGGCTCCTTTGCCTCTAATATAAATTGGTTAATTCAAATACACACCTGGTGTGAAGAAAACTGTGAATCACATAGCAAATCTGTTCCCTCAATCAAGAAATTCTTTTCAAACTCTCATATTTATATTTCACGTCACTGAAGTCTGAATTCTTTCTATTGAGATTGAAACTTTAAACATAAACAGAGGATTTGTAATTTTTTTCCACATCTTTTATCTCTCCCTTCCACTTATTCAGAAATGAAGATATAAGAATTACAAATAGCTAATTCTTAGAGAGAGTTTATGCGAGGAATTATTTTAAATACTCCACATAAATTACCATTTTTACCCTCACCACACACTATAAGCTTGTGAGCTAAATACTATTATCACCATCCTCATTTTACAGACGGAAAAGTAAAGGCATATAGAGGGTTTGCATGACCCAATAAGGAATATGTATATATTTCATCTCTGGCCCTGGCTTGACAATAGCTTTCATCTTCTGGCACTCAGCTCCTGAAACCTTGGCACGCTCAAGTGATAATAGTCCTTTTGTATGCTAATGAGGTGACGCCATAAAGTGACTTTGGTCCTTCTGGACGATCCTGAGTTTTATCCTTTCATAATACATAGGTAATCTAGTAGGTAAACTGTTTTCCTCATTTTGGTGAGCCATCTTGAGTTCTATGAGCCATTCTAGAAAATCACAGAACCCCAGGAAAGGGTTGCGGGAACTTCCAATTTGTATCCAACTTGGACAGAAGCTGTGGGAAACCGGAGGATCCGTGACTTTTCATTGGCTTCTGAAGCAGAGTATGAGTATTTTGTGGGACTGAGCCCTTTATCTGTAGGATCTTACACTAACTCCAGGTACACAGTGTCAGAACTGAAATAAATTGTAGCATACTTTGTTGGTGTCTGAAGAAATCTAAACAATTACTTGGTATAGGAAAAATCCCCATGCATTTAGTAGCCAGAAGTACTGAGAGTTGAGTATGGAAATACTGTAGAGACTGTGAGAAATAAGGGAGGTGATTTATTTTCAGAAATACCAAGTAATAGCTATGCTGCCAAGTTAACAATAGGTTTACCTATTGGAAATATGTACGAATCTCCCCACGATGGTGTCCCAAACTTTTAGACACTAAACATACTGGTTCCTCTTTCCCCCTCTTTATTTGACGGGCTTATTTTGCAGGCTTTGCAGTGAGCATGCGCCAGTCACCTCAGGGAAGGTACACTTTTCCCAATCAGACTACTTTTTGCCTTCCACACACATAGGTGACCTCCAGGTAAGGCTGTAATGTCTGTAAGTACTCAGCCAATGAGGAACCAGGGGAGGGACTTGCATGCTAGGAAATAAAGTGCCTACTGTAACTACCCTGAGTTTGCCTGTCCATCAGACACCCACTTTTACAAAATCCTTCATTAAAGCCTCCTTTCACTGTGCTCTGAGTCTCTGAATCCCTCCTTTGATTGGGTCAGCGGGCTCATTCCTCACAAGAGAAAAACAATGTGAGTGCTTTTCTTTTGCCCTGGTGGTATTCAGAGGCACCCTGTTAGTATGAAGTGATCAGAAGTAAAACCCATGTGGTCCGACTTTGGAGTCTGTCCTTCTAAACACTATTTTCTATCTTTAATAATAGGTGTTTTTAAAAAAAAATAGGTAAAAATTGCCTTTCAATAACTTAGCTTAATTCCCTAGTAGTTATTTATTTTTCTAAAATGTTAGCAATGAGGATGCCATTTTTTCATATAATTTTTTTTTCAATTTTTCAGTATCTAATCAGTATAAGATATTTCAGAGTACTTGATAAGTTCTTTGATTTATATTATTATGTTGTACACTTATATTTTCAGGTTGTTTCTTCCTTTTGTATGAATAGATGTATTATGAACTAAAGTTCAGCTCAACCAAATGTCATTGCATGCTTTACCAACTATTAAATTCTCAAGGTTCAGTACAATCACTGGAAAATTCTTTTGTGCCCAATAAGTACTTGTTGAATAAATATATTGATTAATTAATTAGCATCAGGCACTGTTCCATATGCAAAGGTTAAAAAGATAAAATGGGGGCGCCTGGGTGGCTTAGTTGGTTAAGCGTCCGACTTTCGCTTGGGTCATGATCTCACGGTTCGTGGGTTCGAGCCCCGCGTCGGGCTCTGTGCTGACTGCCAGCTCAGAGCCTGGAGCCTGTTTCAGTCTGTGACTCCCTCTCTCTCTGACCCTCCCCTGCTCACACTGTCTCTCTCTCTCTCTAGAAATAAATAAAAATTAAAAAAAAAAAAAGAAAAAAAAAAGACGAAATGTGGTTCTTGACCACACGACATAAACATATAAAAAGATAATAACACAATGCAGTAAGGTGAGTAAATCCAGAATACTAGTGACCACGGAAAATTGATGCCTATTTATGCTTCCATGACATTTATAGAATCAGAGATTTAAAAACCAAATCATAGAGCTTTAGTTTTTATATGTGCACACACATATTCCTTTTTCCTGTCATGTTTCAAGATGAGCCTGGTAATGGTAACACTGTAATGTCTGAGAATAACTCCAGAGAGGTGGCTTTGTCCTGATATACTTTACAAATTGAAACGTAAGTGGTCAATGTGTTGTCTGTTTAATATCTGTAGCCAAAGTCTTGTGTTCTTTTGATCTTTGTAGCAATGACTAATTATCCTTTAATAGCCAAAGAAAGCTCTATTCCAAAGGGAATGTTTTACGAATTTCTGCTTAGTTCACACTTAAGCTTTATCTCTTCCTGCCATCGCTATTTGGCTGCCTGACTGAATGTTGGGTATTTTCTCCAGCCCACCCTGGCTTCAGTTAAAGGCATATCTTGTTCCTCCCCTGGCCAAGATTCATTCTGATACACTACGTTTGGTTAGTGTTTCCCATCAGTCAAGATACGTTCTATTAATCCCTTTCCAATGGGGATAATTTACCACATACTTAGTGCATGTTGTGGGAAATAAAAGAGAAAATAAATCTTGACCCCTATTCTCAGATATTTGAAATATGGCTGAAAAGACAAATTCCCATTCAGGAAACAACTGCAAAACAATAAAAGTAAGTAGTAAGAGGTAAAAATGTGTGTAACCAGTAATGAGTGTTACATGGAAATCTTTTCATCATGTCATAATCAAACTGTTGAAAACAAAGACAAAGGAGAAAACCTTGAAAACAACCAGAGAAAAAAAAAAGACATAATCTAAGGGGACAATGAGTTGAATGCCTATGGATTTCTCATCAGAAGCCGTGAGTCAGGAAGATTATAAAGTGCTGAAATAAAATAGAACTGTCAACCGAGAACCCAATATTCCACACAAATATTCTTCAAAAATAAAGGGGAGGTAAAGGAAACTAAAATAATTCATTGACTACAGATCTGATCTCAAAGAACTGCTAGAGGAAGTTCTTCAAAAAAGATAGTGATTCCAGAATGAAAATCAAAACCTTAGAAATGAAAGAAGAGCAAAAGAAATGGTAAATATGTGGGCAAATATAACAGACTATTCTTCTTTTGAGTTTCATAGAGTATAGTTAATAGTTGAGAGCACAGTTAAAACATTTACTCATGGAGTTTTTAATGTATATTCATGTAATAGATAAGACAACTATGCCATAAAGAGGAGAGGGTAAAGGACTTATACTGTGGTAAGGGCTTTACATTCAACTTGGAATTATAAAGTATTGATTCTAAATAGAACATGAAAAGCATATTTTTTAATGTTACAATCCTTACAGCAACCACAAACATAACTATTCAATGAGATGCAGTAAAAAAATATGTACTAGATTAAAATGAAATGCAAAAAAACCTCCAACGAGTTCAAATAACCCCTGCCAAGGCATGAAAAGGAAAACATAGAGTGCAAACAGAAAACAAATAAGAAAATGGTATACCTAAGTCCAAAATACCAAAAGTTATATTAAATGTAAATCTAAACACACCAATTAAAACCAAGAGGGTAACAGAATGGAGTAAAATGGCTCCATTAGAAGTTGTATGTAAGAGGGGCGCCTGGGTGGCTTAGTTGGTTAAGCGTCCGACTTTCACTCAGGTCATGATCTCGCGGTTCGTGGGTTCGAGCCCCGCATCGGGCTCTGTGCTGACTGCCAGCTCAGAGCCTGGAGCCTGTTTCAGAGTCTATGTCTCCCTCTCTCTCTGACCCTCCCCTGCTCACGCTGTCTCTCTCTCTCTCTCCTAGAGATAAATAAAAACATTAAAAAAAAAAAGAAGTTGTATGTAAGAAATTCACTTCAGATATAATTATATGGTAGAATAAAAATAACAGGATAGAAAAGTATATACCATGCAAACTCTAATATAAATCTTGAGTGGGTATATTAATATTAGACAAAATAGACATCACAGCAAGGAACAGTACTAGTGATGAAGAAAGATTATTGTGCACAATGATAAAAAGCTCATTTTAGGGGCGCCTGGGTGGCTCAGTCGGTTAAGCATCTGACTTTGGCTCAGGTCATGATCTCGCGGTTCATGGGTTTGAACCCCAAGTTGGCTCTGTGCTGACTGCCAGATCAGAACCTGGAGTCTGTTTCAGATTCTGTGTCTCCCTCTCTCTCTGACCCTCCTTTGCTCTCTCTCTCTCTCTCAGAAATAAATAAAATTTTAAAAAAAGTTCAGTTCACCAAAACACAACAATCAATAAGCAATAAATGTGTAAGCATGTAACAGCAGAAGTTCAAAAGACATGAAGCAAATTGTACAAAACCACTGTGTAAAAGGGTTTCTTACAAAATTAAGCAAAACCCTCATGAATCAGCATGAGCAACTCCACTCTTAAGTATTCTACAGAAATGAAAATTTATGTTCACATGCAAACTTGTAGAAGAATATTTATATCAGCTCTGTGCATAATTGCCAAAAATTGGAAATAACTCAAATGTTCTTCAGGAAGTCCATGGGTAAAAAATATTGTGGCACATCCATTAAGGGAAATAGCACTCAGCAATGTAAAGGAATGGACCACCAATATACACAGACTGGATGAATCTCAAATGCAATATGCTTGAAATATTGCATACCATGTAATTGCTTTTCCAGGCATTCTTGCAAGGATCAGACTAATGAGAAACTCATCAATAGTTCATAGGGCTTGGAAGTAGGGAAAGGGTATGATTATGATGTAATAGCACAAGGAAAGTTTGGGGAGGTGATGAATCTGTGGTTTTTTTAATTTATATTTTGAGAGTGAGGAGAGAGAGAGCAAGCACACAAGTGGGTGTGGGGCAGAGAGAAAGGGAGAGAGAGAATTCCAAATAGGCTCCCTCTTGTCATCCAAGAGCCTGACTTGGGCTAGATCCTGAATGATGAGATATGACCTGAGCCTAAATCCAGAGCCAGACACCTAAGCTACTGAGCCACCAGGCTCCCCAAAACTGTTTTGAATCCTAACTATGATAATGATTATAAAATTTATTCACGTATTAAAATTCATAGAATCATACACCAGAAAAGTCAATTTCACTGTATGATAAATCAAAAGCAATAAAATAAAATATAATAAAATAAAATAAATATAAATAATATTAATAAAAATAAAAATAAATAATAAATAAAATAAAATAAAATATAAAAATGTTCTCAAGTCCATGAACTGTCCCACCAATACATTGACATTATATGCTGATATGCTATTTTTATTTTTATCTCCTGATATTCGAACAAGGCTTTTTTCTACTTGATGAATGTTAAAGTCAGAATAGGGGTTATCTTTTAGGGGGAAGGGAAAGTTTTTACAACAGAATTCTTGAAGTTGTGGGCTTTTGGTAATGTTTAATATCCTGATCATTGTGGTATCTATATGGGTGAGTACATTTTCTCTAAATTCACCAAGCTATCTATGCTCTCTACAACATGCGTTAAAAAAGAGTTTGAAATTAAAAGTGAAAAACAAACAAGTTGAAATCAAAATTGAGAAAACAAAACAGAACAACACGAAAACAATCTCTTATCTAGCATTTAAACCCATTCAAGATGTTAAGTCCCCAAGCCCCCAGAGAATTGTCACTGCTGCCTTAATGAGCCCACAGCAGTGTGACTACTTCTGAATTGCAAATATTGACATATTTTACTTTCATGCATGTGTGTGTGTATGTGTCTGTGTGTACTCATACATGTACTCTCACTGTCCTGACTAGAAATCTGGTAATCTTCCAATTCTTGGTACTCCGCAAGCGCATGTCCGGCACCAGCAGTCATGTATTGAATGAACACTAAATAAGGAACTATGTAGAACTACCATGTTAGTAATGATCCACAGAGGCCCTGATTGCTTTCTCCTGGCATCTCACCACCATTCTTTCCTGGCTTGAATGTAGCAGAGGCTACATTATTGAGACAACTCCTATTTTCCCTTTGATTTTTTGCTTCACTGCCAATACCGCCTATCCATTTATTGGTGCCATGAAACCTGTCACAGCCACAAGAGATATGCAGAGAGGCACTGTAGCAGAGGTGTCTCAGGACATCTTAGAAATGATAGTACTTAGGGAGAGAAACATAATGTTCCAGTGTATCAAAATTTTATAGACAAGGTCACAGGAATATCCTTAAATTGTTTGAAATCCATGGTATTTTGGAATTGATTTTCTTTAGTTATGAACCCTGAATAAAAGAACCAGTTATATCTAATCTTACCTGGAAGGTGAAATTATTGTGAATTTTAAAAAGCCCACCTCGGAGGCGCCTGGGTGGCTTAGTTGATTAAGCGTCGGACTTTCGATTGGGTTATGATCTCGTGGTTCGTGGGTTCGAGCCCCACGTCAGGCTCTGTGCTGACTGAGAGCTCAGAGCCTGGAGCCTATTTCAGAGTCTGTAGCTCCCTCTCTCTGACCCTTCCCTGCTCATGCTGTCTGTCTCTCTCTCTCTCTCCTAGAAATAAATAAAAATATATATATAAAAAAAAAAGCCCACCCCGGTTCTTTGGTGGCTTTACTGTAGTTGGTGTTCTTGGTGAAAATAAAGCATTCTGTCGAAAAATCCTGGTATGCATTTAACCTGCCAACCCCTAATTGACTTATGGCCATACTTAATCTCTGTAATATTTACTGTATTCATTTGGTGAGCTTAGGACGACTGATCATATTGGTCATATTAAATTTGGTTGATATAGACAGTGTTCATTTTTCTACTTATCTAACCTCTTAAAAATTATTTAGAGATGATCTCCATTGAAAGGTGGAGTAATACAAAGTACTTGAAAGCTCTTGAGTCAAAACAAGAAGAAAAGATTTGATTCATAGGATCTCTACTTATTTCCATCAAAATTAGTGTCCCTTGACCTTTGGTTTCTATGCCTCTGCATATTAGTCTGTCCTGGGATAAACATTTTTTTCTTTCCTTCTTGGTCTGCATAATTTTAAAAAAAGATAAACTTTTTCAAGTGAATATTAGCATTCCCCTTCTACCTGAACAATCAGGTTAAAGAGTTTTAAATTTCCAGGGAGTATGAGTTGAGATACTTCAACAAATTTGAAGAATCACAAATGGTAAATTTACAACAGAAGCTAGGCTCATTTTAGTTCTCAAGCCCTGATTTAATCTCATAAATTACATAAACTCTATGCAATTGTCTAATTTCATGTAGAGAGCAAGGACATTCTTCAAGATTGAGTCACCTGCTTTTTTTATGTTTAAAAAGAAGGAAATGAATGCTTGGTACTAAGCTAGGTAATATGTATAATGGATTTTTTTTAATGAGTCCTTAAAAGGAATAATAATAATTAGAATAATAATACTAAGCTTTTAGAAAATGCTTTTTATCTTCAAAGCACTTCACAAAAGTGTGTGGAGTTAATCTCTGCACCCTAAAAGCAACCTGCCAAAATATTTTCTTTTACAACAGATGCATCTCAGAAGGGTTTCACTCATCTTTACATTTCCATATGTAAAAAAAAGGAGGGGGTTGCTGAAAATAAAATCTATCAAAGCCTTTCTTTTTAATGCAAATTATTAGCTTCTTTTTATTCTTCTTAGAGGGAAGAAATGTTCAGAGAAACTGACTATAAGCCCAATTCAGTTGAATTTGTGTTATAAAGTCATTTAATGTGGGACTGTGAGGTTCATCTGTTCTCTGTCTCCACTCAGGTCCAAACAAATGGTAACAGGCTTAATGGCAAAGGGCTAAGTAAATATATTTTCAGATACTTACTTCTGTACAAGAGTTAAATTCACTTAAAAATCTTTACTAAAAGTAGTAGCTTAGTGGAGACTGAGCTGGGCCTTATTATTTTGATGGAGTTGAATCCTTCTTTCTGTTTCTGGAAGAGCATTTGCAGATATATCGAGAGCTGACCTATATTATAGAACACACAAGTGTTAACTGGAAAAATCAGAGTGGGGGCAGTCTGCAGCAGACTCTGGGGACGTAGCTGGGGTGCCCAGCACCTCTGTTCTCTGTCTCATTTCCCTGAATTTAACTGGACTCCAATTAATGCCTTCCAAGCTATACAGTGATAAAAGATGCCTGCCTAGCACTCCATTTCTTTTTGTTTCTTTCCTCATTTTTATTTAAACATATTAATTATTAAAAAAATAAAGTTATAAAGGTAAATAGGAAGGAAATAAAAGAAAATCTTCCCTCATCACTATCACAGATAATATTACTAAATTCTTTTGGACCTTTCCAATAGATATCTTATTTAGCAAAAACAGGTTCTCACTATACTTGTGTAATTAAAAATTTTTAAAAACCTAGTATATATCTTTATAACTCTTCATAACAATATAAATATATACAAGATTTTTTTTTTGAGACAGAGAGAGACAGATCCTGAGCAGGGGAGGGGCAGAGAGAGAAGAAGACATAATCTGAAGCAGGCTCCAGGCTCTGAGCCTTCAGCACAGAGACCGACAACATGGAGCTTGAACTCACGAAATGAGAGATTATGACCTGAGCCGAAATCAGTGCTGAACCAACTGAGCCACTCAGGCACCCTATATACAAGATTGTTCTAATTGTTATATGTCATTCTATTTCTTTTAAATTTTATTTATTTATTTTGAGTGAGAGCACAAGAACACACTCCAGTGGGGGAAGGGCAGAGAGACAGAGACAGAGAGAGAGAGAGAGAGAGAGAGAGAGAGAGAGAATCCTGAGTAGGCTTCACACTGTCCTCACAGATTCCCAAGTGGAGCTCGAATTCCCCAATTGTGAGATCATGACCTGAGGGGAAAACAGGAATTAGATGCTTAACCGAACCACCCAGGCACCCCTGTCCTTTTATTTCTTAATGTCATTTACTAAATGTATTGATCCTCAAATTTACCATATGATAAAAATAAAGATTGTTTTCAAATACATAGTCATGTCCTGCAGTAGAATCTCCAGGAAAATGTCTTAAGAATATTTTTACCAAGTTTTCCTGGTTATTTGGGAAACACTGGTTTAAGTTATGTTTTATATACTTCATTTAATTCTTATTAAAAAATAACTCTCCAATATTATATCCATTCATCATGTTCTAGCTTGATTGTTTTCTGAGTTTAATTTTTTTTTAATTTTTTTTTAATGTTTTATTTATTTCTAGGAGAGAGAGAGAGACAGCATGAGCAGGGGGAGGGTCAGAGAGAGAGGGAGTCACAGACTATGAAACAGGCTCCAGGCTCTGAGCTGGCAGTCAGCACAGAGCCCGATGCGGGGCTCGAACCCACGAACCGCGAGATCATGACCCAAGCGAAAGTCGGACGCTTAACCGACTAAGCCACCCAGGCGCCCCTTTCTGAGTTTAATTTGAAAAGGTACAATAGCTTGCTCATATGATAAGCACATTTGAAATCTTTTAGCATACATTGCCAGAATATTCTTAATCAAGTTATGAGCTTAATAATTTATGTTTTTACAATAATAGTTGACAGGCAAAGGTATTGTGCAAAATGTTTGTACACACTCCTCTTTGGTGACACTGTGCTTCCAGAGCAGATGATGAGGAGTTCATGTTCACATAAGTTAAAAGTTTTAATCTCTGTAACTAACAACAACAACAAAATATAGATAGATAGATAGATAGATAGATAGATAGATGATCTAAAGCAAGTTCAAGTCATTTTGTAGAAAGCATTAATATGTAAGTTAGAAAAGAATTTCTGGTTCACTCCCTCCCTTTTCCAAATGTTCATTATCAAGATATCCCCTATGGAATTTGAATAGAATTTTGACAGCTCTTCTAATCAAATATTCTCCAAGTTTGGTTATTTATTAAACCATATGGGGCAATCATTAAAACAAATAGATTTCCAAGACCACTTGAATCAGTCAGTGAAAAATGTTTCTGGAAATGTGCATTTTTCTAAACCTTTTTAGATGTATCTCATGCAAGAGTTAAGCTGGGCAACTTCTGCTCTGGCCCACATCCCCAGTTTTGTAGAGAAGAAAAGCAGCGCTAATGATTGATGGTTTGGCCCTATGGCAGATGTAAATAACTGACAAAACTAATTAGAAGCCATATCCCTGTGTGGAGATATAGTGTATTTTCTGGTATTTCACTGTTTTACGATGGGGTCTATGCATTTATCCAAAAAATGGGCATTTTTATTAAAATGTTAAAAATAAAAGCTATTATTCTACTAACTCAATTATACGAAGACATATAAAATTTGATAAAGTAGCTAATGCTGCTTTAATAATCAATAAAATAGCGCTTAATGCTTTTAGCTTTATAATAACTATGGCTTTTCTATCAATAGAAAATAAAGACAAATACTTCAGAACTTTACCCAAATATAAAATGTTTCACATAACTGCCCACTTTTCTTTCCAAAGAGCCCCTATTTAAAATACGTCCTTTCAATTCTTCTGAATATATCAGGATGGAAGCCTCATTTTTGTACTAATGGTCTTTAATAAAGCTTTTCTTTTGTAGTTATTTCACTTCCTTTTACCCTGAGCACATGCGTTAAGCCTGGAGGAAGCCAAGAAGATATATGAAGGAGGAATAGGAGGGGCTTTTCAAGAGAATTGGACACATGAAACATCCATCACTAAGCCTAAAATCCTTAAAGCTTTCTCCATTTTTATTACCAAGTAAGTTTATTCCAAATACATGGTCACTATGCTTTTCTTATTCTTCCTTATCTTCTTCATACATTAAAAAGTATGTGATTCTAGACTGAGTTATATTATTGGGTTAGATAGTTTCCTAAACAAATATGTATAATTTTTGCTCTAAGAAAAGATCTACAGTCACAAGTAATCTGTATAAGCAATTTGACCTGCTCACTTGGAATTACTCAGGTGAAACCCTCTTTTCTGATATATGTATATATCTCATTAATGTACAGAATTTAGGGGCATTTCATTTCTGTGCCAATATTTCCATTACTTTTATCTTTTTCAAAAGTTTACTACTCTGAATAGGAATTTCTCATGGTTGACATCACCAAGGCAAGCTACTGTGCTCCTTCTAAGTGATATAAATAGGAAGAAGTATATTTTTTTAAGTGTTTACCACTGTAAAATGCTTCCTTGATGGTTTATTTTGGAAAAACAAGTTTATTAAATAAATTTTCCAAAACCAAAGTTGTTGAAGACATGATGTGTTTTAATGTATTCAAGGGTAAAATTTTAAAAGCATTATTTTCATTGGAGTGCATGTGCCTGTGTGTGTGTGTGTGTGTGTGTGTGTGTGTGTGTACATACTCACAGACAGTATCATGAGAAGAAATAATTTACTGAAGGAAATGGCCTTTATATGCATTCTTGCATGTAGGCTGTATATCTGGTAAATAGGTATGTACATATGTGCACATGATAATTGATGCAGGTGTATATTGCATCCAGTTAGATGTTGCTCAAGCCTCTTAAATTTAATACGTTAAACGTGGAGTTTTCCCTTTGCCCTATCACATCCAAATTTACTTCTTGCATTAGAAGTTTCTGTAACCAGCATCACTATTGTTCACCATACTCTCCCCAATACATGGAGGGTCATCAAGTCCCAAGGCTTTTAATTCCTAGGTATCCACATTGCTAGATTTTCACCTAATTGTATTCCATGGAATAGAAGTTTTGTGGGATGTTAATAAGTGTTACTTAAAAAGGTGGGGGAGGAAGGGGAGGAGGAGGAGTAAGGAAAAAGAAAGCATTCTGGGGTAATTACATTTCGAGAACATCACATTAAAAAATTAAATATACTTCTTGATTTCGGGTTTTGATGGAAACTTTACAGATTTAAACTACAGAATAGTCACCATTTTAAAATTAGCTTCATCAGCAATGCCTGGGTGGCTCAGCTGGTTAAGCGTCTGACTCTGGGTTCAGCTTAGGTCATGATCCCAAGGGTCCTGGGATCGAGTCCCTGGATTTTGGCTTAGGCCATGATCTCAGGGGCATGGGATCAAGCCCCAGGTCAGGCTCTGCACCAAGTGTGGAGCCTGCTTAAGATTCTCTCTCTCCTCTTCTTCCTCTGCCCCTCCCCAGCTTGCAGGCATTCTCTCTCTCTTCCTCTCAAGAAAAAAAAAAAATTAGAGGCGCCTGGGTGGCTTAGTTGGTTAAGCGTCCGACTTTTGTTTAGGTCATGATCTCACGGTTAGTGGGTTTGAGCCCCATATCAGGCTCTGTGCTGACTGCCAGCTCAGAGCCTGGAGCCTATGTCTCCCTCTCTCTCTGACCCTCCCCTGCTCACGCTGTCTCTCTCTCTCCTAGAAATAAATAAAAATATTAAAAAAAAAAAAAAAGAAAGAAAAAAATTAGCTTCATTAAAGAACTGTTTCATTGGAACATTCTGGGAAACCTGTCTATTCCCGTATAACCATTCCTGGAGTCTTCATCACCCTTTACTGGGTTTCTGCTGAGAGGGCTCAACTATTATCCTTGGCCTTACGCACAGACTGCTCCCAGCCTGTACCTCCCAGGCCTCACCCTCATTCCAAACTTCCAACTGCTGTCACAGTGAACTTTCTACACTCTGAATCTGCACCTCAAATCTCTCCATAGCAAAGTCGGGATGCCTTAACATTCAAAGCAAAATCCCTCATGGTGTCACATCCTTGTCTCTATTATGGATACAGAAAAGCCTAATGCTTTGCCCTCCCCACATAACTGTACACATTACCTTGTTGTTTCTTGATCTATGCCTGGCTACCTGATGCTCTCTTTATGAATTGCCACGGGAGTCCTTTCACAGCGATATCCCCTCCAAATTGCTCTTTGACCTCCCAAGTCTGATGTGGCATGATTTCTCCACCTCACCATCATACCACACCATACCCAGACCTCCGGGCACCTGAGTGAGTTTTGGTTGTTGACTTACTCATTTCCCACCCCCAACCCCAGGAGCTTGACATTCACCTTTATGTCTGTGAAGTGGCTCACATTAGTAAATGTTCAAAAAATGATTAATTGGTGAATTAATTTTCATAATGTCTAACAATATCAACATTATCATCAGGGTGCATCTATCAAGAATCTAGTGTTAATGAACACTGTGGGGGCACGCAATATGGTTGAGTGACTTAAAACTCAGGAGCCAAACTGTCAGTTATCACAGCTCCGTCACTGACTAAGTATGCGACTTTAGGCACATGATGTGACTTCTTTGTACTTCATTTTCATTTTTCGGTTTTATTTTATTTTTTGAATATGTTTTTAATATTTTATTGTTTATTTATTTTTTTGCGGGGCGGGGAGCAAGCACAAGCAAGGGAGGGGTAGAGAGAGAGGGAGATACAGAATCTGAAGGAGGCTCCAGGCTCTGAGCTGTCAGCACAGCGTCAGATGCAGGACTTGAACCCAAGAACCATGAGATCATGACCTGAGCCGAAGTCGGATGGTTAACTGACTGAGTCACCCAGTTGCCCCTTAGTAATAACAACATTTCTATAGGAGGAAAAGATAAATTAATAGAATAGTACCTGGGACACAGCACGTGATTGCTTTGTTTGCTGGTGGACTGGAATACATGATATTTAAACAAAGTGTTAAATGTATTATTAACAATTAACTCTGCTCCATCTTTTGTCAGATATTGGTAGAAAAGAGTAGTGACATTTGTTCCCTAAGAACAAACATGCGCCCATGTGTGCACATGCAGTTTCCCCAACCTTGGACTCTGACTCTCAGAATAAGTAAACATTAAAAAAAAGAATAGTTGCATAGCTATGACTCTGACTTTAAACTATTTTCTTTCTGTATTTACATTTCATTAATACTGTCTTCTTCATTGATTCTCTCTCCTGCTCCCCTCCAAAGCCCTAAATGCTTATATCCTAATCCTTTTAAGCATTGGTTCAGAAACCAGTCAGATATCTCACCTAGTCCAGGACAAAATCTTGTAAAATTACTAGGACCAAGGTTTTTGTTTTCTGGAATCAGAGCTAGAACAGAATATCACGTAACTTCTTACAAATTTTCTAAAACATTCCTGTTCCCCATCAAATCTTTTAGAAATATGGTGATGGATGTCTCTTTTTTCTTAAAGAAAATATATTTGTTATAAAACTAAGAATTTAAAAATCCTTACACTGTCATAGTTTTCCATTTACACAAATCCTGATGGAAACAAAAATCCAGTTTACTTCGACGTAAGCCAGCCCTAGGTAGGGCTCTGGCCAGTCTCTAGTTCTGAGTTTTCTCTACACATCAAAGACATAAATAACTTTGAAGATTTCTGTTATTGACTATTTTCAGTGGACTGGTTACAGGTTTGCTGTCCTATTTAAATTGCTTTTACAGACCTTCCTTGCCATTCAGCAATTAACAGGCCCGGTCAGGGGTTTCCTTCTCCATTCTTGTCTGGACTTGGCTTCATTGCATTAGGTTCTGCCATATGGTACTTTTCTCTTTCAAATAACCCAGGAAAATGGTTCACAAGGAAGCTACACAGCTCAACAAACTTCCCTATAGATTTCAAATAGATTTTTAAGGGGCTTTTTCAGTTATGCATTAGCTATTAAATCTATAGATTACCAATGGCTACAGTCAAACACAAAGACAGACTCAACAAAAACACAGATTACTTATTTTGGCAGAGACTATTGATTGTTCTTCAATATTCATTCTTTCTCCATATTAACAGAACTTTTGATTTTTAGCTAACTACACAGCTCCAGCATCTGATTAAGTTCTGGCCAAAGCATGACCAAAAAGATGTGGCATGTGGAAAGCTTTTTATGTTTTTAATGGAAAATAAAATAAAATAAAGCAAAACTGATGCATACCCTTTGTCCTTGATTCCTGATACCATCATACTTCCCAGTCTCTTGAAATCAGATGAAAAAGTTGGAGTTCTGGCAACCTTCTTGGACTATGGAGTGAACACAGGGATGGAAGCCACACACAATAAAGCAACAAGAAGAAGCCAGGGCCTCTGATTTCATTGACATCACAATAGTGCTGAATTTTATCAACAGAAAGGAAAGCCCATTTTGTTTAGGCACTGTTCTTTGAAGATGTTTTTGTAATTTGCATTTGCATGTAATTCTACATAATACATGCAACAATCCAACTAATGTTTTCAAAAAATATATAGATTTAAGAGGACACAGATGAGCAGAGAAAATAGAAGCTTGAAAGAAATAAAAATCCTGCCATTCTTCATGCGTAGTTATCACACTGCAGATTTTGATATGATTGTTAATTTTGAAGGTTCTATAATAGGGGAAGTAAAGAAAATAAATATTTTTCCATCACTCACTAGGTGTTATACCTATAGAATATGCTTTATAGTCTTTCTTTTTCAGTAGCAAATGCAACTTCCCTTCCCCAAATGCTCAACAAGTTTTAATACTAAAGTCAAACTGCATTTTATGGTAACATAGCAAGTGTAACAAATCTCCATTATTGTGTTTCATAGTTTTTCTCTAGATTTGTTTTATATTTTAGAATCAGAAAACTTTCAAGGTGACAAAAACATATCTTTCACTGTCTATAGAATGAAATATTTGGTTTAGATAATCTAAACATGGTTGAGTAATAAACTCTGGAAAAAATTCAGATCACTTGACTACAAGTTATTAATTTTCTCTCATTATTGTATAGAACATTAGAGTCTGAAGAAGATGTACAGGTGCCTACACAACTTGAAAATAATGTTTGTTGCAGAAGAATGAAACTAGATCAATTTCTCACACCATACACAAAAATAAACTCAAAATGGATAAAGGACCTGAATGTGAGACAGGAAACCATCAAAACCCTAGAGGAGAAAGCAGGAAACAACCTCTTTGACCTCCACTGCAGCAACCTCTTGCGTGACACATCCCCCAAAGCAAGGGAATCAAGAGCAAAAATAAATGATTGGGACCTCAACAAGATTAAAACCTTCTGCATGAAACAACCCACAAAACTAATAGAAAACCAAAGGAATGGGAAAAGATAGTTGCAAATGACATATCAGATAAAGGGTTGATATCCAGAATCTATAAGGAACTTGACAAACTCTACACCCGAAAAACAAACAACCCAGTAAAGAAATGGGCAGAAGATATGAACAACAGACACTTCTCCAAAGAGGACATCCAGATGGCCAACAAACACATGAAATGATGCTCAACATCCCTACTCATCTGGGAAATATAAATCAAAACCACACTGAGATACCACCTCACGCCAGTCAGAGTGGCTAAAATGAGCCAATCAGAGAACTCTAGATGCTGGCGAGGATGTGGAGAAACTGGCACCCTCCTACACTGTTGGTGGGAATGTAAACGGGTGCAGACCCTCTGGAAAACAGTGTGGAGGTTTCTCAGGAAACTAACAATAGAACTCCCCTATGACCCAGCAATAGCACTGCTAGGAATTTACCCAAGGGATATAGAAATGCTGAGGCATAGGAGCACATGTACCCAATGTTCATAGCAGCACTCTCAACAATAGCCAAAACATGGAAAGAGCCTAAGTGTCCATCAACGGATGAATGGATCAAGAAGATGTGGTTTATCTATACCATGGAATACTACATGGTAATGAGAAAAAATGAAATCTGGCCTTCTGTAGCAACATGGATCGACCTTGAGGGTGTTATGCTCAGCGAAATAAGTCAGGCAGAGAAAGACAAATATCATATGTTTGCACGTATAGGATTAGGAGGAACTTAATGGATGACCGTGGGGGAGAAGAAGGGGGGAAATAGTGGGGGAAAGGGGGAGAGGCAAACCATGAGAGACTCTTGAATGCTGACAAAAACTGAGGACTGATGGATGTGGGGGGGGAGGGGGGATGGGCACGGAGGAGGACACTTGTGGGGACGAGCACTGGGTGTTATATGGAAACCAACTTGACAATAAACTAATTGTAAAAAAAAAAAAGAAAGAAAATAATGTTTGTTGTATATATGCAGCTTTAGTGATCTCTAGTTGACTCATGTAGACTGACTTGTTTTCTTGGATGTTTAGTCTCTTAAGAGGATTCAATTTCTCCATATCCATTATAGTATTCATCATAGGTTTGATGTTAATAACAAATTGCAATATACTTGAAAAGTCCACAATGCTAAGATTTCTGAAACCCAGGCATGTGGATGTCTAAGACAATGATGCCCTTAGTTAATTATGGTTCTTCTTAATTTATCTGCTTATTTCCGTTCTTAATCTTGTAGTCTATACTCAACAGAGTAGCCATTGTGATGCTATTAAAACTGGATTTTGTTTCTTTTCTAAAAATTCCCACGGACTGCCAGTTTCAAAGTTTAACTTAAACTCTGCCCAGGTTTTTAAGATCCTATGTGATCAGTCCCCCTCCATCACCCTTCAGCCTTTTTCTCCTACTTATCTTCCCTCAGTCATGCAGCTTCAGGCTTACTGGCCTCTCCCCTTTCTGAACCCAGGGGGTGTGACCTCAAGGACTCTTCCATCAGTCTGGACAGCTCTCCCACAGACATCCAGGTGAATCACTCCTGTACTTCATTTTTGTTTCTTTGTTTGTTTTTGATGTAATGCCAACTTCTCAATGAAACAACCATTCTGTTTAAAACGTAATCCCTAACGTCTCAGGTTTTCCATTATTCACCTCTGTTTCCTCCATAATATTTATAGCCATAAAAATGTACAAATTAATCCTTAGTGTTATGGTCCATGCCTGCCTACTAGAAAGTAATCTCCATGAGAACACTGATGTGGATCTGTTTAGTTCCCAATGTGCCCATTCTTAGATTAGGAAGTGCTAAAACTAAACTTTTTTGCTTACATAAATTCATCCTGAGTCTTTGACTTCTGGGCAGAACATGGTCTCGGTGAGGAAAGTGTTGGAAAGAAGTCTGAGCACATTTTGTATCAAAACTCTTGGAGCATAGCTTTCTAATTTTATCAGTTATCTCTGTGCTTTCAAGTAAATTAAAAAAAAATGAAATTAGGAGCATTCTGAAATTAAATGAAAGGAGATGGAACAGAATTGATTGATTGATTTCCATCATTTCTCTCTCTTCTCTAGGAGCTGTGTTTCTTCTACCTTCTAAACATGTCTTGAAATTATTTCTTTCAATTATTTCCTCTCAATTCCCAGGTCAATGCTTTTGGTCAAGCAATTCTTAGACTCTGCTTTGTTGTGCCACCGTATCTCCTCCCAGGGGATGGGAGGAGCCATGAACACCCTATCTTATTTGGACCACTGGAAGTTTCATCAAGCCACCTAAGGGCCCACATGTGGTCCATTTTTTCATCATGGAAACCCTCTTGACAAGCACAGTTCCTCACAAAGAATCAATGCCAAATAAATATTAATTAAACATACAAAACTTTTGCTGAAACCTTTCCAATAGTTTCCCATCTGCTCCCTTGACTTAAATTTCTCCCCTGTTTCTTCCACCCAACATTCTGCAGAAGCAGTATTTTTTTCTAAAAGATAAAATGTGTTCAATTCTTTTTCTTCCTTACAACCATTTATTACCTACAAGAAGAATCTAAATTCTTTCAATGTCTCCACAATATGACCCCAGACACTCCCTTTATGACTTTCTTTCTAGTGATTCACTCTACATCTCTTACATTTTGGGTATAGACCAAACATTTCTTTAAAAATATCTACCTCTTCATAACAAAATAGTTTATGCCTGGAAGGTGGTTTATTCATTTCACAACCACCTTGGTTTTGCAAGTCTTTGGAGTTGACTGATATCATTAGTATAATAAGAAGCCCACCCCTTCTCCTTCTACTTGCTCATGACCCAATCCTATGATTTTATAATATACGCAAGAGCTTTTATTTTATAACTGGTGAAAGTGGGTTGAATAGGGCTTGACCAGGAAGAGGTTGTTGGAAAATGGTGACCCACCACACCCTCCAGGTCCTAGTTCTGAACTCCTACAGTGAAGGGAGGTTGGGCTTAAATTGGTTGCATTATTCCTGAGAATATTTGAAAGATTCTTGGTATAAGCATCGCCTTGGATTCTCTGTGCCAGAGAGATAGGCAACCGGGAAACAGACCAACATCTTCAGCTGGAAACTAGCCAGAGCTTGTTATTACAGTAGATGTCTCAGCATGGGCATTTTTTTTCCTTCAGTGTCAAGTCCAGCTGTGAGTATGCACCAAATGACCTAACAGATGGAGAGTGAGCAAAGGTGGGAAGGAAGATAAAAACAGGACACATGCTTCACTGTGACCATGGCTAATGCAACAGTGCTGAGGGACATATAAAACATGTCTCTGGGGACCACCAAAAATGACCTACTTACAAACTGAAAGAGGCGAATATCTGGTAACTTGGGGAAAAATTTCAAGAAAAAGAATATGTTATCATTACAGGAGAGTGAGGCCAGGGCATTTAGAAAATAAAGATGTTCAGCTTAAGTGCCATGACTTTGCCAAAGCCTTTACTGAAAACTTTCTTATCTCTGACATCTTGTCCTTGTGAAAATCTTTTTATATGCCACTATTTTAATCGTAGACTCTAGACACACTGGCCTCCTTTCTGTTCTCAGATAAGGCAATTTGTACTTCAGGGCCTTTGTACTTGCTGTGCCTTCTGCCTTAAACTTCCTTTCTCTCAAAGAGCTATGTCACTAGCTCCCTCATTTTCATTAGGTGTTTGCTTAAAAGGACTTAGGTAAGTTTTTCCCTAACTACCTAAGATTTCTGTACACTCAATATCACATATCTTCTTTCCATGCTTTGTTCTTACCCTCCTAGATACAATTATATATATTATTATATATTAATAATTATACTAAATATATAAAATTATAATTGAATGTATCAATTATATACTATATGCACACGTGTATATATATGTACACATGTATATGTATATTGACTTATCTGGATTTTTGTCTGTTTCACCCATTAGAATTTAAGCGCCCTGTATTTATCCTCACTGCTGCATCCTCACTGGGTAGGATAGTGTATGGCACCTAAAAAAATACTCAACAAATGTTCATACAATGAAGGGATGATCTATCTCTACATCTGTTTCCTTCACTGAGCAATGAGCTCTTGTTTAGCTAGAAGTGAAGAGATGATGGCTTATTTACTTTTCAGCCCCTCCACCAAGTACAATCATCACATCTAGCACATCATGACTCATGTTTACTACTTCTTTCATTGTGTCACTATATCAGGGCCCCCTCCACTTCATCCACTTTGCAGATGTTTTCTGTCATGACATTCCATATAGTTGTGTCTTTTTGTGATGCTTCATTGAATTTTCAAAGCTGTAAGTGTGAAGGAGAAATTGTTATTCTCATTTCACGGCCAGGGGGATTAAGACACATGAGAAATAAGGTCCATATTTAAGTCAGTGACATGGTCAGGATTAGAATTCAAAATGTACTTGGTGTAAGATCCCCTGAGTCATACTTGTTCCAATGAATTACCCTTGGATAAGTATTTTTGAGGAGAAATAAATCCTTTTGTTTTCATCAGGGAATCTATTTGTTGACATTTGTCTTTTTCAAAGACAGAAGGAGTATGTGACTTTTTTTTTTTTTATATCTTGAAGCAGGAGAGAAAAACATTCACTTAGCTGGAAATTTTTAAAAATTAAGTACATTTAAGGGTGCAGTCAACACCTGGGGGTTATTTTCTTAATTCAAATCACCATAAGTTACATAAAAAGAAAAAAAGCACACATTATGGATAGACTCAATTCAAAATTTGGGGGCATATTTCAATTACTTTTTAACAAGGAAAGATGTAGCAATAAGAAACGTAAGTCTATGAAAACGCCGTAAAAATTTAGTACCCATTTCAGGATATCTTGTTATGTAGGAGTCTGCTCAGAAGCATTTTTTAAGTAAATGTTTATAAATAAACACTCAAGTTCCTGTTTAAAAGTAGTTTATTTATAAGGCAAAACTATTTCTTCCAAACTTGCTATTACAAACTGGTTAAGTGGAAGAAACAGGAAAAATTGAAGACAGGGGAGCAGTTACGAGAACACTGCAACGGTTTGGTTAAGTTTTTACTTCATTCAATCAATATTTATTCATCATACACCATGCCAACAGGGATGTCCTGATAAGTAAGTAAGGCAGACCTAGGCTGGGCCATTAGAGGGCTTGGTGAAGCTGACCAGTAATCCAAATAAAATAACGATGGATGGCGATGGCTCAGGGAAGACAAAGGTGCTACGAGTTTATATGGTACCATGACCTAACATCATGTAACATGCTTTGACCAAAAGCAATGGTCTGAGGATTTAGAGGAAAAATAAATTCATGAAATACTTAGACTGCAAAATCAACATAACTTCCAGAGAGAGAAGAGGTCAGGGTTTGCAGGAGTGTGAAAGAGGAATGTAGAAGGAAGACTACTACTTCTTAACATTATGAAGAAGATTCTAGAAAACCTTCCCACTACTACCTTCCATTATTCTCTTTCTCAGTTATTCTTCAACGTTACATTCCTGGCTTCCATGGAAACTCACATGTACATGGCTTCACTCATGTTCTTCTTCCTGGAACTGCACTCTTATTTCTCCATCTGTCTTCATCTTATCAATACTCAAAGATTCAAATCTGTTATGACCCCTTTCAGGAAACTTCGGCGGCTCAGTATTCAAGTTTATCCCATTCCCTGATGCTTCCATAGCACTTTGTTTACACCCAGATGACAATCTTTAGATTATAATTTTGACAGTTTCCTATGGACCAGGGCAGGTGCAATTTGTTTGAATTCTACTCTAATGTTTATTGTTAAGGGCTGTTTGGTTTCACTTTCCTTTTTTATCCATTCTGGTGATTAGAGATAATATATTTCTATAATACTTTTTTCTCTCTCCTTGTCTTTTTTTTTTTTTTAAAGTCTATTTATTTATTTTGAGAGAGAAAGACTGAGCATGGGAGGGGCAGAGAGAGGAACAGAAAGAAAATCCCAAGCAGGCTCCGCATCCCAGTGCTGAGCCCAATGTGGGCTTAGTCTCACAAACCATGAACTCATGACCTGAGCCAAAATCAAGAATTGGACAGTTAAACCAACTGAGCCACCCAAAAGCCCCAACATTTCTTTTTCTTTTTATCTCCTTTGTAGTTTGTTGATGTTTGGTTGGCTTGCCCTCCTTCTCTTTTCTCTAACAAGCTTTTTAAGAACTTACTGAGCACTCTGCTGGTTGAGACCAGTGATGAATACTTGTGACTTTTTGTTAGCTGAATATTTATTCCAGAAGGATCTAGTAGCTTCTATTGCTACTTTGAGAGTATGTCCTATTAATAATTTATCTTTAGTTGTTACCTCTATGTCACAATCTTTCACAGTTAAGACATCATATATTTTCCTTTCTATCTGGTAGGTAATCTAGCTGGATAGGGCTACAGATAGAGATGTTGGAGTGGAAACATGATATTTTGTACCCTCACTTCCTTTCCTTGTGCTTTCACAACTTTCATGGACTCTTCCTACTCTACTGAATCTGTCTCCTTTGTGAAAACGAGTATGAGAAGATACTTCATGGAGCATAGAGTTTTTACTGTACTAAAATCCTTAAGCTCTGCATTGGGGTGGTTACAAGGATAATTAGGACTTGATCCTTGATCAAGTCAATTAGGAGTAAATGACACAAAGCTGTCATTTTTTTTAATGTTTTATTTATTTTTAGGAGAGAGAGAGAGACAGCGTGAGCAGGGGAGGGTCAGAGAGAGAGGGAGTCACAGACTGAAACAGGCTCCAGGCTCTGAGCTGGCAGTCAGCACAGAGCCCGACGCGGGGCTCAAACCCACGAACCTCGAGATCATGACCTAAGCGAAAGTCGGACGCTTAACCGACTAAGCCACCCAGGCACCCCAAAGCTGTCATCTTTTAAATGTTTATTCAATCACTGAACAGCAAGTAACTTTACGTGATCAAGAAAACTAAGAGTGGAAAGTTTGCAAGTAAAAAGTTAAATAATGTATAATTCATAGTTCAATATGACAATTTATGCCCACATGAGTTAAAACCAAAACCTAGTGGATTAGTAGTCTCTCTTTTTAAATGTTTATTTATGTATTATTTTGGAGAGACAGAGAGAGAAGGAGTGAAGGAAAGTCAGAGAGAGAGGGAGAGACAGAAAATCCCAAACAGGCTTCGTCCTGACACGGGCTTGAATTCATGAACCATGAGATCATGACCTGATGCAAAATGAAGAGTTGGACACTTAACCAACTGAGCCACCGAGGTATCCCTCTATTAGTATTTTCCTTTCTAGACATATATTTCCTTTCTAGAAAATATATAACTGCTTTATTGAAATAAAATATTTTGGAGAATATTTTCCTAAAAAAAAATATTTCCCATGCTTCATATCTTTATATTAAACACAAATAGACATTTTAAAGTCATAAAACAATAAAACTGACATTTAGACACACATGTACATAAATAAAAATACTTCCAAATTATGGTTTCCCTATTTCTTGATTATGAGCCTCTGACTATTTAACCTCTATAAACCTTTTCTACATCTATAAAATAGAGATAATTACACAAAATCTGCTGTAAATATTAAATGAGCAGTGCATTTACAGTATCTAGATGAATTTCTTCATGTGTAGTAGGTGATTGCTAATAAAAATATTGTTTTTGTCAGTATTAACACTATCATCTTCTAGAAGTAAATGTTAAATTGCTATCACCTATAAATTTGTTTTAACAAAGTATTATAAGGGGCCTGGGTGGCTAACCATTGGTTGAGCGTCCATCTTCGGCTCAGGTCATGATCACACAGTTTGTGGGTTCAAGCCCCACATCGGGCTCTGTGCTGACAGCTAGTTCAGAGACGGGAGCCTGCTTCAGATTCTGTATCTCCCTCTCTCTCTCTGACCCTCCCCTCCCTGCTCACGCTGTCTCTCTCTCATAAATAAAAAACAAAAAAAAATTTAGAAAAGTATTATAACATCTTTTCAACATTAAGTTATTGAATATGTGACCATATAAGTTTTAAGTTTATTTCTTAATTTTGAGGGAGAAGTGTTGGGGAGGGGCAGAGAGAGGGAGAAAGAGAGAATCCCAAGCAGGCTCCACACTGTCCACACAGATCCCAGTGTGGGGCTTCAACCCATCGACCAATGTATCATGGCCTGAGCCAAAGTAAGATCTTCAACCAACTGAGCCACCCAGGCACCCCCATTCTTACTTTTCTTAATCATAATACATGCTATACCCCTATTATAACTCTTTTTAAAAAATATTTATTTATTTGAGAAAGACAGAAAGAGTACAAGCAGGGGAGAGGCAGAGAGAGGAGACACAGAATCCGAAGCAGGCTCCAGGCTCTGAGTGGTCAGCACAGAGCCAGATGAGGGGCTCCAGCTCATGAACCACAAGATCATGACCTGAGCTGAAATTGGATGCTTAACTGACTGAGCCACGCAGGCGCCCCCCAGTAGAACTTTTTGAAAATGATATATCCATTACCTGTTGAGTTTCTCTGCAAGTTAGTTGAAAGAATACTCTTGTATCTCATTTGAAGTAAAAGGAGTTGAATAATAAAGTGACACTCCAAAGTGCCAAGCTTGCTGGGAGCAGAATGTATCAATTTGAGTTAACAGGCAAATTACAACAGTACATTTGAAGAAAGCAAGTAAAATAGAACACACTGTTTTCTACTCCTTATGTTACAAATGTGGTTGAATATGCTGATGCCCTTTGTACAAGTCTCCAAATTCTTCTACAGATGTATTTGAGATACAGATATGTTTACTCTTGGGTGCCTGGGTGGCTCAGTTGGTCAAGCATCCAATTCGTGATTTTGGCTCAGGCTAAGATCCACTTCACTCTTCATGAGTTTGAGCCTTGCTGAAGGCTTGGTGCTGACAGCTTAGAGCCTGCTTGGGATGTTCTCTCTCCCTCTTTCTCTGCCCCTCCCCCACTCGTGTATGCATACTGTCTCTCTCTATCTCCCTCTTTCTCCTCTTTCTCTAGCTCTCCATCAAAATAAATAAACCTAAAAAAAAATATGTTAATTTTTCTCAGGGCAATGGTAAACAGGAAATTCATTCTTATCCTGCAAATATTACTCACTGCACAGATAATGACCAATAATACCTAAAGGGCACCAGAAATTCATACATTTTGAAAAGGTTTTACCTTTCAAACTAATCAATTTTTGAATAAGAAGTACATAGAGAAAAATTGTCATTCACAGATGACATAAAATTAAAAAAAATATATTCTTACTCTGGATTTAGGAAAAGGAAAGAAAACTCAACTACACCATACTATACCCTAACATATTCTAAATATACAGAAATGTTGAAAATTAAAGGACAGAAAATGTGTTCACTAACATCCACATATTAGCTAAAAGGAAGTCATACAGCTATATCAGTATATATCAGAGAAAGTAGGCTCTAAAAGCAAGGTAGTTACTATAGAAAGACATTTCATATGATTAAAGGGTCAAACTACCTATCTGAATGCATCTAACAACAAGAGTTTCAAGAAACATAATGTATGAATTGATGTAACTAAAGGATATCAGCAAGAATTAAGAAGATATGAATAAGTAGATTAACATACTTTAACTAAGACTATTTTGCTTTAAATTGACAGATTACACATTATCTCAAGGGTCTCTAAAATGATACTAAAATTGACCAAATGATCAGCCATAATACAAGTCTCAAGAAATTTCAAAAATTAAAACTAATTTAGAATATCTTCTCTGATCACAATGGAATGAAACTAGAGTTCAATAAGACAAGATAAATAGAAAATTGTCCACGTAGTTTGAAATTACACAGTATACGGCTACTTAATCATTTGGGGAAAAGTAATTAGCAAATATTAAAGAGAATAATTATGAAAATGAAACCTATCAACACTTGCAGTATACAACTAATTGCATGATTACCAAGAAATGTGTAACCTTAAAGCATATTGAAAAAGAAGAAAACATATAAATCCATGATCTAAAGATCTTTCTCAAGAAGTGAGAAAGGGCAACAAAGAAAGAAGACAGATGTATGAATTTCCTAAGGCTGAGTAACTAACTACCACAAATGAGGTGATTTATTTATTTATTTACTTTCTAAGTTAATTGTCAAGTTGGTTTCCATATAACACCCAGTGCTCCTCCCAAGTACCCTCCTCCATGCCCATCACCCCCCTTCCCCTCTCCACCACACTCATCAGCCCTCAATTTGTTCTCGGCATTCAAGAGTCTCTCATGGTTTGCCTCCCTCCCTCTCCCCAACTACTTTTTCCCCTTCTCCTCCCCCATGGTCCTCCATTAAGTGTCTCCTAATCCACCTAGATGTGAAAACATATGGTATCTGTCCTTCTCTGCCTGACTTATTTTGCTCAGCATAACACCCTCAAGGTCCATCCATGTTGCTACACATGGCCAGATTTCATTCTTTCTCATCGCCATGTAGTATTCCATTGTATAGATAAACAGCATCTTCTTGATCCATTCATCCATTTATGGACACGTAGGCACTTCCCATGTTTTGGCTATTATTGAGAGTGCTGCTATGAACACTGGGGTACGTGTGCCCCTATGCATTAGCATTTCTGTATCCCTTGGGTAAATTCCTAGCAGTACTATTGCTGGATCATAGGGGAGTTTTATCGTTAATTTTTTGAGGAACCTCCATACTGTTTTTTCAGAGGGGCTGTACCAGTTTACATTCCCACCAACAGTGTAGGACGGTGCCCGTTTCTCCACATCCTCACCAGCATCTAGAGTTCTCTGATTTGCTCATTTTAGCCACTCTGACTGGCGTGAGGTGGTATCTCAGTGTGGTTTTGATTTGTATTTACCTGATGAAGAGGGATGCTGAGCATCATTTCATGTGTCTGTTGGCCATCTGGATGTCCTCTTTGGAGAAGTGTCTGTTCATATCTTCTGCCCATTTCTTCATTGGGTTGTTTGTTTTTCAGGTGTGGAGTTTGGTGAGTTCCTTATAGATTCTGGATATTAACCCTTTATCTGTTATGTCATTTGCAACCATCTTTTCCCATTCCGTCGGTTGCCTATTAGTTTTGTGGGTTGTTTCCTTTGCTGTGCAGAAGCTTTTCATCTTGATGAGGTCCCGATAGTTCATTTTTGCTCTTGATATCCTTGCCTTGGGGGATGTGTCATGATTTAAAACATCAGAAACTTATTCTATTCACAGTTCAAGAAGCTAGAAGTCCAAAATCAAAGTATTAGCAGGGTTGGTTCCTTCTTGAGGCTCAGAGAGAAATCTGTTTCAAATCTCCTGTCCTAGCTCCTAGTGGTTACAAGTGATCCTTGGTGCTCTTTGCCTTGTAGCTATGTAACTCCAATCTCTGTCTCTGTTGTCATGACTGTCTTCCTTCTGTGTCTGTCTCTGGGTCTCTTCTTCTTATATTGAAACCTGTCATATTGGATTAAAGGGCCACCCTACTTTAGTAAGGCATCATCTTAAATTATACCTTAATTACATCTGCAAATACCTTATATAGATTTTTTAATGTTTATTTATTTTCGAGAAAGGAGAAGCAGAGGGTGAGTGGGGGAAGGACAGAGAGAGGGAGACACAGAATCCAAAGCAGGCTCCAGGCTCTGAGCTGTCAGCACAGAGCCTGATGTGGGGCTCAAACTCCCCAACCGTAAGATTATGACCTGAGCTGAAGTTGGACACTTACCCAGCTGAGCGACCAAGGCGCCCCACCCTATATCTAAATAAAAGCTACATTCACTAGTTTCAGGGATTAGGACTTAAACATATGATTATTGGGGACACAATGCAAACAAACACACAGGAAATTTATAAAAAGCAGAACTTAAAAGAATGAAGGGGGGGATGGGCATGGAGGAGGGCACTTGTGGGGATAAGCACTGAGTGTTATATGGAAACCAACTTGACAATAAACTATTAAAATAAATAAATAAAAATAAATAAAAATATAAAATTAAATTAAATTAAATTAAAAAAGAAAAGAATGTTACAAAAAATAACCACAATAGATAATTATCAAAGCCAAAAGCTGGTTTTTGAAAAGAATAACAAAGGATTAATAGGGGTCTTAGATCTCTAACAAGATAGATAAGGAAATACACATATGCATTCACATACTTTAAAGCTGGAAGCACCTCTCTTTTTCTTACTAAGGAGATATTAAATCTCCTTCCCTTCATTACATGTATAATATATATATATATATATATATATATATATATGAAAAAACTGTGAGGTAGTTGAAAGAATACTCGTTTAGAAAGCACAAGATAAAGGATTTGAGTCTCAGAACTATGAGATATAAACTATGTGAACACAGGATAATTTGTAAAATTCTAGACATCTCTTTTTCCTCATCTATGACATGTGAGGAGAGTGGCACACTCAACATTGGTTTTAATGGTAAGTACAAAGAAAAACGTCATATAAATTTAAATGGTAGCAAATAAGAGTTTTAATGTTATTACAGAATATATACTATGTATTTACCAATTGTTTCCCCTCAATTATTTAGATATTGTGTAAATTAATATGTACCATGATTCTAAAGCTCTCTTCTTAAAAACTATTGGTAATGAAATCACTCATTTTCAATTTGGTCCTAGAATTTCTGTCAAAATTTGTATTATCATATTTGTATTTTCCTTTCCACTTCTATTTGCCCTTTCCCACCTTCAATTTAGTGTGTAAGCAAGATAATATAAAAATGACATTTTAATTAAAGAAATCGTTTCATGTGAAACATCCTTAAAAAAAAGAGAGAGGAAAAAACATATGACAAACACAGGGCTGAGTTTATTGTTGGCACAGTATCTGAATCTGCTACTCCAAATGATAGTTTTATTTTCACAAAGTAAATATTTCAAGAACACATTTGGGAAAATAGGTGTTTTCCATTGTGATTTAGAAAAATAAACAAAGGCATAATACTTAACCCTGACTGCCATATATGGTTAAGAAAAGTCCTCAACCAAGAATGTGGAAACATTGTTCCCATGTGTGGCTGCAAATAACGTGGCAGAGAAGCCACAGCAGGAAGGGATTCACGTTGCACAAAGCAAGTTCTGGTCTCATCTGGTGCCATTGTTCGAGTGCTCCGTGGCCATATAGGAACCCATTGCACTTTCGTTTTTGGTTCAGCATGAATAGCAGTAAATTATGGGTTACAAGAATGTGGCAAGGATTCTTCCTGTGGGCCACTCATCCTCCCTTCAGCTTTTTGCAGAGGCTATGCAGTGTCTTACATAAACCACACGTTTAGCCCAGGAGAAAAAAAGGAGATTCAATCAGAAATCCTGGTGGCCTTTCTACTGCCAGCTATCTGCAGAGGATGTTTCCATAGCAGGGGAGGGGAGGGAGGGAAGGGGAGGGGAGGGAAGGGGAGGGGGAGGGAAGGAAGGGAAGTGAAGAAAGGGAAGGAAAAAAAGGAAAGGAAAGGAAAGGAAAAGAAAGAAAGGAAAGGGAAGGAAGGGAAGGGAAGAAAGAAAGAAAGAAAGAAAGAAAGAAAGAAAGAAAGAAAGAAAGAAAGAAAGAAAGAAAGAGAAGGAAGGAAGGAAGGAAGAAAGAAAGAAAGAAAGAAAGAAAGAAAGAAAGAAAGAAAGAAAGAAAGAAAGAAAGAAGGAAAGGAAAGGAAAGGAAAGGAAAGGAAAGGAAAGGAAAGGAAAGGAAAGGAAAGGAAAGGAAAGGAAAGGAAAGGAAAAAAGGAAAGGAAAAAAGGAAAGGAAAGGAAAGGAAAGGAAAGGAAAGGAAAGGAAAGGAAAGGAAAAAAGGAAAGGAAAGGAAAGGAAAGGAAAGGAAAGGAAAGGAAAGGAAAGGAAAGGAAAAAGGAAAGGAAAAAGGAAAGGAAAGGAAAGGAAAGGAAAGGAAAGGAAAAAGGAAAGGAAAGGAAAGACAGCACCTCAAACTGGATCATGATATTTATCCAACGGAAATCTTTGGCATGGTCCCCAAAGCCCATCAGCTGGGTCCCATGATACATAAGATTTCCTAGTCTATATAATTACCTTTGCTTTCATAAATACTAATGTTACTACTGACTATTAAACTACCCAGTCTTTTCAAATATTCATCCAGGGTTATTTACTTATGACCTCCTTCTTTAGGTTCAATAAAATAATGTTATTTTTTAGTCTTAAATATACTTGGGGGGCACCTGGTGGCTCAGTCGGTTGAGCGTCCGACTTCAGCTCAGGTCATGATCTCACGGTTTGTGGGTTCAAGCCCCTCGTGGGACTCTGTGCTGACAGCTCAGCTCAGAGCCTGGAGCCTTTTCAGATTGTGTCTCCCTCTCACTCTGACTCTCCCTTGCTCATGCTGTCTGTCTCTCTCTCTCAGAAATAAATAAAACCTTAAAAAATGTTTAAAAATATATTAAATATTAGTTGAATGATATATTTTAAGTTAATATAAGACATTGATGACTTTATATTACCATATTTTCAATGGTCACAACTCAATCATTAATAAAGCTTACTTAATTTCAAAGACAAAATGTCAGCTTTCATTGTTTCCTAATTTTTTGGATTTTCTTTATTTTCTAAGGGATATCTCTACTTTGGGGCAATTAAGGTTTCCTTATTTTCAGATTGTTTATCTTTTTTTTTTTTCTCAATACATCTTACTATGGTACCTAAATGAAATTGACAACAAATACATGAGTATTGTGTAAATAAATGAATCTTAATATTTTGTAACTTAATTATTAAGGTCCAGTCTAGTAAAAAGTGAAATTGGTAAATAATTTTTGTTGTAGGTTCTCAAACATTTCTAATCAAAAGGAAATAAAAATATATATACCCCACGCCTTAAATTCTGCAGCAAAGAAAACATTTATTTGAAATCTTATTCTTTATTGTTAATGTTTACTAACAAATTTGTAAATGTTACTTAGCTAAAAGTATACTGATAAATAAATGTAGACCTTAAAGAAAAAATATTTCATTTTATATACCAAGAATTGTATGTGACTAAAGATAAAATAATTAGTTTACAAAAATATCAGAAAATAAAAATAAAGTTCCTTTAAAATGAGCATCCCTAGTATTATTATGTGCCACGTATTAAATTATTGTAGTAATTGTTCTGTTCAGATTTTCTATTTCTTTTTGATTCGGTTTCAGAAGATTCTATGTTTCTAGGAATTTATCTGTTTCTTCTAGGTTGTTCAATTTGTTGGCCTATTTGTCATAGAATTCTCATTGTATTGCTGTGGCTTCAGTTGTTACTTCTCCTTTTTTGTTTCTGATTTTATTTATTTGGGTCCTTACAACTGTCAAAATGGCCAAAATCAGTAAGACAAGAAATAACAAGTGTCGGTGAAGATGTGAAGATAAAAGAACCCTCATGCACTGTTTGTAATAATGTAAATTGGTTCAGCCACTGTGGAAAACAGTATGGAGGTTCTCCAAAAATTTAAAATAAAAACACTATATAATCCAAAAAGTTCTACCACTGAGTATTCACTCAAAGAAAATGAAAACACTCATTTTAACTGGTATACGCGCCTTATGTATATTGCAGCATTGTTTACAATAGCCAAGATTTGGAAGCAACCTACGTATCCACTGAGAGACAAATGGATAAAGGATGATGTAATATATATAATATATGTATTACACAATCATACAAAAGGATAAGATTTTGTCATTTAAGGCAACATGGATGGACCCAGAAGGTATTATGCTAAGTGAAATAAGCCAGACTGAGAAGGACAAATGCCATATGATTTCTCTCATATGTGAAATCCAAAAAATAAAACAAATGAATAAATAAGCAAAAAGTAGAATCAGACCTATAATGACAGAGAACAAACTCCCTATAATGCCAAAGGAAGGCTGGAGGAATGGGCAAAATGGGTGAAGAGAGTGGGAGATACAGGTTTCCAGTTATGGAATAAATAAGTCACGAGAATAAAAGCCATGACATAGGGAATATAGTTAATGGGATTGTATTAACGTTGTATGGTGACCAATGATAAACACCCCTGTGGTGAGCATAGCATAGCATAGCATAGCATATAAAGAAGTTGAATCACTGTGTTGTACACTTGAAACTAATGGAACACTGTGTGTCAACTAGACTTAAATTAAAACATATATTTTAATAAAAAGAAAAGTCAGAAATAATGGGCCATTATACTCAAAAATCAAAGGAACTGGTAACAAATGGAATTCAAAACATACAATGACATGTTGCTATTATTAAATCCAAATGGGGTTGTAATCTGAATTTTATTGATTTTTTAGCTTCTGTTTACATTTAATTTGTACTTTTGTTTCATAGGTTTGTAAGGACACAAGAAGTTTCTATCTGGTTTTGCATCTATACATATTTAAATAATTTAATAAAACTAATGAGAGTGGGGTGCCTGGGTGGATTAGTCGGTTAGGGGTCCGACTTTCGCTTAGGTCATGATCTCGCGGTTGTGGGTTCGAGCCCCGCGTCGGGCTCTGTGCTGACTGCCAGCTCAGAGCCTGGAGCCTGTTTCGGAGTCTGTGTCTCCCTCTCTCTCTGACCCTCCCCTGCTCATGCTTTCTCTCTCTCTCTCTCTCCTAGAAATAAATAAAAATATTTTTAAAAAATAAAATAAAACTAATGAGAGCAAAAACTGTCCATCTGTACATTTCCTTTAACTAAATACACACCTTACTTGTGTTTGAAAAGCACCTTGCTACAATTTTAACCAACTTGATGAGTCGTGAATAAGACTTATATTCTTGTGTCTACTACTATTATTTATTTTCCTATATTCTTCACTTTATTTCATTTTTTTTTTTTTTGCTTTAAAACTAAATCATAGCCTGTTGATGCTATATTTGACTCATAAAGGCTTATAGCGGTGATATTTTCACTGTGGATTATACATTAGAAGAATAGAAAAATGAGCTCTTTTTTTGTTTGTTCATTTTTTAATGCTTTCTGCCTTGATTTCTACTTTGTTTGGAACAATTACTCTCACTGTTCCTTGCTGACTTTGCATGCCTTTGCCTAAAATGACCTGTACCATTTGTTTTCTTTTCTGACATTTTGTTAGATGTATTTTTTTTGTAAGAAGCATATAGCTTATTTTTGGGTTTTCAATCCAAACAGAGGCTGTATATTAATGTGGGATACCAGCCCTTATCCTTTTCTGTCATGACAGATTTGTTTGCTCTTCCCTCCATCACCTTGCTTTATGAATTGTGTCATTTATACCTTTTGCTGCCTTTGTTTCTTCAGCTGATGTATGTATGTATTATATTCTCCTTGATGCTAAATTCTCAGTTGGCTCAAAAAGAATCCAATCCAAATTCAACTTTCTAAATAAGAATAAAAAAAAGTAAGCCTCCAAAGCAAGTTTTTGACTCTCCTTTTCCCTCCCACTTCTCTGTGTGAATGAACCATTCATCAAACTAAGTGTACAGGTGTGGATTGTGGGCGAATTCCATGTATTTCTGAGGCTTTGAGGTGTCTGTAGAAATGAAATCTTCATTATGTCCTGTTGACAGGCTTCTCTCCTGGGCAGACCGGAACAAATGTGGCATATATCTGAGAGTCCGACCAGATTAATGTAGGCTACAACTCCACCTGTCCATTTGCTGTTAAGCGTCCTTCAAGAGAGTGCCCGAACTTGCTGATACAAGGGCCCCTCCTGGAAGAAGGCAGTATTGATGGGCAAACTGCTTCCTCTGCATTTGGAAAGAGGGTACCTGTTGTGCCATGTTTGCCTCAGGAAAGGACTGCTGATAAAGGGAGGCAGCCTCACACACTTCCTTAGTGGATGTCCAGGTCGCTAGAATATTTACTGTTAGCCTTTAGAATTAAAGCACCATAATGTCCTCACTACCCCCCACCCCATCACTAAGATAACAATCCCCACAATGTGATCTATAGGATTTCTAAAAACAATACCCTTGGAAAAATTACCATATCAAACAAAAACCTGTCAGGGAAGAATCTCACAATCCATTTAAAGGGATTTAAGGGAATTAAACTAAGAGAAGTAATGAGAACAAGGATGTCTTATTTACACAAAGCTAATGAGAGGAAAACATTACATCCATAAGAATTTGCTTAATATTTTGAGGAACATTCACATTTAGAATTGATACGGTTGCTCAAAGGGAAGAAATGCAAATCATATTGGTGTTAAAAATTGGAATTTATTGGTACGTATGGATAAATCCAGGTGCTTAAATTACATCACCAGAAGTCAGTGTCTTTTCATTTCTTTTTTTTAAAATATTTTTATTTATTTCTAGGAGAGAGAGGGAGAAAGAGACAGCGTGAGCAGGGGAGGGTCAGAGAGAGGGAGTCACAGACTCTGAAACAGGCTCCAGGCTCTGAGCTGGCAGTCAGCACAGAACCCGACGCGGGGCTCGAACCCACGAACCACGAGATCATGACCTAAGCGAAAGTCAGACCCTTAACCAACTAAGCCACCCAGGCGCCCCGAGTGTCTTTTCATTTCTAACTTCAAATGTTAACTTAATTTCTCGGTAGTATCACTACATGCTGATTTTACCAAACTTTAGGCATTCAACAAATCAGCTTCAAGTCCAAGGAAAAAGAGTTTCTATTAACTAACAGACTCAAAAAAAAGAAAAAAAAAATAAAGGTTAAGGATTGCTTTTCACTGAATTAATCTGGGAGCTCTGTCCTTCCCAAGAGATAGAAGTTTTGGGAGAGAGGATAGCAATATTGGAGAGAATGAACCCCTGTGAGCAATCATTGTATGCTCAAACAGAAGAAAGCATAAGCAAAAACCCCATCTTTTCTTTGCTATTAAAACCTGTGCCTTGAGACACTCTGTATTATATTACTAATATTATTTACCATTGTATATATATCACCTTATAAAGAATTATTATGAGCATTTCTAATGTATTTTGTATTCCTATTTTTTATTACTTATCTCAGTATTTAACCAATTTAAATGTGCAACAACAGTCTTTGTATTCACACTTTTACCATTCTTATGTTATTATATGTAGTCTTTACTTAGCAACCTAGAGTAGAGATTCAATATTTCAAAATGAATTTTAGAGATGATATGTTTTCTGAAGTCTGTTATCATTGTGCAAATATTACTGTTATAGTTCCATGGAATGTAAACTAAGCTCAACACAATATTTGTGCAGCAAGTATATCTCTTTTAAACTGTCCTACTTCCCAATTCTATGGAGGAGAAACCTAAGGGGATGTGTAATTCTTTCACCTTAGCTTAGATGATTGAAACAGGGGACTACTAGCTAGCAACTTGGCAGTGACCAATCACAGTTTCTCCCTAAGACTTGAAGAAGACAAAGTCCATAGGAAGCTATTGGGGTTACTTGCCATTAAAGGTCACATAAAAGCAGGGTCCAGTGTCAAAACCATGGCAAAACCAAGTCACTCCAGAGTTTTTACAAAACAAAAATTACTACTATGAAATGGAAACCAGTATAGAAAAATAAGAAAAAACGGTTGTTATGAGCACAGGAGAATGAAAGACACTACTGTAACCGATTTCTGGGTATACTTCAAGTTTGGAAATGTGAAGCTTTGTTAATTTTTAATGAGATTTTTGTGTTGAATCTTATAGTCCATAAAGATACTTGATTATAACAATGGGTCATTCCCCCACTACACCTCCACTTATATAGCACAGGCTTTTCCCATTTCCTCCTGGTATCCAAGATTGCAGACAAGGCTGTAACCCCTCTTGTCATGTTAGGTAAGTTACTAGAAATTTTATCTACCAGAAATCTCATGCAAGTTTTTCTTTGGTCTATTAAATCATATATGTTTTGGGTCATGGCTAAGTTGCTTTTTAGTATGTTAGGCTGAAATGCAGTGAAGTCTTAAAATTTACGTGTCTGTTATTTCATTTTTGCAGTTACCTTTAGCTACATGCTTGGCTGTTATCTTTAGGCTATGTATTCTAATTTCTCTTTCCTGTGCACATGTAATTAGTGCTCTAGAAGTACCTTTCTTTACACCATAGCTATCATATTAAGTTACTTTTATCTGTACTCCAAGAAATTGTCTCCTGATTATACATTGTGATTTCAATTATTATAGTGTCAATTTTGCTCTTTAAAACTGTCAGTGCAGTTTAAAATTTTCTTATCATAATGTTAGTTTTATTAACTTCATATAAGAACTAAAATGCATTTTAGAAATAAAATGCTGTGCTCTGGAGAGCAACTTGGATAACACAGCTATCAGAAAGTTAGAGAGGAAGAAAGTGATACTTATACCATGCTAATGATGAATGGAATGTGTCCATTTACAGAAACAAAAGGCATGTATAACTTGTCTCAAACTTTTAACATGTTTCTGTTCAGTTTTTATCATACTTACTAAACACATCATCTATATGTTTGACATCCTAAACTGAGAAGAGCTTAACACATAAGGCAAAGGCAGTTTTCACTTATAATAACTTTACCTAAGAACGTAGCTTGAGTGGTAAATGGTGGTGTTCTCAACATATCACATCATATTCCAAAGTACCATGACTGTATGCAAAATAAGTAATGAGATTCATTTACTTAAACTGTGATTTATACATCCATGCAGAAAACATACATGTATCCACATGCTGTATATATTATACTTACCTGATTCTAGAGTAAACATACATGTAGAAAAACATGGGGTCCCTGGGTAGCTCAGTCGATTAAGCGTCCAACTTTGGCTCATGTCATGATCTCATGGTTCGCGGGTTTGAGCCCCGCGTCGGGCTCTGTGCTGACACCTAGCTCAGAGCCTGGAGCCTGTTTCAGATTCTATGTCTCTCTCTCTCTCTGACCCTCCCCTGCTCATGCTGTCTCTTTCTCAGAAATAAATAAAACATTAAAATAAGAAAAGAAAAAGAAAGACAATGTGAAATAATATAAACCAATAATTGGTCATGACTCTCAGTGAGTTAATAGTTTACTGGCAGAGAATGACAAAACTAGTTATAATATCATCTTCTAAATGGTAAATTGACCGGCAACAGGACTACAGAGTGAGGAAGATACATTAACAACATGACGTTATCTTCTAAGATTGTGAGTGGTTTACCATGCGGTGCTTCTATGGTCATGACTTTTACCATTATTAGTCTCTTTAATTATTCAGTGAGTACTAGATATACTTTCATTATGTGTAAATGTGTGCATCATCTCTAGGTATGATGAAGTGAGTTTGAAATTCTTAACTAGAAAATGTCTAGGGAGTTATGGTATGTCTCATCTATGGCACAGAAAAGAATCCGGGATACATAAAATCTATACCATGCTATCTAAGTCCTAAAGAAGAGATTGCACTCTTGCTGTGAATGAAACATGAACCACATCTCCTCACTGACAGGCTCACCCTCCAAATTTTCAGCTCTGATGAGGACTGATCAACACTTCCACTTTTCCTTCCTTCTTGGCTAATTTATATCCAGAGAGACACTTGTGCACAAATGAGTGAATAATATACACTGTGTTTTTCTTAATTGCTGGCATCTGTTTGAGTAACCTTCATTTTTCATCTCAAGTTAATGAACACGGGTAAGAATTTCATGTGTGTAAACATGTTAAGAATGGAAAGAAATAAAAAACCTACAGCAGAAAGGCATTCTACTAGCTCTCTTAGAGAACTAAGGACACAAATTCATCAAAGAAAGGGTATCATAGAATAGAAGAAAATATACTCTGAATCCTAACAGATATATAATGTGTCTATATATAAATATAAATATATATTTTTATTTGGAAAATTACTATATCTTTTTCTTCCCTATAGTTAATATTTACATATGTTTGGCATATCTTTGGCATTTGGTGATTTTTAATTTATTTTAGGTTTCCTGAGAGAACAATGCATTTTTTATTTATTTACTTTTTAAAGTTTATTTATTTATTTTGAGAGAAAGAGAGTGAGAGAGACAGAGAAAAACACACACACACACACAAGCAGAAGAGGAAGAGAAGAAGACACATTTTTTTAAATGTTTATTTGTTTTTGAGCCAGAGAGTGAGTGGTGGAGGGGCAGAGAGAGAGGGAGACACAGAATCCAAAACAGGCTCCAGGCTCTGAGCTAGCTGTCAGTACAGAGCCCAACACGGAGCTCGAATCCACAAACCATGTGATCATGGCCTGAGCTGAAGCTGGACGCTTAACCGGCTGAGCCACCCAGGCACCCCAGTAATGTTCCTTAAATCTGTTTTTGTTTCAATCTTTGTGGCTAAAAAAAATGTTATACATGCAAATATGTATATATAAGCATATACAGATATATACATATACTTCTGTTTTAATATTTTATAATGTTTATTTATTTTGAGAGAGAGAAAAGGAGCCAGGGAAGGGCAGAGAGAGAGGGAGAGGGAGTATCCCAGGCAGGTTCCATCAGTGCAGAGCCCAACATGGGGCTCGATTCCAGGAATCATGAGCTCATGCATGACCTGAGCTGATATCAAGAGTCAATTGCTTAACTGAACAAGGCACCCAGGTACCCCTCTGCTTTAATATTTTTTAAACAAAGGCTAAAAACTTGAAATATCTATCATGATAACATGTTATCATTCTGAAAGGCAGTTTCCATTGCTTTACATAGATACTGATATGTAAGTCTAGGAGTTAGGATTGATTATATGGCAATTTCCTAAAATCTTGTAATTTCCTCATTACAAGATCTCTTGAAAGGAAAGTTTCCTTTCCATCCAAAGTTTGGAAATTACACTTGTTTTCTTACAACATGAGTCTTCCTCAAGAAAGTAAAAATTATGAATAAAGTAAATAAAATCCAAATAAGTAAGAATTCATTAGTACCTTATGATTTTAAGATTATAGTTATTTTGAATTAGAGCAAGGGTATCTACTATAAAACATCAAGGAGCACCAGATACAGAGCACCAAACTAAGGAATGATATGTTGAGTAAGGTGGGAGATTTTGTCAGCCAGCTGCTACAAACACACTTTCTTATTCATAATGTTTACCAAGTGTGCTTCTTCCTTTTTCCACAAACTCACTGTCTTCATACCAGCTGAATACCATCTCACCTTCCCAACTGATAAACCAACTGATAACCAAAATGAGAACAACAATTAGGCTGCTTGGAGTAGACACCAAACACCTGCAACAGAAATATGCAAAATTCCTGACTGACAGACAGTCACACTCAGAGGCTTACCAAAGTTGAATCAAAAAACAAATCAAAAAATAAATAAACACAACAACAAAAACCCACACAAACATACAGTGGATGGCAAAGCCTACTGAAACTCTTAAAGGAGCATGGTTCTCTTCAGAGCTTTTAGCTCCGTGGCTTGTTTCTTGCACTGATCTCCTAAAATTCCTTTGATCTTTCTAACCTGTTTACAAAATATTCCTTATTTAAACCCTCAAACTTGTCATGTCAGGGAGTGCTTTCATGATATGGGAGTATGAAGAGAAGTGTGACGTGTGCCCATGCATGCGCAATGCACTTGCACATATGAGTTCAGTAAGGATAGACAAGGAAAGTCTGGTAGATGAGAAGCCTACTCTATTTACAGTGAAGATGAGTCTATCTTCTGGTTTTGGGTAGGAATATTTTAGCATTCACTTGCTATGTGCATCTCCCGGTAACAAGCCCTCCAGCATTGACATAAATCATACAGAACAGAAGAAATCTACAAGAGATTTCAAAAGTGAAATGCTATGATCCAACCTCACAGATACACAGTAAACACAATTTTAAACTATTTGATCAACTAGGAACGTCCAACAGCTGATATTCTAGTATTTTCTGGTAACACATCAATGGAGTAATAAGTATCTAATATAAGCTAGACCATGGGACTTGGGTAACAGTGCTCATGGGAAACACTCCTTATTGTTCACTGCTCTATCTCTGTCCTACACTATTGTCATTTGTAAATAATATATGAAATATTTGGGCATCAGAAAAAAATAAAGACTAAGTATTTTTAATCTGAGTACCTTTATAAGCCCCTTTCCCTTTCCAGGATCTGTACTGAGCTGGAGGGAAAGATCAAGATATGTGGTGATGAAGTTCCATTCACTGGTAGAATTTTTGAGTTGGTATAGTCAGGGTAGGAGCTTTGGAATCAGAGAGAACTTGGGTTGAATTCTGCTTTGCCATTCACCAGTTGTGGGATTTTGCTTAATGTTGCTCACGTGGTTGTTAATTAGGATTCTATGAAATAAATATGTATAGTATTTCTTTACCTGCATGATGTATGTACATAGTAGAACAAGGCTGAAATTTATTGAACTAAAAAGGAAAAATCCAACAAACAAATAACCTTCCTTCCTTCACTCCTTTCTTATATTTTCAGGAAAGAGCAAATTCTATTGGGAAAATTGAAAAGGTGTGATGTCTAAGTAGGGCGACTGGAACTTCTGTGATGGAGAAAAGCTAAAAGAAAAGGGAAGTATCAGGATCATTTCCACTCTGTATCTAATCAATGGATAATTCATTTTTCTTCATGGAAACACACACACACACACATACATGCACACAACAAAGAATGATTTCTTTCTAAAGCATATATAAATCTTTTGCAAATTGATGGGTCTCTGTGGAAGTTTTTACATTTTACAAATGTTCTTCATTTTATTACTGTAGAAACCACAAGAGGAATTCTAAAGAAGGATTCAAGGATTGGGTAGACATGCAGACACTCTCAGATCTTACAGTAATATACCAAGTGCTATTTTAATACATCAGAGCTTTAGCCACATGAGAAGATTTCTGAATGCCAAATGGCTAAGTGAAAAAAGGAATAAATATGAGCTACCAGACTTTTAAAACAATATAGGATAAAATATCTTTACCTGTTTTTTGTAAAGTTTATACATGTGTAATGAGCTTATTATTTTGTGAAATTAAACAAAGTTAAAAATTATTTAACATTTATTAATTTTGAGAGGGGGGGGGCACCTGGGTGGCTCAGTTGGTTAACTGTCTGACTTGGTTATGGCTCAGGTCATGATTTCACTGTTGGTGAGTTTGAGCCCCTCTGTGCTGCAAGCACAGAGCCTGCTTGGAATTTCTCGCCTCTCTCTGTGCCCCTCCCTGGCTTGCACTCTCTCTCTCAAAATAAATAAAAAAATAAACATTTAAAACTTTTTTTTTTTGAGAGAGAGAGAGAGAGAGAGAGAGAGAGAACAAGGAGGAGAGGGGCAGAGAGAAAGAGGGACAGAGGACCTGAAGCAGGCCCCATGCAGACAGCAGAGAGCCCAGTGTGGGGCTTGAACTCATGAGTCATGAGATCACGACCCGAGCCAAAGTCTGACACTTAACCAACTGAGCCACCCAGATGTCCCAAAATTAAACAAAATTTTAAAAGATGAAATAAAAACTGCTTTCTTGCACAAGCCTCACCCTTTTTTACTGAAAGATGTATGAAATCATGCTCAGCAGCTGGTTTCTACCTTATATATACTGTCTAGTATAGAATCTTCTCTGCACAGTCTGGAAAAAGAAAAGAGCTTGTATAAACAGCCTTAAACACTAGGGTTTTGATCTCTTACCCAAAGCAGTCTAGTCGGGGATGTTCTGATATTGTAGAAACTGTGCTCCAAATATCTGTGCTTTAGTTTCATTGTGGTGTAATGAAGGCATCATTTGGAGCCAGACAGAGATGGACTCAATTCTCAGAGCCTCTGTAAACTGCCCTATCAAGCCAGGCATCTTCAGAATGCATAGATTTCTCAAACTCCAAGATGGAGATCATACACCACCTCATAATATTATATATATATATAATATTAAACACATAATTGTGGTAGCATAGCAGTTATTCTGTATAATCTATTCATTTTGATATCTGAAACCTCACTAAAGAAAAAGATAAGTAGAAAAAAAAAACTATACTTAGTGCATAACTATTTGGAATATTTTGGCCTGATTTCCAGAAAGTACATACAACACTGTCACCACTCACAAAACATCTGATAGCCATTCCCATTCCCTTTGGTAAATGATTTTGACTATCAAATGTAGTTGATCTGCTCTAACTTGCAGAACCTGTATTATTTTAAAGTGAAAATATGTTGCATGGTATAATTCTTCCATTTATTGCTGTTTCACTCAGTACCATGAGAATGCCAAGAACACAAAAGGCATTCAATAAATATTTTAAAATTCATATGTTCTTAGTTTTTAAAATTTTTCTTCATGTGGACTCTGAAAGCAAACAAGTTAGGTTCATTTCCTAGATTTGACATTACCTCAGGCAAACTAAACTTCACTAGGATTCCATTGCCTTATCAGTAAACCAGTAATAATGTAATAATAATAACCTCATCTCCTAGGACTTGCATATCAGTAAATTAAAGGATATAAAACATCCCCACGGTACCTGGGAAACAGTAAATCATCAATAAGTATTAAGTATTTTTATAGTACCTTTTCTAACATGGTGTCATCTGTCAAATATGTGTTATTGCAAATACAGGTCCATATTTGTTTTCTTGGAAATAAAAAAAATAACAACAGAAGAAAGTGAATATGATCTTTAACATGAAAATTTGAAAACATACTTCCTAATATTCACATGAAGACTGGTCATCTGAGAGTGTTTTCAACTATTCAAGGTGCTGAGACAGGTAAGTTTTTAGTGAACACAAGTCTATACTTCCAGAGAAAAATAACAGCATGTCTCTATCTTCTTTACTTAATCATAACAAAAGAAGAATTTGGAAATTTCAAAATGTGCATTTAACACCAAGATGACAAAACCCTATTAACATTTCCTTTAAGGAACAGTGATAATTTCTCAAGGAATTTTTTTAAGGAGTCTAGAAATGGCCTCAGAATCTTTCCAGCACATTCCTGAGAGCCCACACAAAAGACAGAACTTATTTGCTATCAATGTCTGGCCTTATTTCTCCAACAGACAATCTAGGGTATGTGATTGTTTCCTGTAATTTAGTTTGCTCAGAATTAAGTAGGAAGGATCTTTCAACTCTCAGCTAGAATTTATGGGACATTTTCTGAAACAAACCAATGTTTGTTAAAATAATTTTAAATCTTTAATCTGATCTGAAGTTTTCTTTATCAGCTTTGCTTTCTTTTTATCAGCAGTGACCAGTGTAAAAATTAAAATACCTGTCTCGAGTTTTCGATTTTCAAATGTTTGTTTGCTGCCTTTTTGCATTCTATTCTTTCTCTGAGACGATCAATCACAATGACAAGCAGAGATTTTGTCATCACCCTGGAGTATCTTGTGCAATCAATTAAACAAGAACATGAATAGCTTTGTGTACAACAATATGCATGTTTTCTTTTTAAAGCCAATGTGAATCATCTGATTGTTCATATAATATGACTGTATTTTAAGGAAATAATTCACTTCCTGTTGCTTAACTTTTCCCATTCATTTCGAAAGCTGGTAATAGAAATGATAATTACTAACTTGTTTTTCTTTAAATTGAAGTTAAAACGATGACACTTGCAATGTGCAACTGGTTTTGAAAAATGAACAATTTTTTCGTTTATTTCTAAACCAATAAAGTAGACACAAAGAGCTTTTAGTCCCTCTCCAACAGTCAGTCAGTTGGTATGATTTTCAAATTTCTGAGCCCCCAGTTAGATCACCATATTTATACTGGCCATGCTTATGGAAAAGATATTGTCACTACACCAAGCAGGCCCTTTCTTTTCTTGTTTCTTTCTCTTTTTTTGCAAATTGACTTGTAAAGGATGTTCATAAAGTTAGAACTCCGTTGTTAATTTATTCCTAGTCTGCAATGTCGTCTTTGTTCTCTATTAAATCATCTGGAATTTGAACTTGCTTCCAACTTGAAAAGATTGCAAAATTCATCTCAATTCTCCAAATATAGTTCTCCCCAAAGCGGTATCATCTTAATGTAAATAGTTTAATCCAATTAGTCCTTATATTTAAGACTCTGAAATATTGGGGCGCCTGGGTGGCTTAGTCGGTTAAGCATCCGACTTTCGCTTAGGTCATGATCTCGCGGTTTGTGGGTTCGAGCCCCGCATCGGGCTCTGTGCTGACTGCCAGCTCAGAGCCTGGAGCCTGTTTCAGTCTGTGACTCCCTCTCTCTCTGACCCTCCCCTGCTCACGCTGTCTCTCTCTCTCCTAGAAATAAATAAAACATTATAAAAAAAAAAAAGACTCTGAAATATTATGTGTGAAAACCTTCAAATCCAGGTTTCTATAGATTTTTATCTTGTGTCATGTATGTCTATATTCTAAGGCTCTATGACTTGCCCCTTTCCCCTGCATTTTTATGTAAATGCATTGTGAGCCTAATGTGTTTATAACCATTAAATGCCATGTGTTGGTCTTCTGTGCTATAATAAAGTACATCCGTGCCTTCCGAATTTCTCTGGCAACTATCTCTATGTTCACTGTCCTCCAATCAGCATCTCCAAATGTAACCACTTAAATCTGATCCCACTGTCTGAATCAGTTACTCAGATAAAAGGCAGCCAAGATCTAAGCCCTGCTCCATGTGGGACCCTCTTAAAACTTACCCCAGAGTGGACATGGTTCCTCTTACCAGGAGTGTCTGTTTTTTGTTTCTTCCACTCATTCTTTATCTGCTCCCATGTCTCCTCCTGGATTCCTGCAAGCTCTGTCTTAAGCAGGAACCAATTATGCAGAATTTAACCAAAGGCTTTCTGAAATTCAAATAGTCATAACATATGTACTGTCATTCTCAACACTGCTGGTACCACTTCAGATTGGAAAGGATGTTAAATAGGCAGATACGTTTTCTAAAACTAAATTTATCACTTCTATTTTATTCCCTGGGTTAAAATATCACGATTTAGTCAACTTGTTTTTTTTTTTTTCAAATCTTTAGCTATTGAATACATAGTTATGCTGCATCATCCTTAAAAAAATTATCCTCGTTTTCAGAAACTGAGCTTGATTGATTAATTTTCTTTGAATTACCTTTAAGCCAGTGGACTATTTGATTGCCTATTTTCTGTCAAAGTGAAATGGTGATAGCAGTGTGCAAATAAAATACAAAAATTTAAAGCCTTGATATAGGTTTATATGTTTACAGAAATATACAGGTTTACGTGTGCCTACCTATATACATAAGACAGAGAGGTGTGTTGATATGTGCTCTTCCAATCTGCATTTTATGAAGCTTGTTTTGTTCAGGTACCTTGGTATTCTACTGCTGATGAAAACCTGGGTACAGTTTACCTCATTCTTAAATTAGCTAAGAAGGCTTTGTTTGCTACCATGATGGCCTAATTTTCTTAGTTTGAGTTAGAGTTAGAAGCATACATAGCAAATGAGCTTAAGTATTCATTGAGTATTAAGTGTTCCACAGTTTCCTCATCTGACCAGGAACTGTTGGTGAGGACCTGACATACGCTTTATAAACTTTGGAGACAATGTCCTATATGCTTTTATTCTCACAGAGTCTTTTCAGTTAAGTGTCAATAGTACTGTGTTTCCAGATCAGAAAACTGAGATTTAGGAAACTTTTAGAAATCTACAAAGCATCCCATAACCAAACTATTCAAACTTGGATTCAAACACCAGAATCTGAATCTGAACTATATTCTTAGCAACTGAATATATGCTGCTCCAGAAAATGTATATACGTACACAGAGACATAGACAAAAACAAATGACCCCAAAAAGAAATCTCATTCATGGACCCCAGATCAAGAACCCCCTTTTCTGAATTAAAAAGAAAGCTGAAGGCAATGTTGGAATTTTTTTCTGGTTTGGCCACCACTTTTTATTGGGGAGGGGGAAAACATCAGAAAACAGGACAGAAACTCTTATCTTAGGATTTATCATTATTTTTGGCTGGGCATGTGTGGGTTTGTGGGGCATGATATAGTTTCTATTGCAGTTAACTATGTGATCACACAGTTGTAGGAAAAGCAGCCACAGACAAGAGGAAATGAGAGCATGGCCATGACCCCCATTGCTAACTGCTAGGCTAGATCACACAGCATACTGTATTTTATAGAAACTGGTTTTGTAATGAGGATATAGATGGAAGCACAGAAGAAACTCTTGAATTTAACTTTATTCTCCTCTCATACAGTCCCTCAATAATTATTCATTAACATGCTATACCAGCAAAAAAAAGTTTCTCAAAAGAGCTCTGTTACTATCAATAAATACCAGGCCATTAAACCTAGCTTTTCACACTGATATTGAAAATAGGTATCAGTTACTGGCTAATTGAGAGGAAAAGGGAATGGTAAATTTGCTGAATATAAAGCTTCTCATGTACTCAGAGTATAACATTTGGTGTGGGCAGTTGGTAGTGACAAGTTCTGGAAGAAATTAGTCACACAGTTGCAAGGCTCATTATTAGATTTTTGGAAGAAGGCTAACCTGAATGTGATGTCCAAGGAAAGGATTCCACATGAAGATGTGAAGAGTTTAGTGGCAACATTAGAAATTAAATTGTAAAATGTTTCACATCAGGGCTTTAAAATGGCCAAAATGAAGCCAGAGGAAAAAAACTGACCTAAGAGCTACAACATAAATCAGTAAGTTAAGAATAGGAACAATGAACAAAAAAGTATTTGAACATAAAAAAAAGTTGTTATCAAAATAACATACATTTTGAATAATTCATTTCAAATCAAGCTTTTTAGAAAAAAATGCATGCATTTCCAAGCTCAAAATATAGGTCAAGAATGAAGTACTTAAAGGTAAGAGAAGGGGAACAATAGGAATATGTTGCATGAAATGTACACATTAAAAAAAAACTGTTCATGTGATCAAAGCATTAAAAAAGAGCAGTCTTTTGCTTAATCATGTCTCTCCATTTCCATGGTGTCTTCTTCCTCTGTTCACCCAATCAGACCTCCAATCCAGCTAAAGGTGGTCAAATGGTTATGAACACCTTATAAACTTCTCACTTGACTTAATTAGCCACGGCCAAAATTATGAACATATCCAGGGCAGCTTCTCTATTATATGGAACCATAAAGAGGTAAGGGGACTGTATTTCTGATGCCTGTCTGATTGGGCATTTATTTATAAAACCGTTCAGAATTATTATTTTTGGTGGGGGGTTGGATTTATGACAACATACAGATGTTTCCATTTCATCTAGAAAAAAATATCTGCTCTATAGTATCTAAGATAGAACTTAATTGAACCCATCAGATGATGATAAAGAACAATGCTGCACTTCAGATGACTCAACTGTAGCTTTGTCCTCGGACCTCTCCCCCAGCACCCTGTGGATTTCTTCCATGGCCTTTCCCCTCTTTGAAGTCAGTGGGAGCTCTGAGCTTAGAAAAGTCACCCAGAGTACAGAGGGGCATAAGGACAAGGTTGTTTGACTTTCTTCCCTCACAAGGACCATGGGGTGGATGAATTAGTAAGCAGAAAGGAAAAAAAAAATTCTAACCTTGGTCCAAATGCAAAGCAAGCATTTTTATTTCTCTTTCTTTTTTCGAAGTTCAATATTGTTTCCTTTCCTTATTTTTAATTTTTTAATTTTGTATTTTTACCTTTGCCCTTCCTGTTTCCAACAGGGTTTGGAAGTACTTAAAACTCTTCAGAAAGTATGCTCTGTTGATATTTCTAACAGGGACTGGAGCAGAAAGTATGACTTATGAACCTCTACTGCTTTGATGCACTATCACTGAAGCTGGGAGCGCAACAGAAGAATGTATCAGGCTTGCATTAGCTCTCACGGGACTGCCAAGATCCAGAAGTCCTTGATGGCAATTTCAAAAGATGAATAACCAAGCAGACTCCTCCAGTGTGCATTAGCACTAATAATTAGTAGAGGGCATTTACCAATGCTTTTCTTAAACCAGAGATATTTAATGTTCTCACCTAATTGTGTACGATTTTCAAAAGCATCGTTTATTAAAACATTTTGAATCCTTAAAAAATATATTTTATGAACCCTTGCCATAATGGCTCTTCATTATATTTTAATAAGCTGTTGGTATTTATTAAACATACAATTGCCATCTTAGTTAAATGAAAGTGCCAATTGGAGACACTTAATTTAATGTATTACTACTTTGGCTAGTCAACCTCTCACATACTTTCCAATAGATGAATAAAAAATTTAATTATTCTATACTGAAATTTTCTGGGTAGTTTATTTTTATTGCATTATTGGATTTACTTTCTCTTTTAATCTTCTTTGACTTTCCTGTGCCTACATCAATTCACCTGGTAACTTTTCAATCACATGAGACCATGACATTTTCCTTGGCTCTGCAGTCAAAGAATTGCCTGATGTATAGTGAATTGATAGATAGGTTTTGACAGAGACCAACTGAATTTATTTTAAATCAACAGATGTTAATTGAACACTGTTCACATGTAAGAAACTATGCTAAACATTACTGGGGATAGAGAAAGAGGCCCCAGGGTGATCAAATGTTCTGGTTTGCCCAGATCTGAGGGGTGTCTGGGAAACAGATTTTTACTGCTTAAATTCAGAAAATCCTAGGCAAATGAGGATAAGTGTTTTAGCCTATCTGATGTCCTGTTCTTGGAAGCTTCCCTCAAGGACAGGAGGACAACAAATAAAGAACATACGCCATCATATCAGCTTTTATAACATGTCCTGGCAATATAAATACATTCATATTATTTATGAATAAGTGATCAGAAATGTGCTGCTATGGAAGTTGTGTCAATATTGATAATAATTATCATCACTTTGGCATATCTTGCTTTAAGGCAAAAACTCATGGAACATATAATAATTATTGTACAGTTCTGAGAAATCTGAAATGCTGAATGATTTAAAAAGCTAGACTAGGTTCTCCTTAAATGTATTTTTGTGGCACTAGTAAACTATAAACTTTGACACAGCTTGAGTTATATCTTCACTCTCCAGCCCTTTATGTCGTTCAAATCATTTTCTTATGTAATCCTGCTCTGCACACTGCATATGAATCCATTTATCCAACAACAACTCCATAAGGTATTTCCATCTTACAGATAGAAGTATTGAGGCTTAGGAAGGTTATGCAGCTAGTCCAAGGTCAAAAGAATAAATCACAGCCATGATTTGAATGTGAGCAGTCTAGCTTCAAAGCCTAAGTTCTTAACCATAATTATTACCTGCCTGCAGCAGCCTTTGATTTGGCATTAGAGCATTTATTACTCAACCAAAATGGAACCTAATAATCAAGCAGGCTATCTTGATATAGCCAGCACAGCAAGCTAGTTCTAGGCTTGAACTAGCTTTCTTAACTTTTAGCCTATTTTTTTCCCATGATACGATAGTATCTCGGGAAAAAAATAAGTTACTTTTTCTCATACCTAGCATAATGTCAGCCCATATAATAGCATTTCAGTTATTCATTCACTAAATTATAGACAAAATGGTATTAGGGAAATAAAAGGATTGGTATAAGTGATCACTTTCTTGGCATTTATCATCTTGCAGGGAGATGAAGTATTTATTTTATTTTGTATTATTTTATTATGTTTTAAAAGCTATGGTATTCTATGGATGTAAGCTGCATTTGAACAAGGGAAAGAAAGAAAGAAAGAAAGAAAAAGAAAGGAAGGAAGGAAGGAAGGAAGGAAGGAAGGAAGGAAGGAAGGGAGAGAGAAGGAAGGAAGGAAGGAAGGAAGGAAGGAAGGAAGGAAGGAAGGAAGGAAGGGAGAGAAGAAAGGAAGAAAGAAAGGAAGGAAGGAAGGAAGGAAGGAAGGAAGGAAGGAAGGAAGGAAGAATATTCTGGTTGAAGCAAGGGAGTTATATCTACAACCTCAGCTACCTGATGTCCCACCCCCTTTATCATCCAGGAAGAGAGGTGATCTAGAGTTCTGATCAGCATGGCTTAGGAAACATTGCTATAAACTCTAGGGCTGTGGCATTTGTGGCCACTTTGAGTGAAATAATGGAAATCTCACAGATATGGTGGGTTTGATTTTGGTCTTAAAACATAAATAGCATAGCAATTCAACACAAAGAAGCCATTTTAATGTGTGGAGATGGCCAGCGAGATAAGTCATTTAACAAAATCAGGGCATCTGCACTGAGAAGTATGACAGAAAAGGTGGTGTGAGATAATAAAAGACTTGAGTGTATTATCATACTTTATAAATAATCTTGTAAGAGAAGATGATAGCTAAAAACAGGTGGATCAAAGGGAGGAAGCTGATTAGTCCTCAAAACAGGCCTCACATACATAAAATTTTATTCTCACGGGGTTGTAAATAACCACCACACTTCAAATTTTTCATAACTTCAGGATAAATTACATTAGAGGGATCTTGAACTTTTAGAAAAATATATCTTTCAGTCAGATTTCATTTTAGAATCTTAAAGAATTATATAGGGCTAATTTGTAAACCTACATGAGAACTCACTTAAAATATATCAATAAAATAGCAACATGCAGAAGAATGAAACTAGATCATTTTCTCACACCATAGACAAAAATAAACTCAAAATGGATAAAGGACCTGAACGTGAGACAGGAAACCATCACAACCCTAAAGGAGAAAGCAGGAAACAATCTCCTTGACCTAAACCACAGCAATTTCTTTTTTTTTTTTTTTTGAAAGGTTAGATTATTCTTTTCTTTTCTTTTCTTTTTTTTACAAATAGTTTATTGTCAAATTAGTTTCCACATAACACCCAGTGCTCATCCCCACAAGTGCCCTCCTCCATGCCCATCCCTCCTCCCCCCACATCCATCAGTCCTCAGTTTTTGTCAGCATTCAAGAGTCTCTCATGGTTTGCCTCTCTCCCTTTCTCCCACCATTTCCGCCCTTCTTCTCCCCCTTGGTCCTCTGTTAAGTTCCTCCTAATCCTCCTATACATGCAAACATATGGTAGCTGTCCTTCTCTGCCTGACTTATTTCACTCAGCATAACACCCTCAAGGTCCATCCATGTTGCTACACATGGCCAGATTTCATTCTTTCTCATTGCCATGTAGTATTCCATGGTATAGATATACCACATCTTCTTGATCCATTCATCTGTTGATGGACACTTAGGCTCTTTCCATGTTTTAGCTATTGTGGAGAGTGCTGCTATGAACATTGGGTACATGTGCTCCCATGCCTCAGCATTTCTATATCCCTTGGGTAAATTCCTCGCAGTACTATTGTTGGGTCATAGGGGAATTCTATTGTTAGTTTCCTGAGAAACCTCCACACTGTTTTCCAGAGGGTCTGCACCCGTTTACATTCCCGACAACAGTGTAGGAGGGTGCCCGTTTCTCCACATCCTCGCCAGCATCTAGAGTTATCTGATTTGCTTATTTTAGCCACTCTGACTGGCGTGAGGTGGTATCTCAGTGTGGTTTTGATTTGTATTTCCCTGATGAGGAGGGATGCTGAGCATCATTTCATGTGTCTGTTGGCCATCTGGATGTCTTCTTTGGAGAAGTGTCTGTTCATATCTTCTGCCCATTTCTTCACTGGGTTGTTTGTTTTTCAGGCGTGTAGTTTGGTGAGTTCCTTGTAGATTCTGGATATCAACCCTTTATCTAATATGTCATTTGCAGCTATCTTTTCCCATTCCGTTGGTTGCCTATTAATTTTCTGGGTTGTTTCCTTTGCTGTGCAGAAGCTTTTAATCTTGATGAGGTCCCAACAGTTTATTTTTGCTCTTGATTCCCTTGCTTTTGGGGAACCGCAGCAATTTCTTACCTGACACATCCCCAAAGGCAAGGGATTCAAGAGCAAAAATAAATGATTGGGACCTCATAAGATAAAAAGCTTCTACACAGCAAAGGAAACAACCCACAAAACTAATAGGCAACTGATGGAACGGGAAAAGATAGTTGCAAATGACATATCAGATAAAGGGTCGATATCCAAAATCTATAAGGAACTCACCAAGCTCCACACCTGAAAAACAAACAATCCAGTGAAGAAATGGGCAGAAGATATGAACAGACACTTCTCCAAAGAGGACATCCAGATGGCCAACAGACACATGAAACGATGCTCAGCATCCCTCCTCATCAGGTAAATACAAATCAAAACCACACTGAGATACCACCTCAATCCAGTCAGAGTGGCTAAAATGAGCAAATCAGAGGACTCTAGATGTTGGCGAGGATGTGGAGAAACGGTCACCCTCCTACACTGTTGGTGGGAATGTAAACTGGTACAGCCCCTCTGGAAAACAGTGTGGAGGTTCCTCAAAAAATTAACAATAGAATTCCCCTATGACCCAGCAATAGAACTGCTAGGAATTTACCCAAGGGATACAGGAGTGCTGATGCATAGGGGCACATGTACCCCAATGTTCATAGCAGCACTTTCAACAATAGCCAAATCATGGAAAGACCCTAAGTGTCTGTCAACTGACGAATGAATTAAGAAGATGCTGTTTATCTACACAATGGAATACTACATGGCAATGAGAAAGAATGAAATCTGGCCATGTGTAGCAACATGGATGGAACTTGAGAGCGTTATGCTGAGCGAAATAAGTCAGGCAGAGAAGGACAGATACCATATGTTTGCATGTAAAGGAGGATTAGGAGGAACTTAACGGAGGACCATGGGGGAGAAGAAGGGGAAAAATAGTAGGGGAGAGGGAGGGAGGCAAACCATGAGAGACTCTTGAATGCTGAGAAGAAACTGAGGGCTGATGGGGGTGGGGGGTGGCGGGAAGGGGAGTGATGGGCATGGAGGAGGGCACATGTGGGGATGAGCACTGAGTGTTATATGGAAACTAGCTTGATAATAAACTATTTTTAAAAAACAAATACAAAATCTCATTAAATGATATGGCTTATTGGTCATATTTGCAGACTTCTACATGCTGTGAGAAGTGGGTAACAATGTGGCATGGCCATCTGTATCATGACTGAGTCCCTTATTTAAGTTACGAGGTCTCCAGTACAAACCAAAAGAGTTCAGGGTGTGCCCCTAGAATCCCAATCTATGCTTCTGGTCACGAATCACAGCCAAGGGTTTTAGGATTGATTATAATATCTTATTAGGTTATATTTATTCACCTGAAGAAGATTAACTAGAGAAATATATAAAAGAATTTAAACTGTAATACCAATATTCTGATTTCAGAATATACTGTATGTATTTGGCAAATTGAGAATTTAGCCAGTCAGGATCAATATTGCAATTCCATTTTTAAATGTGTTGAGTAATGAATCTAGTCTTGCAATTTTATATTGAGTCTAATACAGTTGACACACAATGGCTGATTTAAGAGAATACCCTATATATTTCATTTATTCAATTCATAAGATTCACTTAATCTTATTATGGTTTATTACCCATTGTAAAGTATTTAAAAATAAATATAATCATTCCATAAATAGTTCAAAATATTTGGGAAGTTTATTTAAATAAGTTTGTAAATTCAGAAAACACTAAGGCCTTCCACTTTTAAAAGTGACTGTCATCATTTGCTATTCTTAGTAATAGATATTAAAAACAAAACAGAACAACTCCCCACCCTCAAGTCTTAGGACATGTAATTTCAATAAATGTAATATTGAATATTTGAATCACAATATTTGTGAAAAACATCCCTGAGGACATCAAGACTCACACTAACATTAGATTAAAGACACTCAACAAAAACCAAGGGAAAGTTGAGTTTTTAAAGGGTATTATGTGATTTCTTAGCCTCTGGCCACTAGGAACTATGCGGGGATTTGGGGTGAATAGTGTTACACAGAAGAAGTTTCCATGGCTTAAGGGACCACTTCACACCCTGCATAACAAATGCCATTATCTGTCTTTCATAATTCTCATGCCACCTCTAAAGACAAAGTGATCAAGATATTTCACAATGTAATTAATAAGTGGATGATGATTCCAGCCTTAATTTCATTTGATTGAAAACTTATGGCACTTATGATTGAAAGTAAGTATGGGCCATACAGTTAATGCTACATTATCATTCAGTCCCCGTTGAGGCAGGGGGTGGCAGTGAGGGACCAGTGTCTGTAGCATATATTGCAATCATCCATTACTCTTCAAGCCTGCCAGGAAAGTAGTTCTATTATATTATGAATGATTGAATGATCTCCTATCATTTTGCACAAGGTTGATAAAGGGGATATTTTGGGCTAATTTTATTAAACAGCTATGTAACCCACATAGCCTGATAATATAATTTGGCAATCAAATTTGAAAGCCATTTTGTTTCCTAAATAGTTTGGATCTCTCTGGAGGCAAACAAATCCCACACACTTTCGGCCACTACAGAGGTAAAAGTACTCATTTATGAGAACCACATCAAGGCAGTGGTTGGGGGTTTTCTTCGAAATGAAACATTCGCAGCTAGTTGACATTGCAGAGGTTGGGTTGAGCAAACTGTATCAAGAGGGAAGTGTCTGCTGACAGTTTGACAAAAGTACATGTTGCTTTTGCTTTACAAGAGGAGAGGTTAGGTGTTACACCACCACTCCCGGGGAGACCTTAGGGTATTGTGTAGCGATCCGTTCACAGCTTTCCAAGTGATGAATGAGGTCTTAGCAGATGCCTTGCAGAGGGGGCTAGAGAAGAATAGATTCCTCATATGTCTGCCCTTTTCCCCTCAGATTGGGCCAGGCAGATGATTAGAGAAAGAATGGTCTGTGCAGTTTAATGAAACCCATCTGCTTTTGCCACTAATAGAAAGTTCTTCAGGAGCTTTTATAAAACAAAGCAATTTAGTGTGTGTGTGTGTGTGTGTGTGTGTGTGTGTGTGTGTGTGTGTGTGTGTATGTCACATATGGAAACACACATTACAAAATATTTACTTATTTATTCCAAGGATAAGACTTCTTTTGCCTATATTCCAAAAAGATGGGTAGGTTGCTGTATCTACATCCAACATGGGTCCCTAACACAGTTTTGTCATCAATAGACGATTGTAGTGACTGGAGATAGAGCAAACCAGACCAGTGTGAATCCAAACCAGTCTAACCTGTTGGCGTTGCTAAAATTTTATAGCTAAAGAATTTATTGAAAATACTTGAATGTACTGACTGCAAGAAGTCTTGAAATTGAATCAATTGCTGCCTTGCTTACTTATATTGTCTTCAGGACTGGTTCTTACACAGGGCCCTACTGAGGCAGCTGAATACAAAAAAGAAGGGGCAAAATTGTTATTTCAACTTATTCACTTAAAAAGTCATACACAATGTTTGGAAGAGATTTTATTCTATACACACTAGCTTAGAAATTCTTTCATTCCAACTGATATATTAGTGTTTGAATCAGGTTTATATCAAAATTTAGTTAAAATAATTTCATACATGTGCAGTATTTAGTATGTTGCAAACTATGTATCTCTCTCTCTCTCTCTCTCTATATATATATATATATAGTACATAAGTATCTGTTAAAGAAAGAATAAAATATTCAGAGAAATACCAGTGAAATAAAAAACAGCAAAAGCATTAACTTTGTTGAATGTTTTCATATTGAAACTCTAGAGTTTCTGATATTAGGACATTTTTTAAATAGTTAACAACAATGTACTCTTGCTGCTAGGTAATTATTATTGACAAAGAAAATTATGATGGGTTAAAATATCGTAAATGAAATGAATTCAATTTGGGGAACTAGGCTTTCATTTTATTATATTAATTTTTATGGAACATATTCTTCATATAATGAAAGTATTTCATGAGAAATGTGTAGTTCTTTCAAAATTAGAGCAAACATTTCTCACATCTTTATAAAGAGTAACTAGGAGGCTAGCCGAGTGGTTAAAGTGGTTATTTAGAGACATTATCTTATTTTTAAAAATTTTTTAATGTTTTTTTTTTTTTGAGAGAGAGAGAGAGCACAAGTGGAGAAGGGGAAGAGAGAGAGAGAGAGAGAGAGAGAGAATCTTAATCAGGCTCCAGGTTCTGAGCTATCAGCTCGGAACTTGATGTGAGTCTCGAACTCATGAACGAAGATCACGACCTGAGCCAAAGTTGGACACTTATCTGAGTTAGCCATCCAGGAGACCCTATTTTATTTTTTCAGGTTTATTTATTTGAGAGAAACAGAGAGAGCATACTGGGGCAAGCTCCTTTTTGTTGAGGGAGCTGTCAACAAAAAGCCTGATATGGGGTTCTTTCTCAGGAACCTTGAGATCATGACCTGAGTTGAAATGAAGAGACAGATGCTTATCTGACTGAGCCACCCAGGTGCTCTCAGAGGCATTATTTTAAGCTATTAAATGTTATGCTTATTCTTTATTTAGGAAGAAACACTCACAACATCAGTTTTAGAACATTAACACACAACTACTTTAATGCATATAATATAACCTGTTTAGAAACAAATTATTAATTGAGAATTTCCATGCTAAGGCAGGTTGAGTAGGAACAAGTTATAAAAACTTTAGGAACCTTAATGTTTGTAACAAAAATTCTTAAAGTTTATATTGCACAGAATCTCCTGCAGGCCTTTATAACACACTGCTGGCCTTCACTCCCAGAGTTTCTGATTCGGTTGGTCTGGAATGGGGACAATCACAGGCCTCTTTGACAAGTTTCCAGGTATTGCTGGCGCTGCACATCCAGGGTCTACCCCTGAGAACCACGGGTTTGTATTATCAATTTCACCACTGAATGTAAGTCCACTGCCACATGTGAGGGACAAACTATGCAAAGTGATGAGGTAAGTTCACCATAAAGAAAGAAGCATGTTTTTCCTTCTGTTTGAAGAAATGGAAATTATTTTTGTTTCTTGATCTTTTTGCTTGCCTAGAAAAACCGAATAGGAACCAGTATATTGGAGAAGGAAACATCAATAGACCGTTTCTTTTTATTATAGTTTGGACCTTGTGGTAGAAGTTTCTAAATCTCACACAACCTTAAGTCACAAAGCACCCTTCTTTTCCTTTTCTATAACTTATTGAGGTAATATAGTAAATATATATAATTAATTTTATTTTATCCTTGATCATTTTTATTTGTTTGTGCCATCATTCCATAACAGAATAAGCTTTATATGATCACAATATAATTTCTTGCAAAGGCTCTGCTTTCTTTACTCATGCAAACATTATTTGTTTAGACTGCTGAAATATTCTCAGCTCTCTGAACTATTTCTATTATAAATTCGTATAGACCTTAAGGATGGTTGTTCTCCCTCTTCATAACAGGACTCTTCTGGAACAGCCCACAGTAGGCTTTATCCTGTTGACCTCCATTTCCTGGAACATAAACACCAGGCATCATGTTTGGATAACAAGGATGTGCTTCATGCCTGGTGCACGAACCGATTTAAGCCTTTTTCTCCAAATGAAAATAAGAACTACCCCTTTCTTTGTGTTTGCTCTCAAACTGCATCAAGACTTAATCCCCATGACAACAATAGGGTGATTTTCTGGAACCCTAACCCTTCTAGCCTGGTACTCACAACAACAGGGATATCCACTTTGAGGAGGATGACTGCCAGAAGGAAGCAGGAACCTCCTCAATATCATGCATCATTTTTACATAATCTTTTCTTTTAATATCATCTCTTTTCCGTACCCACCTTCCATTTGGCAACAAGCTGATGTCCATGCACTTGCTAGTAGCTAACAGGTAGTTTGAAAACGTCCCTTAACATCTCAGGGATTTACTATCTTTCAGTGGGTGGATCTGAGTGCACTCACATGCTTTTCAGCTTTAAAATGGGAAGGGTCTGTGTGACCAAGTTAAAGCAATTACAATCACAATCGAAGTTTAAAAAATAACTTGGTTTCAGGTCAAAGTTCTTTGTCTTTCTTCAGCACTCAGCATAATCTGATGCTTAAAAACCATACTACGTGCAAATTTCAATACACAAGTAATGCACAGAAAAAGATCCCTGCCTAAAAGAAATTCATTTAATTTAAATTTATAGAATGTCTTACTGCTTTTAAAATATCTTATAAGACGGTTTGATTACATCAAGATGGACTCTAAGTTTGTCACTGGCCTTATACATTTCACCCCTGACCTGAAAACAAAATGATATTCTGGAGTTTTCTTTGGTTCTGGTTTTGTTTTTATTTTGTTTGTTTATATTGTTTTGATTTTGCATTAGAAAAGTAATTGTCAGCAAGAATGTCCCCAAGGTCTTCCTCCCAAATCCATTTAAAATGATTCTAGCAACTGGCCACTTCAAAAATATGTGTCATATTGTGGCTGTCTGTACATTTTCTCCATATGTCCTGTTCCTGCTTTGGTCTTTTGATGGAAGGACAAGGGAAGTCTCAGCAGCCACTGCCACTTAATGGAAGTGAACAGAGTTTTGAGAGACCCAAAATTTTCATCATTGAATCTACTTAGGGAGGCTGCACAGTCATTCTTCCCCAAATCTCCTACTGATTTTCAATGCAAATACTGCCAGCCTCGCTCATGGCCACAGGATTTAGTTACGCACTTGACTGAAAACCATGTCAATGCAAATTCAGGGGATAAACCAGCATGCAAATCCCCAAGGCTTCAGCAAGTTATAATTCAGCCACAGCATTAGCAAAACAAGATAGCAATTATGCAAGGAATCAGCTGAAAGGTTATTTTTAATTTAAAATTTTTGCATCTTTACAGCTGGGAAAAATCAAGCCCTGACTATTCTTTCTTGTAAAACCCACCCGGTAAAAGCCAAAAGCCATATGGTACATCATCACAGCCGTGCTCTAAGATGAGGTGCACAAATACACATGTACATACAGTCACACAAACTGCTTCAAGAAGAGAGTCTTCTGATAAGGTTAAATTGTCCTATTTTTTTCCAGTGTTCTTGACTAATCTTTCAGAGATCAAAGCATAATTGGCATCCAGTAAAAGTTATATATTTGAAAGTAACCAGCCCCGGGTATTTTTTCACCCTCATTTCTGAACTCTTATCTCTGGTCTTAGAGTTTCTTCTCAATCCCACTTCTGGGGGCTGGAACTGAGGTAATCAGGGCTGAGATGGACAAAGAGACTTCGCCTTTCATCATAATGTAAGGAGATAATTTGTGACAGGTAGGGCTATTTAATGTATTTAGTTTGGGTCTAGAGAGGTAAAAGGTTGTCAGTAGTGTACCAACTCTAAGAAGACAACAACCACCTATTTGCAATGCCCTGTGTTACTCACGTGTTGGGGCAGGAAATGCATGTTCTGCTGCAGGATTATCTGGAGCCCAGAAAGACAGGCATGGTTTTGGAAGGGAGATGTGGTGTCATGTGACCAAAGGTAGTGATGATGTGCTTTAGGAAAGCAAGTAGCATGCTTGAGAATTAGAGGTCAGCCTGGTCTGAGTTGAAATACAGGTTCCCCTCCTGACTGCTGGGTGACCTGGACAGAGACTGAGCTTCCTGGACCTCAGATGTTCCTAAGTGTCTAACTCCTTGCTTCTCAACATGGACAGCCCCAAACCAGTGAATCAAAACCCACCTTAGAGCAAAATTCCCAGGTGACTGTGTGTGCAAATTTGACAGTCACTAGTGTACCATATATTATGTCCTACATAAATGGTAACTTTATGCATTTATGTACTGAGTACTTATCTCCCTGACACTGTGGTAGGCTCAGTGGATATAACAGAAAACTGATTTGAACATTGGCCTTCACTCTCATAGTAGCAGAAACAGACTTGAATCTTGCAATGTGTGCCATGAAGGCACTACAGCAGCCCTTATGATCATAAGGAAATATATTTGGGCCCAGGTGTCACAGAAACCATACAATTATTCTTAAAGTTTGTCCTTTGCTTTGTTCAGAGACCCTCTGTCATGTCTTCTTTCTCAGAACACTTTAGTTTTAACATCTTGTATGTTGAGCAATCTTGTACTTGTGAATACATGTTTGATCGCCTGAGTATTATACTTTGTCTTTCTTCTTCATGGCATCCGGTCATGGATTTCCAAACAACTATGTGTCCTGAATTAACTCAGCAGATGTAAATATCTCACTTTTTTCCTCAATGGGATTCTCTCAAAAAGGATATTTAGCCTGGTAGGGAAGATGTGTCTCTTCACTTCACTATTGCAGGCAGTAAGTGAGTGTCTGTTGCAGCTCAAGAGGGTTCTGAAAGGTCAAGCTCCCTCCCTGGACATGTTATATTATAGCCATTACTTTCCCTTGGTTTCTCCTCCTTTAAGTACTGTTCTCAAGCCCCACTGAGTCCTGACCTACCCATCTAAGACTGCTGGTTCTTGAGTCATCACATTAGGGGTAATAGCACAGTCACACAAAATAGCAATAGCTAGAGACCCAGAGGAGCCAACCTCCAAAATAAGGGAGAAAAAAAGGAAGAATCTCAAACTCATTCCCATCCACTGACTCTTGATACTTGAATGCTAAGCTAATCAGCATTAGAACAATGGCAGGCACTTGAGAATTCTAATTACCATTCTGTAGAATATGCTTTCCAGAAATATTTTAATACTGTCATTAACTAATATTTATAGAGCAGCATATCTCATTGATGCTTGTTCATCTTGTTTGGCAAATTACTTTTTGAATGCAGAATGCAGATCTGACCATATCATTCTCATTTCCCAATGTTTAATATGCTTCAGTGTCTCCCTGTTAAACAGTATGCACAAGGTGTAACTCCCTGCTAGCCCTTTATCTACAATCCCTTCCGCTTTGGATCCTAACTACCTACCATATCAAAGACTCAGAGATCTCCAGGTCTGCCTTATTACTCAATACATCTAAGCTTTTTACCATACTCATTCACCAGTCTGAAATGTGATTACTCCATTCTTTTGGAAGAGGATATTTTCTTTCTTAGCTTTTTTCATTCAGTAATTACTCCTATTTCCTTGGTGAGGCCTCTCTGAGCAGAACTAGGTAATCTGAAATTCCCAATTATGACTTCAATGAACTCTTTTATTGTACCATTTTTTATTTTTATGTTTTGAGGGGGGTGGGAGAGAATCCTAAGCAGGCTCCATACTTGGCGCAGAACCCAATGCAGGGCTTGATCCCATGCTCCTGGGATTATAATCTGAGCCAAAATCAAGAGTTGGATGCTCAGCTGACTGAGCCACCCAGGCACTCCTGCACTGTGTTTTTATGTTTACACAAATATTTCTGAATTTTTGCATCTCTTCTCACATTATATTGTAATCTCAAGAGCAGAGACCCTGCCTTTTGAAGTGTGTATAACCACGGTTAATACAGTATCTGAAGCACAGTGTACTCTCGGGAAAAATGTATGTAGAACATCAGGCAGGACAAATTGTGTACATTTTAATAAATGAATGAATGAATGCAGAGGGGTCGTAAACTACTTCCATCCATAATTGAAAGCAGAGCTAAACTGAATGCCATATCCCTGCACTTGGCTTGTTTTGTAATCAATGCTGAAATATTTTAAAAATCAACAAAAAGAATATGTGGAAAAAGACAGACAGCTCTACCTCTTGTTTCCTGTGAACTGAAATTTTATAATTTGCTTACAATAACCCCACATTATTGTATGTAGGTACTTTTCAAACCTTTTACATCAAATGTCATATTTGAAAAATATTTTATATTAGTAGAACAACTTCCATGGTTCCCAGAGCAATTTGTAAATATTATCTTATCAATTCTATGGAAGTAGACAGGCTGAAAACATTATACTTATGTTTTAGATGAGAGAGGCCAAAGAAAAATAGAATATGTGTGGGCATGTGTGTGTATACGTGTGTGTGTCTGTGTGTGTTTGTGTGGGTTTCTGTGTCTGAGGTGTGTGTGTGTGTGTGTGTGTGTGTGTGTGAAAATTAGCCCTCACTAGGCTACCTACTCCTTAGTCTGTTTCTCTCAGCTCATTAGGAGTCTAAATAAAGATCACCACTGACAAGATGATGGGGCAGTGATCTGGAGCGATCATTTAAATGACTCTCCCTCCAGGTTTCACACACTTTTCATTCCACATAATGCTAGAGACTAGTCAGCAACAAAATTTCATTCTCTCTCTCTCCCTTTTAATCTCTGTGTCAATCTCTCTTACTTCCTGTTTCTCTATCTTAATAATGGCTTTCTATACTACTTCTTATCTCAAACTGGGAAATAAATTAAAAAGTATGAACCATTTCTTCTTCTTTCAGAGAGTTCACAATTTGATGATATGCCAAAATTTGTTCTCTGTTTTGACTGGTACTTGTTTATACATTATAACAAATACACAGTCCAAAGTCTATGGCAGAAATGCAAGCATGAATGTGGCCCAGACTATTTGAGTCAGCCACCTTCTCTGTACTTTAAACCCTTCAATAGTAAGACCACAGCTTAGTTGAGCCAATCTCATTTCCTGTTATCCTTCATGGAATTCCCATCATTTTCTCTCATGCAGTTCTCAATCCTGCTTTAACCCAGGTTCTTCCTTCTGAGTAAACCACCTTCTCCACATAATCAAATTCTACCCACCTTTCATGATGTATATCCCATACCCTTAAATAATGCTGTTTCTTGGCCATCCCTTTCTTTCTTTTTTTTTTTTGTCTTTTGAATTTTTTTAAGCATTTATTCAGTTTTTTTTCTCAAATATTTTATTGTGAAATTAGTTTCCACATAACACCCAGTGCTCATCCCCACAAGTGCCCTCCTCCATGCCCACCCCTCCTCCCCCCCACATCCACCAGTCCTCAGTTTTTGTCAGCATTCAAGAGTCTCTCATGGTTTGCCTCTCTCCCTTTCCCCCACCATTTCCACCCTTCTTCTCCCCCTTGGTCCTCTGTTAAGTTCCTCCTAATCCCTTTCTATCCTTGAACTCTTAGTAAATATGACAAAGATTAACAGATAATTACATATTGATTTATATTGTTCTCTTTGTTCCATGTATGCACACCTTATTTCCCCAAGAATGATCTAACCTTACATATTTTTCAAATATCATATCTTTCATTATTTTATGTCTTCCAAAGGCTGAACGTGGTGGGGACTCAATAAACACTTCTTGCTTAGGAATTGGGATTAAGGTATATTCATTTATTTTTACTTTGCTTACACCGTACACTCACAGCTCCTTGCTTTTATTCCTACAGTTATCTATGCTGCAGTTCCTTCTCTACACCCTCAACCTTACAAATGCCTGCTCTTCCCTCAAAACCCAGGGCATTGAACCACTTCTCTTTGGTCATTCCCAGAATTTATAATTTTAACATTTATCCAATTCAACACCATTTGTAGTAGATGAAAAAATGCCCTCCCCCGAATATCCACCTACTGACCTCTGTAACGTGTGAATGTTATACGGCAAAAGGAGAAGGTGGGGAAGGAAGGGAAAGAAGGGGAGGGAGGAGCGGGAGGGAAGGAGGGAAGGAAGGAAGGAAGGAAGGAAGGAAGGAAGGAAGGAAGGAAGGAAGAAAGAGGAAGGAAGGGAAGGAAAGCGAGGAACAGAGGAAGAAGAAGGGAGGGAGGGAGGGAGGAGGAAAGAGGGAGGAGGGGAAAGAGGAAAGAAAGAAAGGCAGGCAAGGAAGGAAGGAAGGAAGGAAGGAAGAAGGAAGGAAGGAAGGAAGGAAGGAAGGAAGGAAGAGTTTGTAGATATGATTAAGGTAAGGATCTTGAGAAGATTATCCTAGATGTTATCCAGGAGACTCTAACTGTAACCATATCTAGTCTTGTAAAAGGAACGCTGGAGGAGATTTGAGACAGTTATATGGGAGTAGATGATGTATAGACAGAGCAGATATTTAAAGACACTGATCTAGAAGATTGAAACAATGTAGACAAGCTAAGGAATGATGGCAACTATCAGAAGCTGAAAGAGGCAAGAAAGGATTCTCTCTCCAAAGTAAACACATCCACACTGATATTTTTATTTCACCCTATGTATGAGGGCTCCATCCTCACAACTTAATTACTTCACAAAATCCCCAGCTCCAAATACCATCACCTTAGGGGCTAGATTTCAGCATAGGAATACTGAGGGAACACAAACATTCAGTCCACAAGAACTACATTTCCAATAAAATTCCAGCTTCTTCCATTGTCTCAGGAAGCCTTTATTTCCGAGTTTACCACCACTTTCTGCTTTGCTCATGACATTCTAACACATTGGCTTTATTTTGTATTTTCTAAGAAATCAAGCTCACTCCTACCATAGAGCCTTAACAATGAATAGGCTTTGCATTTTCTGACAGTAATGTTATTTTCTCCTATCCACTTAGCAATTTATTATCATCACTTGAATATGAAATCTTAAGAAGGTAACTGGTCCCCTCTGTTAGAACAACCAATCATAATTCTCTATGCAATATTTGACGCATATCTTTGCATATTTTGTATTGCCCCTCACTAAAATGCAAGCTTCATGAGAACAAAAAGAGCCTGTTTTACTCATCTCCTTATTCAGGGTCTAAATCAGGGATTAAAATGTAATGGTTTCTCAATAAATATCTGTTAAAAGAATGGAATACAAAAATGAGATAGTCCATTAAAGACGCCCAATTAATGAATAACCCACACATCTCAATATAAAATTATTCCTAGGTCACCAGTCTTCTTGTAACAGGGACCCACAGAAGGTACTTAGTATTTCTCAGCTTCAGTTCACGTGAGATCTGTGACAGTGAGAGCTCAAAGGAGGGGAGACCCTCCATATCTCAGGAAGGGCCACTCCCTCCTTCCTACATGGCTGTAATTACAGGTTCCATTGGTGCCTCTCTCTGTCATTTCCACGTGTGTGGTCTGTTCTCCAGCGCTTGGCCATCTGCACAGCACTGCTGGTGAACTTCTTGCCAACGGTGCCCCCTGAAGATGCACTCAGAGCTCCTCTGCTGTTGCCACTCCTTGGGTTAGCTGGCCCCTTTCACAGTCCCTGGCTTCCCTGTGTCTCTCTTTTCTGAAGATACTGCTCTAACATAGGCTCCATAACTGCCTCATTTCGTAGCTCTGACATCTTTTCAACATCCATTCCTGCTTCCAGGAAGCCCCGGCTCCTATCACCAGTGTGCACCATATGTCCCCATCTCTTTGAATTCTAAGAGGGCCTTACTCCCTAGTTTGCCAGTTCACAAAAGGATCCAAGCTAATTACCAATCTGATGTCTGCTTGAACTTATCTTTTTCCTCATTCTCCTTCTGCTGCAGTTTGAACGGAAAGCGTGGACATTTGCAAGTTTGGTCTAATACTGATTTTAGCCTTTCACAGGAATTTTTTAAAACAAAAATATTATTGTCTATATAGTCCTTTATTTCCATTTCATCTTCACACTCAGTCCAATTTCCTTAAATGTAAATGAGCCCTATGAGAAAAGACAAGTAGAAATCTTCAAAGGAAGATCTCATCATTGTCATTAGTGCTATTATAAAATATAATTAACAAGATAGAACTTAACTTTTATCCTCACTTTTGTTTATTTTATTTGTTATTGATTAATATATTTTCTTGCAAATGTTCTCCAAATACAGTGAGTTTCAATGTTTAAAAATCTTTTTCATATTCTCTTAGGGTTCCATGGCAATGAGCTGAAAACAATCTTCTTTGAGTCAAGAGATGATTCTTATACATGATGTCAAACACCAGATTTAATTTAATTACTCAATTAATATACCTTCTGAAGTTATGCATACGAATTCTCATGTGCAGTTCAAGATTTAGCTTGCCCTTACAGGAGAGGAGGAGAATGAAAAAAAAAAAAAAAGTAGCATCCAGCATGTGATAGCAATTTTCCTTTGATCATGTCAAAAGTAAGATATGTATAAAAGATGTGCTTAGCAGTTCATGCAGCACATTCTCCTTGTTTGATTTCTGAATATGGTCTATATTTTCTGTTCTCAATATTATAAAACTGAAATATCTTATCTTCCTTAATAAAATCTTAGTTTTCCATAAACACCACAGTATCAATAGCTCATTACCTGTGATTAATAAATAAACTTACATCACATCCTGCTTTGGGTAAATTATATGTTTCAAGCCTATACTTGAAATCTCCAAATTCCAAACAGGAGGGTAATCAGCTTTCATACATATAAAGATTGGTCTTAGAAAAAACTATATTAAAATTATGAAAAGTGCAGATTTATTTCAAAATTGGAGACAAAATATATCCAAGGAAGCTGAAGCTGGTAATTAGCAACAGGAAATATCCAAATCTCCCAAAACCAATCAGTTTTAAAATCTCAATACATAGAATTTCTATTTAAATTGATTTCAAAGAATATTAGGGAAGTTTCCAAAGAATTTATCTGTTTGTTCTCGGAATCAGCAATCATCCAGTAAGACAGTTTTTAAGGGCTAAAGCTAACTCTTCTCTTTTTATTTTTTAAAATATTTTCATTTATTTATATTTTATTTTTAATAGAGAGAGAGACGAAGCAAGGGATGGGCAGAGAGAGAGGGAGAAAGAGAGAATCTCAAGCAGGCTCTGCACTGTCAGTGCACAGCCCCATGTGAGGCTCGAACTCAACAAACTGCGAGATCATGACCTGAGCCAAAATCAAGAGTCGGTTGCTTAACTGACTGAGCCTCCCAGATGCCCCTAAAGCTAACCCTTCTAACCTCCATCTGGGAAGACCTTAGCTCTTTGCCCTTGCTTGCTGAGTTCCCATCATTTTCTTCTCCAGGAGGACATTATGGCTTTCCACAAGTTCTTCAGGGCATAATGCTGCCCATAATGCAACAAATTTTTGAAGCAGAACTGTGACTTATTCTGCCTGCTCTGCTCCCCATAGTTCTCCAGTGTTTTCCAGAACACTATTCTTCAAAGGGAGGAAGAATGGGTAATTTTGAAAACTGTGTTCTTTTATTTTCAAGCAAACATACTTTCTGTTTTTCAAGGATGAGGAATGAAAATAGTTCATATTGGTTTCAAGAGGAGAATCAATATGCTTAGCTATGAAACAGAGGTGTAGTCTCCACACTGTCTCAGAAGAGGGCGCTCTGGAGTGCTCATCTTCACCACCACCGCACAGGAACTCTCACATCACACTGCTGGGTGTCTAGGTCTCCCCTTTGGTCTCACATTTATCCTGGGTTGAAAGACACTGGAGGGAGGGTATGCAGAGTGGCCAGGTAGGTAACTGGGTGATTAACAGGCATGCTGCTGGCTCAAACAGGCATGAAGGCCTCACTCGGAGGAAGACTGAATGATAGTGGCACAAACAGGAAAAGTATCATTCTCAAGAAAAACAGGCAAATATGTGGCAGATATTCTGGGCATTCAAACATTTCTCTCTTTTCTTTATAGTGTGTCTTAGACCAGCTTGATCCCAGATACCTAGGTCTGAGCACACCTGGACAATTCTGACAGCCCAACACCCCCTACTCTTGCTTCCCAATCTCATTCAATTTATGTCCCATACCCCCTTTCTTTCTCTCTACTGAACTATTTGAACTATTTAGTAGTAGTAGTAGTAGTAGTAGTAGTAGTAGTAGTAGTAGTAGTAGTATTCCTATCACAATATGCATAAATAGCATATCAGGAAGAGGCTATTCACTCATAACAACAACACAAAACCAAAGGAAGCCAATAGCAATGCAAATTTTGTTTTGCTTTCCACAAGAAAAAAGGGGAAGGAGATTTTAGAAATAACTTGGCCTGGGGTTTCTTCCCAGGAGAAGAGAGGAGATGTTCACATTTCATTCTGGGAAAAATTGCCTTCCTCACAAAGAATAAACAGATAACTCCTAATTCAGGTAAAGGAGAAAACAAGCAAACTAACAAAAATTAATCGACTTTAAAAAAACAGTTGAACAAAAATGTAAGTGTTCTATCCTACTGTATCTGTCCAAAAAATTTAAAACCTGAGTAATTTTTAAAACAAAATTTACGTTTACTTTTGAGAGAGAGAGAAATAGAGCAGGAGTGTAGGGTGGGGGTGCAGAGAGAAAAGGAGACACAGATTCTGAAGCAGGATCCAGGCTCTGAGCTGTCAGTACAGAGCCCAATGAGGGACTCGAACCCATGGACCACAAAGTCATGACCTGAGCCGACGTTGGACACTTAACCAACTGAGCCACCTACGTGCCCCAAACCTGAGTAGTTTATTAAAAAATCATCCATATTGTACTCTCGTGAAATTATACATTTTAGCAGCTAATGATACTCATGAGGATGCTGGCCTTGTCATCCAAAAAACACTCTGAGTCTAATTCATCAACCATTTGAAGTCTTTCATCCTCTTGGTTCTATTAACATATCATACAATTTGTCATTTATTTATTTTTTTAACTTCTTAGCACTGAAAAAAGTTTCAAACATATTCTTTTTACAGCTTTCACATGAAAGGTGTTCAACAAGGTTTTATTTGATAATCCCCAAATGCATTAATTTTGTCATTAAATGCTAAAGGTAAATATAAATGATCTATAGACAAAACAAAATGTGACTGAATATAAAATCGGTCAATAAGGGTCAGTGATTATCAACCCCACTGTATTCTGCCATATCAATATTTTCTCATCGATGTATACAATTCTCAAAATAACAGGCTTAAAATTTTGAAATGCTGTGCTCCTAAATTTCATATTTAATGAGACTGCTAACAATATAAAATCAGGTAAAATTTGGGTTGTCTGGGTGGCTCAGCTAGTTAATTGTCCAACTTCGGCTCAGGTCATGGTCTTGCAGCTCATGAGTTTGAGCCCCACGTCGGGCTCTGTGCTGACAGCTCAGAGCCTGAAGTCAGCTTCAGATTCTGTGTCTACCTCTTTTCTGCCCCTCCCCTGTTTGTGCTCTATGTGTGTGTGTCTCTCTCAAAAATAAATAAACATTCAAAAAATGTTTAAAAATCATGTAGAGTTGGGGGCGCCTGGGTGGCTTAGTCGGTTAAGTGTCTGACTTTGGCTCAGGTCATGATCTCATGGTTCATGGGTTTGAGCCCCATGTTGGGTTCTGTGCTGACACTTAGCTCAGAGCCTGGAGCCTGTTTTGGATTCTGTGTCTCCCTCTCTCTCTGACCCTCCCCTGCTCTCTCACTCTCTCTCTCTCTCTCTCAGAAATAAACATTAAAAAAATTTTTAATTCATGTAAAGTTAAAATAGATTCTGGAGAGGCAAAGTATAGAGTCTTAGTCTTTGCAGCATTGTAATGAACTCCTCTATGAAATAAAACCATTGGACTAGATGATTTCCATGTTTCCTTCCATCTTTTGGGACCTATGATGATCATTAGGCATTTTTTTCATGTTTCTTCTTGCAAACTAGGGAGTTATCCTTAAATGTGGTGTGGACTAGTTTCCCAACTCAATTTAGTCATCTGCTAAAAGAATATCATATCTGCACCGCCTCACCCCAGTGAGTTTCTGTGACAGAATGGTGACATACTATATGGACTCTGCAAATCATGACCGCACTTCTACTATCTGTAACACGAACTGCCACAGGAAGTAGAACTTAAAGTGTGTGGCCTTGAGAGTTTAACTCAGTTTGAATTTTAATCTCCTTGACACCATTTAGTCTGGCCTCTACATGGGAAGAAGGGATGCAGGTACCCACCTTACGAGATTTGTATGAGAATTGTACAAGAACATATGGGTCCTGTTCCCATCATAAGGCCTTATGAATGATAATAGGATATCCTGTAAAGGTGATAAATAGGCATAACTTGGAGCCTCACAGTCACTAATAAGTTCTTTTCCATCTTACTTCTCTAGCTTCCTGGTTCCTTTACTATCAGCACTTTTGCCAGTGGGTACTGGGGCCAGTTTGTGATTAAGCTGGTACGTATTAGCTTGGTAGTTATTAAATGTTCAGGAATTTAATGAGCTGGTTGAAAACCTGTGGTTGCTTAAAATCTGCCAAGACGGGAGTAGTTACATCAAGGAAATTGACAAACACCACAAATTACAACTTTTTCCCGTTTTTTTGGCTATGGAAATCTTGCTGTTAAACATTTACCAGCATACTACTGCTTTTAGTCTTTGAAAACAACCAACTGATCTTGAGGAGTTGGTCCATATATTGCTTTCAAAGGAAGGGAATCATTTATCTTAAAAAAAAAACAATCAAACCAAAACAAAAACATGAAACAATGCTTATGGTGAGCCAGGCATTATGTTCTATTCTTTTTTTTTTTTTTTAATGTGTATTCATTTATTTTGAGAGAGATAGAGAGTGCGTGTGTGTGTGTATGTGTGTGTGAGGTAGGAGCAGAGACAAAGGGAGAGAGAGAAAACCAAGCAGTCTCTAAGCTCAGCACACAGAGCCTGATGTAGGGCTCGATCTCACCACCATGAGATCATGACCTGTAGGGAAACCAGGAGTGGGATGCTTAACTGACTGAGCCACCAGAAACCCTTGTGCTCTACTGTAAACTGGCAGGCAAAACAGCATATAGGGTATTGATCAGACTAAACATACTGGATGTGACTTGAACAAAAAGAAAGCTTCAGATGAAATCAGTAGAGTATAAAAGAAGCAGAGAGTGGGTGGCCCAATCAGGGAGGACATCTCAAAAGCATTATTATGCTGTACTAGCATCAGACACAAGTAAACTCACCTCCTGAGATGCATCAGTGCCAGCCTTCATGACTCCCTTGACATTTCCAGCCTAAAAGAGACTGGTATTGTACTTCAGATATTGTGATCTCCACTTTGTCGTAAAAAATGACAATGTTTTCAATAGATTTAATAAATCACTCCTAAATATCTTTCAGTTTCTTTATATGTAGTTACTCTGAACTGAATGATTCATTGTACCTAGAGGAATAGGCCCATTGTGGAATCTCTTCATAGAAACAAAGAGAAAATGTGTTGGCAGTATTCCTTGCCTCACAATATGAAAACGTACAGGAATTTATTTGCCTTTAACACTAAGAGATTTTCCAATTGCAGCTGTCCTCTGACAATATTAAATATTTTGAAATCAAGCAGTTGAGATATATATACCACTTCCCTAAAGTAATATTAGTTAATATATTTAAATTCCTCCAATGTGTTCTTTGAATCACAGACACTGCAGGTCAAACACTTACGTGATCACACATTAAGACATTTCTACAGCCAAAACAATGGCTTACATTGGGCCTCAATGTAAGAAGAAAAACTACATAAGGAATCAGCAAATACAAGGTTAAAACCCCAAGGTTTGGTATTTCCTGGCCAGACCACCTTAAGTTAGGTACTAAACTCTGTTGGCTTCAGTTTCCCAATTCATTAATTTATACAAACATTTATAAAAAGAGAGAATTAGACAAAACACAGGTGGGTTTGTGTGTGTGGATCTGTAACTATCACTCGAGTAACAGAGGTGAGTTGATATGGTACATGGATAAGCATTGAGTCACACAAAAATTTGGGGTCACCAGGTGATAATAGATTTCCTCAGTATTTTGATTATGGCTCACAATGTCGCACCTAGATAGTAGACATTCAAAAAGAGCAATACTTTTCAGGTTCAGAGCATTCTTAGAGAAGAATATCTAAATATGTTTGAACAGGGGCACCGGGGTGGCTCAGTCAGTTGAGCATCTGACTTTGGTTCAGGTCCTGATCTCTCAGTTCATGAGTTCAAGACCTGCATCGGGTTCTGTGCTGACAGTTAAGAGTCTGGGCTTGTTTCAGATACTGTGTTGCCCTCTCTCTCTAACCCCCTCTCTCCACTCCTCACCTCAGTCATCCTCTGTCTCTCAAAAATAAATAAACAAAAAATTTTTTAAAATAAATGTTTGAATAATACTGTGTTTTATTTATTGAACTTCTTATATTTTAAATGTTTATTTATTTTTGAGAGAAAGAGAGAGAGAGAGCAGGTATGAGGGCAGGGAGGGGCAGAGAGAATCCCAAGCATGCTCCTCACTGTCAGCACTGAACGGGATGCGGAGTTGATTCCAGGAACAGATCTGTGAGATCATGACCTGAGCTGAAATCAAGAGTCTCGTGCTTAAGTGACTGAGCCACCCAGGAGTCCCTTACTGAAATTACTTTTATGGTTTCCATTATGTTTTAGATTATCTATCATCATTTAATGACTTTACCGGAAAATATTTTACAGTCCTCTGTTTCCTGCTGCCTGGTAACAAATCATGGCAGAGTGGGTCTTGACTTCTTTTGGGCTCAATGTCATGTTTCTTAAAAGCTAAATGGACAGCATCATGCCTGGATTCATTTATTGATGCATTCATTACTTTTGGTATTGTGGTAAAAAAAAGTACATAACATAAAATATGCCATCTTAGCCACTTTTAAGTATATAATTCAGTACATTCATATTGTTGTACAATCTTTACCATCACCCATATCCATCTCCCATTTTCCTTTTCTTCCAGCCCTTACCAACCATCATTCTATTTTCTGTATCTATGAATTTAAGTACAATCTTGTGACTGGCTTATTTAATTTATATTATTTTCATGATTAATCCATGTTGTAACATGTCCAAATTTCCTTTCTTTTAAAGGCTAGATAATATTCCATTATATGTATATATCACATTTTGTTTATTCATCCAATGATGGACACTTGGATTTCTTCCACTTGGCTATTATGAATAATGCTGCTATGAACATGGGTTCACAAGTATCTATTTAATTTCTTGTCTCAAATTTTGGGGGCATATATCCATTATTATATGCTAAGTCATACAGTAATTCTATGTTTAATTTTTTTAAGGAACCACCATGTTGTTTTCCATTTTACATTCTGTAACTTTCATAGACTGCACTATCCAACATTCCCATGAGACTTGGACAAAGATCTCAATTTCTCCACAGCCTCTCCAACACTTTTTTTTTTTTTTGTAATTGCTTTTAATAATAGCAGTCTTAATGTGTGTGAAGTGGTATCTCAGTTTTTTAAGTTTATTTATCTATTTTGAGAGAGAGAGAGAGTAGGGGAGGGGCAGTGAGAAAGACAGAGAATTCCAAACAGACTCTGCACTGTTAGCGCAGAGTCTGACAAGAGGCCTGAACCCATGAACCATGAATGAGATCATGACCCGAGCCAAAATCAGAAGTCTGACGCTTCACTGGCTGACCCACCCAGGTGACCCTCATCTTGATTTTTATTTGCAATTTCCTAAAAATTAGTGATGTTGAGCATCTTATCATATGCCTATTGTCCATTTGCATATTGTCTTTAGAGAAACATCTATTTGAGTCCAATAGCTGATTTTTTAAAATCAGCTTATTTGTATTTTGTTGCTGAGTTTATTTTGTCCAAAAAAAACCCATGACCTACATTCTATTAACAGAGAAACAAAAATGAAAATACTGAAATGTAAATCGTCTTGCTAAGTTATGAATGAAGAGCCATGTGACTACTAAACCTTGAAGCAACTAGCTTTTTGGAGAGGATGGGGACTAACAGAAGTTTCATTAAGGAGTCATCATTTGGTCTGTGTCTTACTTACCAGAAATTGATCTGTCTACCAATGGCACAAGGTCATTTCACAGACATTAAGAGTTAAATGGCTACATGATTCCAAGGAATTACAATAATATCATTATTGTGAAAATGGAAAATGATCATTTTAGTCACATTATCTTCCTTGAAATGGACTCAATAAACAGTTTTTAATTTTTTCCCAAATTATAACATATAAGCAATACACAAGTGGGAATGTTGTAAAAAATAATGTTAAGAATTAGAATTTTAAAATGTTTCTCTCCCTTTCAAATAGGGAAAACAATGTAGAGAGAGCTCCAATCTCCATTCTCAAGATACTGATAAGTTCTCTTAGAATAGATTTAGACAGGTGTACTATCCCACTAAACTAGTTTTTTCCAACTATGTTTCTAAATACTAACATTCCACAAATGTTAAACAGGTGTTCCATGAGAAACAATAACATGATTTAGTCCAGTATGGGGGACACTGGGTTAATCCATGTGAAACACATTCCTTTACCAGAAACATTCTCAGATCTTAATAAAGTTATGTGCATTATAAATCTCTGGAGACAGTATGAAAATGGTTCTTAAACTTTTTTTTTTTCTGGTTAGAATAATGCCATTAATTTGGCTAAGTCTATGCTTCATTTTTTGCTTGACATCTAGTAGGTCCTCAATGAATGTTATTTGAATAAATGAGTAAGATCTGGGTAGGGGTAATGGTAGAAAAAGCACTTAGATAAGAAAACAGCACATATTAGAAAAAGTTCTATTTTTGCAGTTCAACACCTGGAACAAGAAAAGACACATTTTCTAGGAATAAAATTTTAAAACAGAACATTATTTTTAGTTGAAAGTGGAAGCTAAGGTGAGTAGATTTTCTAGGGCCTAGATCATTGCCTCAATTATTTGCTACCCTTTAACAATGATGGCATCATGGATTGAGGGGAGGACATTCTTTCTTAATTTCAGTAGCAATTCATTTACTCCACTGGAATATGACAAACGATTACCCTTATTTTAGGACAAATATCCAAACATTCTTAATGAATAATGAAATGAACTTCTTAAGTCCTTTAAATTATCCAGGCGTCAGATTTGATTCTGTGACCTTCTAATGCAAGAAATTTGAAGAGGTAAGCTAAAGTTGATCTGAAATGATCTTTCTTTCTGTTTGTTGTATACTTAATGCCCTTTAATTTCATCTAAAGTTATCTTGTTCCCATGATCTGGAAAACATCTGCATAGGGAAGGCTGGAGGCTTTTCACTACATCTGGTGAACTCTTGAGAAAAGACTAAACGGCTCTATAAGAGTCCTTCACTGCTACAAATATTGTAGTGGACCTGTCATTCCAGAAACATTCTCACTCCCCCTTTCACACTGGGCATTTGCCCCTATCAATATCATGCCACTTTCTCATTCACACCTTCTAATGTTCCCTTTTGCCCTCAAATAAGATTTAGACTTCCTTAAATGGGTTATGACCCACTTCATCATTATTGCATGGGCTCATCTCTCCGTATTCTCGACTCACTATCTATGTTCCAACTATGCTGAATTTCTTTCTATGTCCTGAGTAAACTAGTTTTAATCTCATCTCCATATCTCCGTACACGTTGTTTCCTCTGTCTGGAACACCCCCTTTCCAACACCCTTCTTCTTTCTTATCCTTTAGGTCTCTTGAAAATTGGCTTCCGCCAGAGACTCCATATTGGCCTCCCTTTAAGTGGTAAGAAGCCCCTATTATGAATTTCAAAAGCACTTTGTTCTTCTTCCATTATACCATTTATCACAGGGCATTCCAAACTGCCTGTGTCCTCATCTATTCCCTCCATTAGACTAAAAGGAAGATTAGCACTGGCAATTATTTTTTCTTTTTTTTTACCTTTTTTTATCTATAAGATTTAAGGCTATACCTGTTGGGTAGCAACTGGTCAAAAGTATTTGTTGAAAGAATGAATAAATCTATGTATTCTTTAATAAATAAGTGAGTGCCTGTATGTGTACTGGCTAAAAGTAGTGAACATAATGAGAGGTCTCTAAACTCATGGAACTTACATCAAGGAGGGAAAAGATCTAAAAATATGTTCACAAATAAATATGTAACATTATGACAGCTGTTTATAAATGTTTATAAGGAAAAAAGTTCTATAAGGGGATAAATGGTGGTTGGGGGTGGGCAGGTTATACTTTTGTATAGAGCAGAGTTATGGCAAATAAATCTGGAGAAGCAGAATATACTTTTGGAAAGCAAGCAAAAACAAAATGAAAAAAAAATGGACAAATTTCAATCAAGAGAAACCATGTACTTATCAAATAGGACAAAGGGAGTATGATACTGGAGATGAGTAGATGGGTCATAGTGTTGGTTTATTGAAATGACTTACTTTCTAGGGAATAACAAAATGCTATGTGATCACTGAAAATACATTGTTTTCTTAATCTGGGACACACTGTTAGGCTAATCTTTTGGCTTCTCTCATTGACAGGGGTAGCTGTGCTACTAGATCTTTTTCAAGGAATATCAATAGGCGTAAGTGTGTCTCCCAATCTCTCTGCATCTGCTGGCTGCACAATATAATGAGGGGCTAGTGATCATGGAACCACCATGTAGAATGGACCTGAGCTTGCAATTCACTGGGGAGTTAAGTCTTCCCTCTCAGTCAAGAACATCTACCCAAGGTTGATATGTGAGTGAGGAATATTTTCTAAATTTAATATTTTAGAACTTAGAACAGTATAGTACAAAGATTATTATTATACACTTTGAAGTAATCCTTTTCATTTTCAACTATATTCATTTTACATTTTCTCATTGAGATGTCACAAAGACTTTGCTTTTATTAAAGAAACTGAGATGACCAGATCTTGTCTTGTAAATATAGTTGCAAAAGTCATGTTTTATTTGTATTTCTTAGGGGCTATTTGTCACCCAGAGGAAAGGTAAGAAGTAAACAACACTTAGAAGGTATAGCCATAGCTTTAGATATACATACAGGGTAGGTACTGACAGAGACTTCTGAGTAAATGTTGAAATTCTATAGTCATTTCATATTAATTCGAGGATGACCAAGATGCTACTATAGAAAGTTAAATATATGAGAGATCTTAACTGCTACACTTTGCAATTTATTAGGAATGTCCATTCCTCCCCCCTCCCCCACCCCCCGAAAAGCATAGGCTAATCATTTCATAGATGCCTGGAGAACTCTCCCTCGTTTGAACAGCTTCTGTTAAACTCATCTGGCCCCAAAGAGTACTGCCTTAGTTATTTAAACAATTCCCCAGTGAACTAATAAAATCCATGGTTTTATACGAGTGTACTCTAAAAGGAATCTGAGCACTAACTGTAGCCCAGTTTATGTTCTATATGGTTCTAAGCAGATATAAGTGTTTAGTTGAGTTGTAAAGGATATGGATTGTCCTCCTGTATAGATTAAAGAACTTATTTACATCTACTTTGCATGTTTTGGTGGTGGTGAAATTGTGAGACCTGGCGAGATTAAAAGCAGAGATGAAACGTCTGGGTGGCTCAGTTGGTTGGGTGTCCAACTTTGGCTCAGGTTATGATTTCATGGTTTGTGAGTTTGAGCCCCACATCAGGCTCACTGCTGTCATCGTGGAGCCTGCTTTGGATCTTCTATTCTCCTCTCTCTGCCTCTTTCTCATTCTCTTCCAAAAATAAATAAAATATTTATTTAAAAAATTGGAATAGTACCAAGGAGGAAGGTAAAATTAGAAGGTCCAGGATATTGTTTGACTTGGACTACTCAGTTCTGCTACTTTTTGTGAAGACTAGAAAAAAATCCAGATAAAGTTGAGGCTATCAGTATGAAAACAGCAATTGCTCATAAGTAGCAAAAAGGCATTAACACATGGATTTGGACATCTTATCAATCACAACTAGGGAGAGGAAAGTTGGCAAATCAGTGAAGAGGCCGCATTCTTGGCTCTCATTACAGGAACAAAAAACTAAATAAGAAAATAAATTAAAAGTGTGATTTTAGTTTATCTGTATTTGTAATTGGATGTGTGATTTTTCCATTCTCGATTCCTGACATAATCTTTACCATAGAAATACCATGGAGCCTCAGCCAATGCACATGCTTAGAATAGATTGAAAATAGTGGTCTTATTGTTTGTTTTGTTACAGAACATGTCCTAAAGATTTTAGTCTTTCTTCTTGTTAGTTAAGAAGCATCTGAAAGTCAGGTTGTAATTACCAACAAGGTCGTAAAAATTATAGCAAAATTATATCATATAAAAAGCATCCAAGGGGATGGAAAATTTTTCTTATATTCAAGCTATAGAAACTAACTGCGAATATCATGCCATCTAATTGCATACACAACATAATATTTTAATCAAAAAAAGACTCTAACATCAGGGATAGAATTTTTTACCTTACTTAACTTAGATATTAGGGTCATAATCCTCATAATAAGATAACAGTGTGTATCAAGAGAATATAAAAGGCTCACCTTGTTATTCCTGTGCAATTATGATCAATTCACTTCTTATTATTCTACCTGAGGCACAGCTATAATTACCAATGCCATAGTATCTTCTCATTTAATAACTGAGAGAGCTGTTATATTTACAAAAATGCCAGGGAAGATTAAAAATTCTTGCAACCTTCCTTATTAGTTTTGACAAGTATTCTTTTGCTGTAAGAATGCCACTATCACGTTAGATAAGATTTGATGAAAAAATCATTTCCATTTGAATGATATGATCTTTGTGTTCTTTCTTTATTAAAAACACACAATACACTTGAAATGCACAATTGTATTCGAATGGTTATTCATGGAATACAAGGCACTTTACTTAAAGAAAAAAAAAAGCTTCAGTCCCTATTTTTACATCTCAATGTGCTGAAATGCACTCAGATTGAACACATCTGTTAGAAGAGTTAGATAGGGACCTTGCAGTATTCTTCCCTTGTCTAAACCAGCTCAGTGGCACTTAAAACAGAACTAAATAAGCCTGCTTGATTTTCTTTTGTCTCAGGAGGAGGATAACTTCTGATTACCCCTTTGGGAAGCAGGAAAATTTGTTCTGTCTGCATGTAGGAAGTGAAGTCTACACACCATTCAGAAAATGTAATGCAGGTTCATGCTGCAAATACAGAAGAATGTGTGAAACACAGAAATCTAAACACTTACTAAATCTGAGAGATGTCCATTTGGAAACAATAGTTAGAAATAGGAATGGTGAGATTTCCATATTTGCATAAACAAGCTTTCAAAGTAGGTGAAGAAATGTAAAGAATGAGGAAGAAGAAAAATACAGACAGGCATGACATGGGTGAAAATGAACAGGAACCGAAGGGAGCAAGTAAGAGTAAGATGACCTCCTCTGAGTGGAGAGAGTTGTACACGGTTACCTATCCCCGTCCACACCACAATTATTATCAACGGAATACAAAGAACTCCTTGACTTCTAATTCCTAAATTCGATAAGGAATATTCCTGAGTTCTGAATGTCACAGAGGCAGGAGAAAAAAAATAGTGTTGCATAAAGCTGCATTTTTGAGATATCGAAGTGAAAACTCAATTCTATTTTAGTTTCTCTCCTATACTAACTTCTGGGTAAAAACTATCTGCTTCAAAGAGAAGATAAGAAACACTGATTAGTAATTTAAAATTCAAAGGCAATAAACCTAACAATAGACCAGTGGGAATCTCAAGCTGGTATTGCTGATACTCGTCCAAACTATATGAGGTTACTTTCTACCAAGTTCTTTAGTACATTTGTCTTATGATATATTACTATATTTATTTAATATTTTATATTAGTCTTATGCCAGTATTCCTTATACATGGTTGTTGTTATTGGAATCATTGCTTGTTTAACTTAATTATACCACCTCAAGTGAAAAGTTTTTGCAAATGAATGGTTTCATGTTAATCACATTCTTATGAGGCTCATATTTAAAACATTGAGTTGGTCTTTAACAGGATATTATAATAAATCTTTTTATAGGATTAGTTACCTCAAATTTATCTTGTGTGTAAATTCATATTTATACATACAGGGTGTGCTTTAAGGAGATTTCTAATGTGGCTGTAAGTTATTCATAGGTAAAAATTCAATTCTTATAATTCCTCTGTATCGTATCTTGCCTGAGCCCTTGTCCCTTGATGGACAACTGGTCCATAAAGCAGCAGTATATAGCATTTCTTGGAAGCCTGTTAGAAATACAGAATTTCAGGTCACACTCAAAACCTAATAAATCAGAATCTGTATTTAAATAATATCCTCCACTGAACGTATGCTAATTTGAGTTGAGAAGCACTGCACTAATCCAAACAATTTTGTGTAAAACTTGTTTTATAGGTACAATAATGGTGGTTTGGGTGGGAGTGGTGAAAGTGGTGCTTGGTGATCAGCCTACTTTCAGGTCCCACAAGTGAGAGGAACGATCATTTCCGTACAAAAAGATCATTGGAAAAATAATAAATAAACATTAGAAGTCCTAGGGGGAGAAGTTCATGCATTTGAGAAGAAAACACTGATAAATCATTGGAAGAAAAATATGATTCCCAAAGTTTATGCCAGAATAGGCCTAGAGAGTCTGGACCTAGGTAATGGGCAGATAATTTGGGGGCCAGAACTGACTGGGTATAAGAAATTGTACTGAACCCACCCACAAAATGCTCAGTGACTCCTATACATACATTTCAACCAGATACTAGATATAATTTTGAAGCACGGATACATAATTAGCTTTCCTATAACACCAAAATTATTAACTTACATATTGTGTCCTTAATGTCTCAATTCAGCCTAAAATAATGTGAATGTTCAGACATAAAAAGTTTTCAGACTTTTACTTCCTCTATAAAGCTATACCTGAATATTCTTAAGGGCTGGGTAAAGTAAGACCCTGGCTTCTGGATAAGTTTTCATGAGCAATCAGCTCATTCATTTTATCTTTTTAGGCCTGTGGCATTTTCTACGATGGTAAACTAACTCACTAGGTTTAAGGCCTGGGGACCTGTAAAGAAAATGCAGTCTGCGTTTATTGCTTTGTTATAATCTCCCTCTGCAGTGCATAATGCTTCTACTGTACAAAATATGAACTGGGAATCAAATTTCATCAGAGGCTATTTGCAATGTGCCGTCCAGGAGTGCTAAATAAGTGTGACACTCCCCTGGTTTGAGCTAGTGTCTTCATTGCTATTAACATGGAGTCATCAAGTGCTTGGGGGGTCACTGGGAGACCCTAAAGCAGCATAATGAAATTGTAATTGTAGCTATTCTGTCAAGAAACTTTCCCTGCTCATAATTTACAAAGAATATAACAGATGTCTACAGTCAGTCTATAACCTAGGTCCTTCTAAACTTTTGTGAACTGGTATCATGTCTGGATGACAAGGACCGCTTCTTGCTTTAGCACTTTATTCTTTTTTTTTTTTTTTAATGTTTATTTTTGAGAGAGACAGAAGGAAAGTAAGGGACAGCAAGAGGGCATGAGTGCATGCAAGTTGGGGAAAGGCAGAGACAGACAAAGGAACTGAAGTCGGCTCTGTGCTGACAGCAGAGAGCCCAATGATGAGATTGAACCCACGTATCATGAGATCATGACCTGAGCCAAAGACTGTCTCTTAACTGACTAAGCCACCCTTTAAAGGATAGCCTCTTCAAAAGTGCAAAGAGACAGATTAAACCATTATTTTTAATTGTAAAATGCAAAGAAAAAAAAAACTGAAAATGAGGGAGAATGACTGTTTATCTTCCAAAATCATGATAACAATTTCAGGGGGTTAATATTCGCAGGACCTGTCCAGGGCAGGAAATTGAACTAAGTCTCTAGAGTTTCACTGTCAGTTCACCAGGATAAATAAGAGTCTGCAATCCGGCATGTTCCAGATGAGAAGCAGGCCCGAGGTTGCTTCTGCCATATTTCATTAGCAACCTTTCTGATCACAGGGTGATATCTAAGGAAAAACATGTATGACACACAATGCCACAAAGACCAAAACAAGTGGGCAGAAAGGACACACACACACACACACACACACACACACACACACACCCCAAAACAAAACAACCTTCAATCACTGTTTTCTGACTCCTTTAGCTTATGGGGAAGGTAAAGCTAGAATATAAAATGGTATTTAATAATGAGTTAATATAATAATGGAAGGTTTGATTTTTTGTTTATTTATTTGTTTGTAGGGGTCAATGATGGAACCATTCTAGTTAGAGAATTTTTGTTGCTGTTTCGTTTATTTCAGGATGACTCATTAAGTGGCCCATTTAATAGGAGTACTTTATATTATGCATTTTGGGGGAAGCAAAAATGAAAGGAATATCATGATATTTTAATCTTTCCAGCAGTAGAAGGGATTTGTTTTGACAGTTTGCTCTGGGATATGCATGCATCTGACTTGGATCACAAAGCTTCCACAATGCTGCAGAAAATTTCAAATATATATTTTGCTATCAATAGGTAAACCTTTAGCATCCTACTCATTTCTATTGAGCCCAAGTTTTCCATGTGCTCAAAACAGGAGATAATTACAATCGTGTTATAATTTAATAGAGACTTACTGTGAAAAATAAATTAGCTATGTTATGTGAAAAATCATATTTTAAGTTGTAAAATGGCAAAGTAGATTTTATTACATGGATTTTTGAGTGGCTATGAACTGATTTAGGGAAGAATGCAGAGAATCAGGACATAAAAGGTACGTAGAACAGATATTGTAAAGAAGACAGCCCTGACAGGGCAGGGTCTTAATGTAGAAGTTGCAGTGAAGGAAAGAAAGAAAGAAAATGAGTTTTTGCCTTAACTAGTGTATCTGACAAAAACGGATAAGTAGTGGGGGAGGTGAGTGTGCCTGGGTAGCTCAGTTGCTTAAACATCTAACTGCTGGGTTCAGCTCAGGTCATGATCTTATGGTTTGTGAGTTCTAGCCCCTTGTTGGGCTCTATACTGACAGAGAGGAACCTGCTTGGGATTCTCTCTCTGTTTCTCTCCCTGTCTCTGTCTCTGTCTCTGTCTCTCTCTCACACACACACCCCCCCATGCGCTTGTGCACATGCACTCTCTCTTTCAGACTAAATAAACTTTTAAAAATGTTAAAAAATAAAAAAGTAGGGACAACAGTTGGTATAGATGAGATTACCATTTCTAACCTAAAATTTTCCAGAGTGTAAGTTTTTTAAATGGTTTTATTCTTTTCTGCTGATAATGATGCTGGTGAATTCCTGACACAGAATTCTAAGATATACACACACAAAAGACAATTAAATTTTAACAACTGGAAACATTTTGTTGAAAAGGATTGTTAACAATATAATAAAGTACTTCAGTTTTTCACATTCTCTGTGTGGTCCTCTGTATTGAAAATATTTGATGGTTCTAAGAGACCACCCAGAGTTTCAATTCTTACTTTCCTAACTGCTTCCATAATAATGTTTACTTTTTTTTCATTTTTTCTGCTTTCTTTAAATCTGGATTCCTTATGTAATTTACACATTTTTCATAAATTGGTACTCATTCAATAATATGGCAGAGGTATAGATAATACAGCTAATTCTACAAGAGCCAAACTACATGTACTGAATAAATGATCCTAAATCAATCCATGCAGTATCATCTATAGATCGGCTGCATAAGATTTATTGTATCTTTTACATGAAAACTTCTAAGCAGTAAAGTAATTATAAAAACCTATGTTGAGGTCAACTTAACCACAAATGATAAAGGCTTATTGGTCATTTCAGTATTAAATTAGTTAAGGATGGGGCGCCTGGGTAGCTTAGTCAGTTAAGCGTCCGACTTTCCGACTTTCGCTTAGCTCATGATCTCGCGGTTTATGGGTTCGAGCCCCGCGTCGGGCTCTGTGCTGACTGCCAGCTTGGAGCCTGGAGCCTGTTTCAGTCTGTGACTCCCTCTCTCTCTGACCCTCCCCTGCTCACGCTGTCTCTCTCTCCTAGAAATAAATAAAAATAAATAAATTAATTACTTAAATAAATTAGTTAAGAAAAATACATCTTATTTCTCTAGATTCAAAATAAAAATATTTGGCCATTTTGGGTGGCAAACTCTCTATGATATCATTACAGATTGACTCATTTTTTGTCCAAAGCCTAGAGAGCTGATTATCAATAAAAATATCATTAAGGTACAAGATTTCTTTAATATAAAACTTCCAATTAGTCCAGTTGTGTTATTTTTATAAGTGTTTTAAGACTCCAGTATAAAGATTTTTAACTTGTTTCAATTTGTCATATAAATTAGCAAATGAAACTCTTGTCATGGCTAAGGATTGTTTGTGTCCTTAGTTATAAATTCCTTTCTTTGATAGGTAAAATCCTTTCTATGACTCATGGAAACTCAGGGCTTAGTAATATATACTTGCCAGGATTACTGTGAATCTAGGTAGAAGCAACCAATAATTTTCTCCTATTTTTAATTTTTACTAGATATCTGATTTTTGAATCTAAAACTATATTGTTTTAGAAAAAGACCAACACTTAAATCTGAATTTCAGAATCTTATTTATGTGTTTCCATTGATTTCCATTTGATGACAAGTACATGATTTCTCTGTTAGTAAAGTGATTTGAGAGCCTTGAAAATTTGTCTCTTCTGTATGTAAGTGTTACTTCCAAGTTCTTGTCAGCAGAGTTAAGCATTTCATAAGTACCAAATGTTGTTCTTGAACACCCTAATGAACATATGCAAATTTCAACTTAGAAAACTTCATATTTTATTAACTGAAATACTTTTTTTTAATTAAGTGAGAATTAAATCATCCCAGACTCTCAACTTAACCAATGTGATTTTAGTCTTAGGAAAAATGTAGTACAAACACAAATGTTTTTAAGGAGATTTTACATTATCAAAGAAAGATCAAGTTCATGTAGTTACTATTAAATTGGTGGGTGAGGGTGAACATGTTAGACCACATCTCATCAATCAAGAAGATCTAGAATCTTTTTTTTATCACACTAGTGCTAAAACTGACACAAGTACAATTCAGAATAGAAATTGGAGATGAAAGAAATTTCTAAATTGTTCCTTGTTATAATCCCTACTGTTTTCAAGAAAATAATAACTAGAAACAAGAACAGAATAAAATCTTTCTGTATCCTAAACCTTATTCAACTAAAATAGCTCTCTATTCCTTATTTGGAGAAGGGGGAAGATAGGTCATAAAGGAGTCCCTCTACTGCAACCTGAATTCACTATGAAGGAATTAGAATTTCTAGCCCAGATTATGTTTGTTCTTATCCTTCCTTGCAGGCTACTATTCCTACAATTGTCAAAGGGAGGCAGAGGCAGGAGACTGAAAATGTAGAGAAATTTGCAAATGACATGGTACTCTACACAGAAAGCCCAGAAGATTCTGCCCAAAAAACTGCTAGAACTAATACATGAATTCAGCAAAGTTGCAGGATATAAATCAATGTGCAGCAGCCTACTGCATTTCTATACACCAATAACAAAGCAGCAGAAAAAGAAATCAAGAATTGATCCCATTTGCAATTGCACTAAAAACAATAAAATACTTATGAATAAATTTAACTAAAGAGGTAAAAGATAAATGCTCTGAAAACTACAGAACAGTTATGAAAGAAATTGATGAGGGCACAAAGAAATGGAAAAGCATTCCATGCTCATGGACTGGAAGAACAAACATTGTTAAAATATCTATATTAGTCAAAGCAGTCTACATATTTAATGCAATCCTTATCAAAATACCACCAGCATTTTTCCACAGAGCTAGAACAAACAAACCTAAAATTGTATGGAACCACAAAAAGACACCAAACAGCCAAAGCAATCCTGAAAAAGAACAAAACTGGAGACATCACGATTCCAGATTCCAAGCTATATTACAAAATTGCAGTATTCAAGACAGTATGGTACTGGCACAAAAACAGACACATAGATCAATGGAACAGGATGGAACATCCAGAAATGGACCAACAACTACATGGTCAACTAATCTTCGACAAAGCAGGAAAGAATATCCAATAGAAAAAAAGCCTCTTCAACAAATGGTGTTGGGAAAACTGGATGGGAACATGCAAAAGAATGAAACTGGACCATTTCCTTACACCACACACAGAAATAAATTCAAAGTGTATTAAAGAACTAAACGTGAGACAGGAAACCATCAAAATCCCAGAAGAGTACACAGGCAGAGACCTCTTTGACCTCAGATGGAGCAATTTCTGACTGGACATGTCGCCAAAGGCCAGGGAAACAGAAGCAAACAAGAACTACTGGGGTTCATTGAGATAAAAAGCTTCTGTGCAGTGAAGGAACAATCAACAAAACTAAAAGGCAGCCTATGGAACGGGAGAAGATATTGCAAGCAATATGTGATTAAGGGTTAGTATCTAAAATTTATAAAGAACTTACCAAACGCAACACCCAAAAAGCAAATAACCCATGCAAGAAATAGGCAGAAGACATGGATAGACACTTATCAAAAGAAGACAACCACCTGGCTAAGGAACACATGAAAAGATGCTCAACATGACTCATCAGCAGGGAAATAAAGTAAAAACTACAAGGAGATACCACCCCACACCTGTCAGAATGGTTAAAATTAACAACACAAGAAACAACAAGTGTTGACAAGTATGCAGAGAAAGGAGAACCCTCTTGCATTGTTGGTGGGAAAGCAAACTGGTACAGCCACTCTGGAACACAGTATGGAGGTTCTCAAAAAACTAAAAATAAAACTACCTTACAGGCCAACAACTGCACTATTAGGTATTTATTTCCTCAAAGGATACAAAAATACAGATTCAAGTGTTTATAGCAGCATTATCAATAATAGCCAAACTATGAAGAGGGCCCAATGTCCAACAACTGATGAATGGATAAAGGAGATGTGGTACACACACACACACACACGCGCACACACACGCTCACTCACACATACACACACACACACACACACACACACACACACAGATGGAATATTACTCTACCATCAAAAAGAATGAAATCTTGCCATTTGCCATGACATGGATGGAGTTAGAGTGTATTATGCTAAGTGAAATTAAGTCAGTCAGAGAAAGACAAATACCATATGATTTAACTCATATCTGGAATTTAAGAAACCAAACAGGAATATATGGAAGCGGGCGGAGGGGGAAGGCAGGAAGAGAAGAGAAGGAAATAAACCACAAGACACTCTTAACAATAGAGAACAAACTATGGGTTGATGGAGGGGGGTGTATGGGGGATGGGCTAGATGGGTGATGGATCACTTGTGGTGAGCACTGGTTATTGTGTGTAAGTGATGAATCACTGAATTCTACTCCTGAAACCAATACTGCACTGTATGTTAACTAAGTACAATTTAAATTAAAAGAGGGAAAAAATACACATATCAGACCAAAAAAAATGGTAGTGGAGGGAAGTGAGTGAAATGGAAACAGCAGAGTATCTCTTCCTTTCCTGGTCTCCCCAGGTAGGTCCTCTGGCAGCAGCAGCATCTCCTCCAAGGTTCTAGCTCCCAGAGGGCGGCCAGGGTGTGACCTCAGCTTCCAAAACTGGTGACTTTTTTTCCTCCCCCCATCCCTCGGGGATGGTAGTACCTTCCTTGCTGTTACCTCCTCATTCTCTATTGACTCGAAGGCTCTTCTGTCACCTGGGTAACTAGTAGCCTGTATTCCATCCTGACTTACAGGTTCAAGCAATTTCCCTTTCTTGCTAGACTTTGATCCTCCCTTTTTCAGATGTCTAATTTTTGATCATATCATTTGTGTATTATCTAACCCTTTTCCTCACACAGATAGAAGGAGCTAAGCAACACTACACTGTTCCTGTATATACATCAATGGATATGAAAATCTTGGTGCTTGATATTGTGCTTAAGAATTCATGTATTTTTATGACTTATTTACTTGAGATAACGGAGTTTATAAGATAGGTTTTCTCTTTAAGGAAAATTTTACTTAAGCAGAAAATTAGAATGTATGTAATACTTTTCACTTTTCTTAAAGGTGCCTGAGAGGCTTTATTTTAAAGTCATGTATTCAGTCAGGAACTTATGGGATTCTGGAATATATATAAGATTTACCAAGTCTTATAGACGTTCAGAACATATCAACACTTAAAAAAAAAAACTATACCTTTTTAGAGATGATTAAAGAAGGAACGTGGGAAGATATATAAAAATACTATTGCTTTGTATGTTGGTGTGTGCATTTGTTTGTTTACATTTATATTTATTACAATAATATAAACCATGATCATCTAACATTTACCAGGACTGGTAAAAATTTCTGCCCAATAGTTTAAAGGAACTGGGGGAGCTGATTTCAAATATGGATAAAATCTATATGATACACACAAAAGTACTGAAAATCCAAGACTTAACTCCCCAGTGCAAACCTGCCCAAATGTGTTTGACATAAGTAAGCTTCATCAACCTAAGAGTTTTGCTACTGATCACCCTGAAAGATGGAAATCAGTTTGAAAATAAAATTTGTGGGAATAAAATATCAAAACACCTCATTCTCTTCAAAAAATAGATTGTTTCTTTTTAAATTATTATTCATATTAGCATTCTACTCATTAAATCTTCCATTTCATCATGGTCCAATATTGAATATGAAATAGAACATTTCCTTAGCAAATACACAATGAGGTTTATAATGGAAAACTGTTCTTTTCAAAACTAGGATATTCCTGTCTTAGTATACCATCTGGCAATGACTGGATACTCAATAAATGTTTGTTAAATTAAACTTTCCTACTTCGTTAACAGATACATCAGAAGAATCCCACTATTTTTATATTAATATAAATAAATTGTATTTATATAGTGTGATATTTAGAAAACATTTTTAAGTGTATTTATTTATTTAGAGAGAGCTCACAAGTATGTGTGCACAAATGAGGGAGGGGCAGAGAGAGAAGGAGAGAGGGAGAATCCCAACCAGGCTCCACATTGTCAGCATGAGATGTCCCTATACAGTGTGATACTTTATTTATTTATTTTTAGTTTTAAAATATAATTTATTGTCAAATTGGTTTCCATACAACACCCAGCACTCATCCTAACAAGTGTGCTCCTCCATGTCCATCATCCACTTTCCTCTCTATCCCACCCCCATCAGCCCTCAGTTTGCTCTCATTATTTAAGAGTCTCTTATGGTTTGCCGCTCTCTCTCCTTGTAACTTTTATTAATTTTCCCCCTTTTCCTTCTCCATGGTCTTCTGTTAAGCTTGTCAGGATCCACATATGAGTGAAAACGTATGGTAACTGTCTTTCTCTGCCTGACTTATTTCACTTACGATAATACCCTCGAGTTCCATTCACGTTGCTACAAATGGCCAGATTTTATTCTTTCTCATTGCCATGTAGTATTCCATTGTATATATAAATCACATCTTCTTCATCCATTCATCAGTTGATGGACATTTAGTCTCTTTCCATAAATTTGGCTATTGTTGAGAGTGCTGCTATAAACATTGGGGTACATGTGCCCCTATCCATCAGCACTTTTGTATCCCTTGGGTAAATTCTTAGCAGTGCTATTGCTGGGTCATAGGGTAGTTCTATTGTTAATTTTTTGAGGAAACTCCACACTGTTTACCAGAGGGGCTGCACTAGATTTCATTCCTACCAGCAGTGCAAGAGGGTTCCAGTTTCTCCACATCCTCGCCAGCATCTATAGTCTCCTGATTTGTTCATTTTAGCCACCCTGACCAGAATGAGGTGGTATCTCAGTGTGGTTTTGATTTGTTTCCCTGATGATGAGTGATGTTGAGCATCGTTTCATGTGTCTGTTGGCCATCTGGATGTCTTCTTTGGAGAAGCGTCTATTCATGTCTTCTGCCCATTTCTTCACTGGGTTATTTGTTTTTTCTGGTGTGGAGTTGGTGAGTTCTTTATAGATTTTGGATATTTTAAGTGAGGTTGTACAGTATAGTCTGAACATTTCATCATTATTTAGGATGTTGATGTTCAATACAATGCATTCTAAGTTTTGAAAACCACACAAATGAATTTTTAATTCAACCTGCTAAGAGAGCATTATCTTCTAATCTACATAATATTTTTTATCTCTATTTTAGATTAGAGTCAGTAAAGTACAGTCAGTTAGTTAAAAATTGTTATGTGAAAGCCAAAAGAGACAAATGTATCCCTTGGGCTACAATTAGAGTAAAATGCAGAAAATGTTTCATCCACAATTTGAACCCTCAGGAATGTCAAATATTAAGATCCAACAAATGTGAGTTCACAAATGAAAATCACCAAACCAAAAGTCCTATTTGTTATCATAAGTGAGATCAGAAACTGAAAGTCAATTTTAAACACTTAAGTGACCAGACACAGAATATAACATAATTATAACTGCAATGTTTAACATAATAAAGATGTAACTACAAAAGTGATCAAACAAGTGTGCAGGAGAACAACAAATTTTTTAGAAATGAATATGCTAAATGTGAAAAAAACCACATTAACGGATAGGTTAGTATTAGATTCAGCTGAAGAAAGAACTTATAGATAGGAAAATGTATCTGAAAAATTTATTTAGAATGCAGGACAGATTCAGAGTAGAAAAACATGACAAAGACATTAAGTTAGTGAGAATAGAATGATAATCTAAAATATACTATAAAGGCATAACTGCTTTTAAGGTTGGGATTGGTAAGAAGACCCAGGATAAAACCATAGGCTTTAATATAATACTATGCTTACCCAACTTTATAGAAGGATGTGAAGCAGGAGATACAGCAAGTATAGCATCTTCATCTAATCTTCAGGTACCAATACTATCCAAGTACCCAAAGTGTGTGGGGCCATATAAAGCTATTAATTTCTTATCCATCTTCTATATCATTCTACTAGTGTAAACCCTGACATGCATGTCAATGTTCACACAATCCAAATGCAGGGCCATTCACCATTATTGACTCTTCTGTTGGCAAACAGCAATACTGCGGGACAAGAAGGCCATTTCCAAGAGGGGCTGTATCAGCCAAAGACTGATTTTAACCTATATGCATTTATATTTGATTCAAATTTCAAACGGAATAAATAAAAAATGAGAAAGAAACAAGGCTGGAAGATAAAAAGGCAGAAAATTTTCCAAAACTAAGGGCAATTTAACCCTGAAATTACAGGAAGTGCCACTATCATGAAGAAGATGTATATGATGAAAGACACACCTAGATACATCATGAACCAGTAATATTCCTGAGGATAAGATTTTAAATACAGTAAAGAGGGTACAATTCTTTGGATAAATGGCAGAAAATCAAATGACTAGATAACAGTGAAAATATCTGAGCTATTTTTATGCTCCATTAATATATCTGCTCACCTTGATTAATCTGGTGTTATAATAATAAATCTTGAGCTCACATTTGTAAATTGTCTTACTCTGTTCTCTTTTGAAGATGATTTTGAATATTCTGCATTAATTTTGGTACTAGGTTATCATTTTAGACCAAAATATCAATTGAGAGAGATTTCCTTTTTCATTAATGGTTTTAAAATATTACCCTCGCTTGCATGAACAGAATGGATTAGAAAGAAGTAAGAATAGAGTAGGGATGCTAGTTTGGAGATTATCATAGTAGTCCAAGAAAGGATGATGGAAGCCTGGTTCACAGAGTAGCAGCAAAATGGACAGAAGTGGATGGGTTCAGTCTAAGCTTTACATGGAATTCAAAAGGATGGAGACAATTTGGAGCATTGTTTAGAACATTTATGAATATAATTCAAGTGTGATGTCATAGGCAGAGATGTACATTTTAGGGTCACCTTACCATACAAATAAACCTGCCTGAGTTGGATGTGATTACATAAAACTTATATGGTACTACACTGTTAAATTATTTTTTAATGTTTTATTTATTTCTGAGAGAGAGAAACAGTGTGAGCAGGGGAGGAACAGAGAGAGAGGGAGACATAGAATCCAAAGCAGGCTCCAGGCTCTGATCTAGCGGTCAGCACAGAGCCCGAGGCTGGGCTCGAACCCATGAACTGTGTGATCATGACCTGAGCTGAAGTCAGACGCTCAACCGACTGAGCCACCAAGGCAGCCCTACACTGTTAAATTATTGGAGAAAAGTGTCACATGCTATTTTGGGGTATGACAGGAGGCTAAATGAATTAATCTGCAAGAAAACCCTAGAGTTGTGTTTAAAAGCATGAGGATCTGTAATTATAATGTTCTTTCCTTCAATCATCTTATTTTGTGAACCTATGTAATAAGTCTGGGTGTATAATAAGCTAAGATGTCATACATACCTGTGAATCTATTTTACTAAGGGTGGAAATCAGTGCTAAACAAGTATGAAACTTGAAATGGTAATGGGTAGGATGGGTGGCTAATCCTAAAATTAAAAGAATCATGTTAAAGATGTAAAATTGGCCTTGGCTAAAGTAAAACCACCAAGGCCTAAAACATAGCTTCTTTCCTCTTTCTGTGTGTGTGTGTGTGTGTGTGTGCGCGCGCACGCACGCACACGCACGCGTGCGCTCACATGCATAAGCATGCACTAATAATACTAGCTGGAGATTCTTCTCTGTTTCATCCTGAAAACAGCATGCTGAAAATGTTAGCTCTAATAATTTCACTAGATGTAAGCTTTTATAGCAAAATGTTAAAAATGCAAAGACATAAAATAGATTCTCTTCTACAAATTTCAAGATGAGAAAGAGACTTAACCCTTTGCTCCTTTCTAAAACACTGAGTTTGGGAACGTCACTTGTCAAAGGAAGGGGAAATTATTAGACATAAAATATTCATCCATTAGACTTGAATTAAATGACCATGCCCTGCATACAGTATACAAATTCCTACTTAAGGACCCCATTTGTAAACAATCTGATTAGTAAGTCTTGCTTTAATCCCTCCTATTTCCCAGATTCCCAACAATTGAAAGGCCCAGTATTAACATCTTCATGATCCTCCTACCTGTACTTTGTATGCCATAGAAACAGTGTAGAAATGAGGACATTCCTAATAAATACTACTCTAGATCAGATATTTTTCTAGTCCATTGCACTAAAGTTCTGAGGGAAGGAAATCAGTTTAATAGGGCTATGTTCTCTTAGACATTCATAAAGGCCAAGTATAAATCCACAATAATTATACTTTGGGGAGCAGTAAAGAAATACTTTGGTGCATATAAGATCCATAGTTACAAAGTGCCACTGAAATACCATTTCCTGTTTGTAGAATTATCCACTCACAAAATCTTTGCACACAAAAGTTTCTGATAAAATATTAGTATCTTGCCTTGCCTCTGAGTGATATCGCTGAGAATATATTAATAACCTATGGAGGATATTCAGAGACTTGAGAAGACACAATGAAAAAAAAATAGTTTTGAAGTTGGACAACTCACCAAGGGTGGTATTTACAGATAGTCTATCATTTTAACACAGAGTGTTAAAAAATGTTTATTTAGTTTCTATAGTGTATACCAACCTGTGTAGCATGTTTGTGGCACTTTTAAGAGAAGTAATGAAGCTGGAGCCTGTCTTTAGAGAGTCTACAGCTTATTTAGGGAGGCTGACACACATAAAGCAAAAAATTCAACAGAATGCAGACACTTCCCTAAGTTTTGAGTGTGTGGCTGACTAATGGAGGTCTACTCCATAGCCAACCTCTCCTTAGTTCCTTTATAGAAGGAACATATATATATTTCTGTGCAGGAATGTGCCTTGTTGAAATAGCACTTTAACTGTCTAGAAACTAGGAACACCCAATTGGCCCACTTCTAGCTGATTAAATGTAAACAAAGGCATCCCATATAGATATCCAAGAAAATCATTGTTTCAATGATGAAAATGAAGATTCAGTTGGCAGCAGCTTTTTGCCATTTATTTTTTTATCTTCCTGCCTGAAATGTGGATGTAATACCTAAAGTGGAACTCCTATCTTGTAACAAAGAGAAACACAAAAAACACAGCCCGGGAAAGCAGGATAGGAAAATAGAAGACATCTACCACTCCAATGGTATCATGAAGCTATGGCATGCCTACCTTTGGACTTATTATTTGAGGAATATGACTATTTATCTGATTGAGTCAGACAGATGAATCTAATCATAACTGATAAATATGCTATTAAAGTTAATCTATGGGTCATGAATAAATTTCTCAAATTCTCTGAGCCCTATCTCATTTATTTCTCACAATAATCTTATTGGAGTAAGTGATGGTATCCACTCTCCCTGATGAGGAATTTGAGACTCATGGAGGTTGTATCTGTCCTGGGGTCACACAGATAGTTCATGGTAGGAACAGAGTCTGTACCTACTTGCTCCATTATCATTATCAACAAATTATAATATCAATCTTGATATTCAATATCAATAATATGAGTGGTTCCCTTAATATATTTTAACTAATGTTACTGTCTGTTAAAAACAAACCCTTCAAACGTGTAATTCTAACAATAAAATCATATATTTCAGCAACTTGAAGATGATGAGTCTATAAGTAAAAAAAAAATCCTTATCATTCATGTTTACAGCTGCATAAATTGAGTTGAGAAGGTGAGGAGTCTGCTCAAGAAAAAAGAATATATTTTTGTCATCTAACCTCAAATATAATGCATTTATATATACCTAATTGTTCAATAAACTATTTTCTCTCAGTTTTCCCCTCTTTCCTCAGTGAAGCTCTCTATGAACCTGAAAATAATTTGTTTAGGAAGCTGGGTCAATGTTTGGAGGATCCAATGCCTTGTTGCGTCTGTCAGTGTCTCTTAGGGAATTCTGAATAGGAGATTAAAGATAGGTGTTCTGAGCAAGCTTGGGCCTCTTGCCAACCCTGTGTCCCTAAACTGCTGAAATGTGAGGGAGCTCATCTGTGTATATCTAATTACTAAATGCCATGGCACACTCAGATGCTTGAATGGGAAGCAGAGTATGAGGGCTGCAATGACACCAGCACAACATACAAATGAAGGTGCCAGGTGACACCTGAGTAGACTGTCTTGGTCACATCTAGAAGGTGAGTCTAAGGTCTGCTGGTGGTCTATTTCATTTTTTCCATTTTTCCAAGTATGTCTGGTAGATTTGGAAAATGAAATATTTATGAACTGTGTAAGACCTGCCAGTCTGAGTGCCACTATACACCCTACGGAGGCACACTGTTGAATAAACAGGAAAGCTTTTATCCTACCAACCTGCTGGGCGCCTTTCTCCAAGGCTGAGTCAACACACAGCAATGGTTATATGATATATTGAAAGTGTGGAGAATGGGGGTGATCTTTACCAAATTTATTAGTCAAGGATGGCTTTAGGGTCTTCCAATTTTATGCATATATCATACTGCATTACTCTAATTCGAGAATTGTTGATATATGCGTTTTACATAAAATCTAGAACTAAATAAATATTACCTAAAGTGTTTAAAATTTGTGAGTTACTATAAATACACTAGGAAAGCTGATTTTCATGTAGTCCTAGAATAATAAAGCAAGCACAAATTTAAATTAAGACACACAGTTCATATGGAGTGAGGGCGCACATTGGTCATTGCTTTCAGATTTATTTTTTACTTTTTAAGAAAATACACATCTTTTCTGTTGTTTCTCAGTGGGAACCAAAAGCATCTGGAGTCAGTTACATTTATTTGTGTTCTATTCTAACTAAAATGGCCTAGCTGAAAAGTATTTCAAAATTTATTTAAGGAAAAATAAAACTGACTTTAGGCTCACATGCCAGGTTTTAGCCCAGAGCAAAGTGTCGTGACTGATTCCTAAATGAAATGGAAACACTGACAGACTCTTTATCCTCGCAGTGTTAGAAGGATAACAGGTAAATACAATAGTTTGAGCTAATAATAGGTAACATTTTCCAGGTTTGCTATTAAAGGTCCCTCACTACAAACAAGCTTTTATAAAGTTTCTCCAAGCAAAGTTTGCTTATAAGATAAATAGTCAAAATTCAGCCAATTTTCCGTTGTAATAAAATATGATTCCTTTTTGGCTGTTTTCACATTGTTAGTTTCTCTTTGCAAGTTTCACATTATTAGAATATGTACTTTTAGATGTTAGGCCCCTATTTAAAAGAGCCCCTATAGGCATCAATAAAATGAGGCCATTTAATAAGATACTATTAAATTTCCTTTTAAGGCAATTTAGGTGTTTACAAGATCCTTTAGAAATTAGTAATTTTTTATGAAATATCTCTTATCTCATTGGTTTCCCAAATTACCTCAATTTATGATTCTTCAGTGTTTGTATTTAATTGAATTCTGAACACACTGACATTGTAGTTTGTATTAGTTTGAAATGGCTTCATAATACTGCTTGTTTGTTGGTTTTGTTTAGTTTGGCTTATATTATTAATGTTCTTCAAGAAAAGAAATATAAAACCAGACAGGAGGTTTACTGTATGGAATTGAGAGAGCAGAACGATATTTAGATCCTGGCTCCGACACTCCCAAGCTTTCCAATAGAGGGTACTCGTCTAATTTTTGAAGTGCTGACTATACTAGTAGCTAAATCAAAGTCTAGAAATGAAAACAGATAAGGGGTCTAGCACAACTCTTAACTCATGGCAAATGCTCCCAAAAGCTTAGCTGTAATCATTTGCTATGTAATTTTTTTCATCAGAATAACAAATAACAGAAATTCCCCTCATTAAGCACCAGTTAGCCAACTACTAAGTGTTTATCACTAATGTTTTACAGAGCTACTGATGTCATTTTGGATTTCCATACATGCGAGGATCTGTTTCTGGAATCCCTTTTCTATTTAATTGGTCAACCCTCATTGTGCCTGTGCCAATAAATGCTTTATTATCATGATTTTACAGGATATTTTGAAAGTTAACTCGTCTCTGTTAAAGAGTATATTGGCTATTACGGCCCCCTCTGTTCCCTCATATATATGTTAGAATCTACTGATGTCAAGGTCTATGAAGTATCCCATTGCCATATGCATTGAAAATTTCACAGAATCTACAAATTAATTTGGTAGAAGTACCATGTTTCACACTTTCATCCTTCCTCTCCAGAAGCACACTATTGTTTTCTATTTATTTAAATGTGTTGTATATACATATATTCACATACATATATTCATATGCACACATACATATTCTTGTATGACTTTTAACAATAGTTTTTGTATATGCTTTCATGTGGATCTTTTTATGAAAGATTATTCTGTTCATTTATTTATTTTGTTAGTCATTTCTGAAATTAGGTCTCCTGTCTGTTGCTGGTGTACAGAAATGTAATAAACTGTGTTATTAATTCTAAATAAAATTATGTTAGATCATTACTGTTTTCTGTGTAGGCAGTCATACTTTCTGCAATACTTATAATGTTGAGCAAAATCTTTTAATAAGAATAAATGGTGAGCACACTTTTCTTTTCCTTAATTTTAATAGAAAAATCTCTTATTTCACCACTAGGTATAATGCTTGGGTTTTGGTAGATACCCTTAATCTGATTAAGACAGTTCCAACCCCTATCCCCTTCTTTTAAGAGGAGTGTGGAATTTTTAACTGGTTCATTTGCATCTATTGACACTTTTCCATGGATTTTTCCTTTTGTTGCTTAATTTGGTGAATTATATTTATAATTTTATTTCTAAAGTTAATTTACATTGATTTCTGAGATTCAGTCAACATGCGCTCTTTGAAAATTCGCTATATAAGGTCCTGGTCTAGGTAATGGGCTTAACAAAAGACATGCCTTGATGAATCTCACTGTAGTTAGAAGGAAAGGCTACAAATAAAATTTTTAAATTGAATAAGTAACATGCCATAATACAGTGGAGAAAAACCACAGCAAAAATTAACTTGTTCATGACACATTACATCATATATATTATTTCTTTTTTCTTTTATTTTCTTTTTTGCCAATATTTTGTTTAGGATACTCATGATCTCATAATGTGTTTGGCCTACCACTTTTCCTTTCTCATGGTATCTTTGATTTGGATAACAAAATTTTATGAGCATCATAAAATCAGTAGGGGAGCATTCCCTCATTTAAATTTATTGATGTATTGCATTAGCTTGTCTAAATGGCATATTAACAACTTATACTTGCTTTCTCCAATCAAGTATTAAACAAAATTCTCCCAAATATATTCAAATGCAAAGTGTGTAAAATAATGATCTCTTCTTTATGACTTACATTAGGGATTGTAATAATTGAGAAATATTAAGCATTTCTTAATGCAATATAATTTATTCCATTGCATCTGTTCTTATTTTGATCGTTTGTATATCAATGTATAAAACAATGTGAAATATTTTCTGGTATCAATGTTTGTATTCTGCATAAAATTCTACCAGAATGTTATCAAATTTGGTTCTTATTCCTGCCAAATGAAGAATATTTCCACATTCATACTATTTCTGGAATGATCATCTCAGTGCTAGATAAGGCCTTGCCAAGAACAGAATTATGTAGATTATATATTCAAAAACAGCGTTTCTCACATTTTCATATAATTTTTGTTATACAGAAAGACATTTATATTTTTAAGAATCATATTTCAATTCAGAATACTTAAATCTATTGATGATGTGTATTTTCTTTATTCATGTTACAGTGAATGTGTGACAAAACTAGTACTCTCTGGACTCACTCAAATTTTGTAATCGAGTAATTTCTAAAACAAGTTTAAAGAAATTTAAAAAAATTTATTTGGGGCAGAAGTATCTAGGATCCAATTGGTTTTTTACCATATGCCAAAAAAATGGGTTAAATATTTCTAAAATTTCCTATTTATACCATTTTTTACATAATTACAAGACTGTAATCTAAATGGATGATTCTTAACAAAAGTGACCAATAATTTAATATTTACATTTCAAATTTTATGTCTTTTTTTCTAAATCAGAAACAGCTTATTTCTTTTCAGTAAAACAAAGTCCATGAGATAGCGTCATGTGAACGTGATAACCACTACTCTACAGAAACACACACAGTCCATGAGATAGTCAAATGAAGTCTTAAGGGATGGTTTTTCCTGAAATTCAACCATTATGATTGACATGGAGATAGAGATTATATTTATTTTCTGCTCTAACAGTGAAGTATCTTTTGCTATATAATGGCCAAATTAGTAGCCCTAAAATCATTTCCTATTTTCTATCAATTTTACCTATTTTCTCAAAAATTTTATTCACTTACCTAAAAAAATTGTATTTTCTTTTCATCTCTAAAGGTTTTCTATTTTTTCCTGATAATCTTTTGAGAATTTATTTTACTAACCAGTGGATGAAATATCACGTTGTATTATAACATAATATTTGTAAAAATTTTAAATATTACCTACCTCACTGAAAAATTGTTATAGATATTAAATTTTAGTCATGAAATTTCTGTTTAATCAAGTAAATAATTGCTATAATACAACTGTGGATCAGTATGTATCAATCCCTAATTTATTACTACATTCTATTTTGGGACTTGTTAATTGTAAATGAAAATTAGTTTCTACTTGCCAATTCATATTACAACAAAACTAATTATAGATTTAAATTAGGAGCTTGACGATATCATTTCGTCACAATAAACAAACATTAGACCATATGACTACAATGTGAAACATCATAGAGAGCCAATATATTATACAAATAGACATTTTTAGATACATCCATACAAACATCAACCAGATAATTATTTAAAATTTTAAGTTAATTATATTTTAAATATTTTTAAACTATGGTAGATGTGGAAAGCATTTACATTACTTAACTCATGCCTCCCTTGTAAATAGAAGCAAAACGAAATGTACTATCCCAACAGAGTAAGGCATTTTATTTTAATCTAAGAATCCTAATGTACTGATTTATTAGAATAAATATTCAACCTTCCAGAAAATATTTACATAAATGTGCAAATTATCCATCTTTGGATTTACAAAATATAAAATAAGAGAAATGATTTTCAAACTACTGAAGATCCCTGTTTTGTGATGAGCGCATCTGCAATGCAGCACCCATATGCAGCTTGCCATGAATAACCTGCCATGATGTCTTCTATTCTGAGACTGGTTCACAGAAGGTCTCTACTAATACCTACTCCATTTCAGGGGCATTGCCAGTGGCTTTGTCAACTTTTCTAAATATATTTTCAGCATTGTTCATTTCTGTATAGGTTAGCCACCCCTTCCAAACAAATAAAGCTCGAATATAAATTTTTTTCTTAATTTAAGAAGGGGCTAGTCGGTTTTAATAGCAGAATCATGGTGCTTTAAAAGCAAATGATCCCAGAGTCAAAAATCTCAGAACTATGTGGCATCATATGGCTCACCAATTCAATGCCATAACTTTACATAAAGTTTCATTTACTGAGCAGATGGCTGTTAATGTTGTAGCTCTGTTTATACATGCAATAGAGTGCACTGGTACAGAGAACAAGCATTGCAGTATCCTCCCTGTTGGCCAAGCTTAGAGCTAATTTATTTTCCTTAGACAAAGACAAAATTATTTGATCAAGTGAGTCCTAAGTAATACTGCTGGGTAAGAGCCTAAAGTTACCATGAAAAGGAAATCAGATTGTCAATGGGGGTTAGGAAAGGGAATAAAACTGCTGGTGCTGGGCTGGAGGGTATATCTAATAGCTTTTTCCTCTTTCATTTTCCAATTTTACTAACATGTCCTTCATAATCAAGAGTACATCACCCAGCTTTGGGATTGGCATATAAAATATGAAGTTTCTTTTCATCAATTAGAGGAGCAAAATCTAATGTGAACAAACAGCAGCAACAACAAAAGATGGCAAGAGATGAACCTATTTTATGCTATGGAAGAGATGGCTGATGTGCTATGCTAATATCAAACAAACTGGACTCTAAGATATATACATTATTGGGGATAAAAATTTCATGTCAGTGGGATGTTATAATAAATATATATTTAAATCAGCCTATTAAATAACCTTAAATACACCAACCAAATTTTAGAATGTAGAAATTAGTAAATTCACCTAATTGGTGTGAGATATTTAAACAGATTTTTATTGATAATTCATAGGATGAAAGACTACATATTTGTAAGAATACGGGAATTGTGAACAATAAAATTAGAGGTTGGGTTTAATGGGTTTATGGACAACCATGTTCCCATAAAAGGGGGCATCCATATTCTTCAGAGCACTCATGCAACATTTAAGTCACAAATCCTTAGTACTGGAAAGAATCAGGATCATATAGAGTATATTTGCTATACTATACTGCTGTTGAATTAGAAATTAGTAACGAAAATATGTGGAAGAACCTTATGTTCAGATAATGTATAAACATAGGTCTGAAAATATCATATGTTATAAAAGAATACTGAAAATTGAAAATACATATGACAATTCTTCCTATAAACATGTGTGAAGCAATTTAAATGGAACTTAGAGAAAAATGTACAGCATTTATGTGCCAACAATAGAAAATAAGTATGTATTTGTCAGCTAAGGCTGACATGATGAAGCACCATCATGGCTTACACAGTAGAAATTTACTTTGTCACATTTCTGGAGACCAGAAGTCCAAGTTCAAGGTATCAGCAGGTTTTGTTTCTCCTGAAGTCTTTTTACTTGGTTTGTAGATGGCCACCTTCTGGTTGTGTTCTCACATGGTCTCTCCTCCCTACATGCACACCCCTTGTGTCTTTTCTGTTTCCATTTTTCCTCTTATCAGGATATCATTCAGGTTGGATTAAGGTCCACCCCACAGGATTTGCTTTAACTTAATCACCACTTTTAAAGGCCCTAATTTGAGAGTCATATTTTGAAGTGTTGGGGAGTTAGGGTTTCAATATATAGAATTAATTCTAATACAAGAAGAGAGTCTATTAGTTAATGAGTAATGTGTCAAACAAAAGTAATTACAGAACAATCAATAATGTTACCAAAAGAAGCATAAATAAGAGAAAATAAAGAGCAAAACCTCAACAGACTATATAAAACCAGAGACACATGGGGAAAAAAAAGTTTAAAAGATGAAAGACAAATCTTTGAAAAAAACTAAAAAACTAAAAATAAATAAATAATCATCTGGCATAATTCTTCAAAGACAGATACCATAAATAAATAATATTGGGAATGAAAAAAGAAGAACATAATTTCTGAAGACCATCTTCTTTTTAGGAACCTCAGTAAAAATATCTTTTACTAATTATTACTAAGGAATTGTGTCTCCTCATTTAAGTGAATCTCTGTCTTCATTAGATAACTAAGTTAGATATTCCTACTAGCTTATTTTTCAAGGATATCAGTTATCATATCACATTGTAATTTTCTACCCATCCCCAGTTTAAACTACACTATCAGAGATGAGAACAAAAATAATGATATTAGGGGGCACCTGGGTGGCTCAGTTGGGTAAGTGTCCAACTTCAGCTCAGGTCATGATCTCGCCATTTGTGGGTTCGAGCCCCGTATCAGGTTCTGTGCTGGTAGCTCAGAGCATGGAGCCTGTTTCAGATTCTGTGTCTCCTGTTCTCTCTGCCTTTCCCCCACTCATGCTCTGTCTCTCTCTGTTTCAAAAAGAAATAAAAACTATAAAAATTTTTTTTAAAAATAATGATATTAGATCAGATGAACCTAACAGATGCAGTCTGGACATTCTATCCGAAAACAATGAATTACACATTCTTTTCAAGTAGACAGGGACTATCCTCTAGGGTAAATCACATGTTAAGTCAAAATCAAATCTCAATACATTAAGAAAAAAAAAGAGTGAAATCCTATCATGCACCTTTTTTGACCACAACAATATGAAATTAAAATTGAGCCACAAGAAAAAATCTGGAAAGAACACAAATACATGGAAGGTAAATAACATCCAACAAAACAATGAGTAGGAATCAAAAAGGAAGTCAAAAATACATGGAGACAAGTGAAAATGAATTCACAATGGCCCCAAATTTTTGGGATGCAGCAAAAGCTGTTCTAAGAGGCAATTTTATAACAATGCAGGCCTACCTCAGGAAACAAGAAAAATCTCAAATAAACAACCTTACTTTACACCCAAAGGAAAAAGAAAAAGAGAAAAAAACAAAGTCCTATGCCAGTAAAAGGAAGGAAATAATAAAAATTAGAGCAGAAATAAATGACATAGAGATTAAAAGAACAACAGATCAATAAGACAAGGAATTGGTTCTTTGAAGAAAAATAATTGATAAACCTTCAGCTAGACATAACAGGAAAAAAAAAAGAGAAAGCATTCAAATAAATAAAATCAGAAATGGAAAAGAAGAAATAACAACTGACACCACAGAAATATAAAGAATTATGAGAATGTTACAATAAATTATATGCCAATTTCTTGGAAAACCTAGAAGAAATAGATAAATTCCTAGAAACATATACCCTTCCAAAACTGAATCAAGAAGAAATACAAAGTCTGAGCAGGCCAATTACTAGGTAATGAAATTGAATCAGTATTCAAAAATTCTCACGAAAATATCAAGGAGCAGATGGCTTCACAGGTAAATTGATCTTACATTTAAAAAGTGTTAATACCTATTCTCAAACTATTCCAAAAAATAGAAGAGAAAGGAAAACTTCCAAATTTATTCTAGAAGACTAGCATTACCTTGATACCAAAACCAGACATAAACACCACCAAAAAAGAAAACCAGAGGCCCATATCTCTGATGAATATAGATGCAAAAATCATCAACAAAATATTAGCAAACCAAACACAACAAAACATTAAAAAAAACATTCACCAAGATTAAGTGGGATTTGTTCTAGGAATGTAAGAGTGATTTAATATTTACAAATGAATCAACTCATTGGTAGGAGAAAAAATAATAACCACATGATCATCTCAATAGTTGCAGAAAAGAAAACATTTGACAAAGTATGACAGTCATTTATAATGAAAATGCTCAACAAAGTAGGTTTAGAGGGAATATACCTCAACATACAAAAGCCATATATGAAAAACCCACAGTTTATACCATACTCAATGATGGAAAACTAAGAGCTTTTCTTTAAGATCAGGAACAAGACAAGGATGTCGACTCTTACCACTTTTATTCAACACAGTACTAAAAGTCCTCACCAGAGAAATTAGTCAAGAACAAGAAATAAAATGCACCCATGTTGATGAAGAAGATGTAAAACTTTCATTATTTGCAGATGACATGATACTACGTGTAGAAACCCTAAGACTCCATCAAAAAAATTACTAGAATGAATAAATGAATTCAGTAAATCATAGGATACAAAGCTAATATACAGAAATCGGTTGCATTTCTACACACTAACAATAAAGTAACAGAAAGAGAAATTAAGAAAAATCCCATTTACAATTGTACCAAAATTAATAAAATACTTACGAATAAACTTAAACAAGGAGGTGAAAATCTATACTCGGAAAACCAGAAAACATGGATAAAATAAACTGAAGATGGCACAAAGAAATGAAAATATATTCAATGCTCATGGAACCAATAATGTCAACCGATATTGTTAAAATGGCCACCATACTATCCAAAGCTATCTACAGATTCAAGGCAATCCCTATAGAAATAACAACAATTTTTCACAAAACTAGAACAAATAATCCTAAAATTTGTATGCAACCACAAAAGACTCTAAATAGCCAAAACAATATTGGAAAAGAAGAAAAAAGCTTAAAGTATCACAATCCCAGATTTCAAGATATACTACAAAGCTGTAGTAATCAAAACAATATGGTACTGGCACAAAAGAAGACACACAAATCAAAGAAACAGAATAGAGTCTAGAGGTAAACTCCTACTTGTATGATTAATTAATCTATGACAAAGGGGCAAGGACTGTCTCTTCAACCTGGAAAACTGAATAGTTAAATACAAAAAAAACCTGAAAAACCATACACAGACACACAAATGCACCACACACATGCACACACACAAACACAAAACCCCTAGAAGAAAACACATATAGTCATTTCTTTTACATCTGCTTTAGAAAAAATTTTCATAGATATATCTTCTCTGGTAAGGGAAGCAAAGGCAAAATTAAACTATTGTAACTCATTAAAATAAAAAGCTTTGTACCATCAACAAAACAACATGACAACCTACTGAACGAAAGAAGATATTTGCAAATGATATATCCAAAAAGGGTTAATATCTAAAATATTTAAATAACTTACACAATTGAACAACAAAAAATCTAATTAAAAATGGGTAAAGGACCTAAATAGACATTTTGCCAAACAAGAAATACAAATGGCCAACAGACACATGAAAAGATGTTCAACATTAGTTATCACCAAGAAAATGCAAATAGAAAACACAATGAACTATCACTGCATACCTGACAGGAAGCCTAGAATGAAAAGAATAACAAGTATTGGTGAGGATGTAGAGAAAAGGGAACCGTTAGTACTGCTGGTGGGAATACAAATTGGTGCAGTCATTGTGGAAAACTGGTATGGAAGTTCCTCAAAAAATTAAAAATAGAATTACTGTATTATCCAGTAATTCCACTACTGGGCATCTGCCCAAACAAAGCAAAAACTCTATTCAAAAAAGATATGTGTATCCCTGTATCTATACACCATTGTTTACAATAGCCAAGATATGGAGGTAACTTAAGTGTCCATCTGTAGATGAATGAATAAGGAATATGTATATAATAATGATTCAAGGCAGTTGAAAGAATTCTAGTCTATCATATTCTCACTCCACAATTTCATATGCATTTCCTCTCACACTCTGGTTTTCTGCTTTTATAAGAGACGACAGTTCAACAAGGTGGTCCTTCCAGTTTTCTGAAGGTCTTATTACTGTTATTTCCTTTCTTACCTCAATCATGATTTTTCTCCACTTTTATTGATTCATTCTCAGGGGCATATAAACATGCTCTAAGATTTACCATTTAAAAATAAACAACACTGACAAAAACTGTGTCTAAATCCTTCAATTCCATTATATCTCCTGTTCCTTTCTCACTGAAACCTTTTAAAGCATTAACTAATATCACTACCTGACTTTTTTTTTTTTTATATATTTTTATTTATTTCTAGGAGAGAGAGACAGCGTGAGCAGGGGAGGGTCAGAGAGAGAGGGAGACACTGACTCTGAAACAGGCTCCAGGCTCTGAGCTGGCAGTCAGCACAGAGCCCGATGCGGGGCTTGAACCCAAGAACCGCGAGATCATGACCTAAGCGAAAGTCGGACGCTTAACCGACTAAGCCACCCAGGCGCCCCATCACTAACTGACTTCTTGTCCTTCCTGTTTTTCCTGTTCATGATACAACAATGTTTCCAATTCAAACACACTGAAATGGTTCTAATTGAGATACTCAGTAACCTACACACTGCCAGGTCTGCAAGCTAATTCTTTATACTCATCTCCTAATTCCTCTCAATAGTATTTGATTTAGATACGTACTTTCTACTTCTTTAACCACATTCTCTTGTATTTAAGAACAGTGTTACTTCTATTTTTCCTCTTAACTTACTTTTTTTTTAAACTTCCTTTGCTAGTGCCTCCTCTTCTGTTTCACTCTTAACTATTGGAATACAATAACATATTGGATGGAATTTTATTTTATAATAATAATTGATATTCAGGCCCTCTCTTCCCATATTTTATAAAAGAAATAATAACAGCAGAGCAACCTTAGCAGTTAGATAGTGTAGCAGTTAGAAAGATATTTCCAAGTTCTCTACAATATTCAGTCTATATTCCAATGGTTCCCAGGTGTTATTTTTAGCCACGATACCCTGAAGTTCAGTATAATATATACTACTGTATACTTACCATTTTTACTGAAACATCTTTTTCTCAAAATTAACATTGCCAATACCCTACCCCAAATCAGGTAAGACCACCTACCACAGTAAATGTCAATACATAACACAGTCAATGTAATTCAATGAACTAGGGTTCAAGTTTGATTTTTCTCTCTCTTTTTGTTTTTGTTTTGGTGTTTGAATACAGTTTGTCAAAGAGTTCAGTTCCACTGGATCGATCTCAAAAGTGGATTCTAAATTGTTCCACATCTTTCCATCTCTTTTGTCAACAAACTTTCCCAAAACTCATCATCTCTAGCCTGGACTATTTAAATCACCTCAGAACATTTACAATCACCTCTAACTCCTATATAATCTATCCCATACAAACCATCTAAGCTAATTTGTCTCTTTTTTTTTTTTTTAGAACATAAACTATGCCACACTATTTCCCTACTCATAACTCTCAATTGCTTCCAATTTTGTATAGAATAAAATTTAAGCCTCTTGAATGGCCCATAAGACTTTATGTGAGGGATCTCTGGCCTTGTTTTTTGTATTTCTCCATTTTTCCTAATTGTCATCTTCATACAATGTAGCCACATAGCCCTTTTCTTTTAGCCAAACATATCCAATTTCTTCCTGCCATAGGTCCTTTGCAGTTTCCAAATATTCTTAGCAGGGAAGATGCTTCCTGATATCTTTGCTAGCTCAGCTCCTATTCCCGTTCAAGTGTGAGCTGTAGTGTTGGTGCTTCTTACAGACCTTTGCTTACCATCTTCATGACCAGTCTCTTTCCTCACCCTGACTACCAGAGCCCTCTGCTGTTTAAAATTTTCTACTAGTTAACCACTACCTCATATCATCTTATTTAAAATTCTCAAAAACTTTTTGAAGTATTATTAGTAATGTCTTTATATAGGTGATATATCATGATTAGGATTAAATAAATTGTCTAAATTCAAAAACATTCAAGGAGCAGTGCTATCTGTTTACAAAACGTTATCATTGCAATACTGACACTCCATATTAGATTCAACACACACACACACACACACACGCTGCACAAATAATTCTCTTTTACTTCATTTCAGCTACATTTAGGCCTGCTTATTAGGAAAATATTAGGCGACATAGCTCTATGTCTTTTTAAATAACAGAAGTACTCAATCTTTGTTCAGGATGTGACAAGTAATTGTGATTGCCAGATGCCAGTCTTTCAGACTAATCCAAGTAACTCTCAAGTACTTGGGCTAAATCATTAAACCCACCTAATCTGACTAGAGTTAAGAATTTGAAAGTTGAAACACAGACCAAAATCCTCATACTAATGTTTACATTCTTTTAAACTGTCCTGAGTGTGATTACCCAGGAGGCTGAATACACCATTAGTTGAAAACTGCATGTTTATGTATATTTATAAAATTAAGAGGTAGGGGTGAGAAGATAAAGGAGTGTAAAGAATTTGAAAGGCCACAACAATTTAGGAAATTATAAGTCCTTAACCAGAAACATATGGTTCCTCACATCATGTGTAAAACATTTAAAGGAGAAAGAATTAAAATAGAGAAAATGATAGTGGGTACTGTGTTACAACACAAAATTATATACATGCATATATGTGTGTGTACATATATGTTCATATACATATATATGTTTTATTTCGAGAAGAACTTCTAGTAAAAATGAAAGCTGTTCTTGAAATAAATTTACTAGTTAGTAACTGTGTTTATTTCTGGCTGTATTGGTATGAAACACATTGTAAAATATTCACAGTTGAGCACACAGATCACTGATCAGATTCAGCTCCTAGGTTCCATAAATTACAAAAATGCTTTGGTACATCATATAACTTAAAAGGGTAGCTGTTCAATACACTTTATTTCTTTAAAATAAATAAGTTTAATTCACTTTAAAGGTAGAGGAGTTGTGGTTGTGTGTGTGTGAGTGTGTGTGTGTGTGTCTGTATGTGTGTGCATTCCTTCCTGTTGCCTTAATCAACAGTCATCTGTCTCTAAGGGAAAAGCCCCTAAAGATTTCTTTTCATAACTACCATGAGATAATGTGGCAGGCAGCTTTCTAAGATGGTTCACAATGATTCATGTCATCTATTATTCATGTCCCTTTCTAATTCCCTCCTCTTAAGTGCAAGCTGGACCTACATATTGACTTGCTTTCAACAAATTGAATATGGCAAATGTGATTGGATATCACTTCCAAGATAAGACTATAAAAGCCAGTGACTTTTGTTGCTAGCAATCTCTCTTTTGCTTGTATTCTCTCTGCTTATTCACTCTGATGAAGCAAGCTATCACATGGAAAAGTCTATGTGGCAAGGAACTGAGAGTGACCTCTGGACAGTAGCCATGAAGAAGGTTAGGCTCTCATTCCAACAGCCTAAAAGGAACTGAATTCTGCCAACAAACAGGTAAATCAGTTTAGGAATTGATCCTTCCCCAGTTGACCCAGCAGGTGAGACTGCAACCTAAGATGTCACCTTGACTATAGACTTGTGAGAGATCCAAAAGCAGTGAATCAGCTAAATTGTGCCTGATTCCTGAACCACAGGAAACATGAAATAATAAATGTGTGCTTCTTAAAGCCAATATGTTTTGGAGTGCATTGTTATGCAGCAATAGATAATACAGATAGAAAACACAGTTAGAAATCAAATAAGTTTACTCCGGTCAATCATATCCAACATAGTTTTTTGTATTCTACCTCCTGGAGATCTATTTCAGCCTATTCAACCACACTACCTTTTCCCTTCCAACCCCCATCAACATTTGCTTGAAATATTTCAATATTTCTTTTTTTTTTAAATTTTTTTAAATGTTTTATTTATTTCTAGGAGAGAGAGAGAGAGAGACAGCATAAGCAGGGGAGGGTCAGAGAGAGAGGGAGTCACAGACTGAAATAGGCTTCAGGCTCTGAGCTGGCAGTCAGCACAGAGCCCGACGTGGGGCTTGAACCCACGAGCCACGAGATCATGACCTAAGCGAAAGTCGGACGCTTAACCAACTAAGCCACCCAGGCGCCCCAAATATTTCAATATTTCTTAAGAGTTATGCCCACAAACAGGCTGGTGCATTCCATTTCAGATGCTATAGGATAGCATGTCCAAAACTAACATTGACAAATTTTCTAGAAGGAACATTTCCTTTATCAAATAATCTAGATAAGGCTGGATATTTTACATTCCTTTGGAGAGTCATAACTGAAGTTATGATATTGTCATATAACTTTATTCAATAGAGTTTCTCAAATTTATTTGATCATAAGACTTCTTTCTCTTTCCCTTCCTCTCTCATTTTAAAAATCACTGATAACATTTCATGGAATCAATTTTGACCCCCAAAAAGAAGTAAAAAAAATATTTTTGGCAAATAGTGCTCCAAACTTCTAAACGAATATTTTTTTTCTGAAATGCACATCAAATCATGTCACTGACTTGCTTAAAATACATTTTGTCAACTTCATGTTGTTTACAGAATAAAGTTAAAAAAGAGATTCAACTGAACCTTTAAATCTATGACCTGATTTAACCTTTCCAGTTTTTCTTCTTTAGTAATTTATGTGACTCACCGGCCTGCTCTGCTCCCTATTGACTAGATTCTGAATGTTAAAATATACCTATAAAATTGAATTTGATAAAAATTATTTGTCTGAATATGGATAAATACCTAAATATAAGTATTTAAGTATTGGATAATTACCTAAATATGTATATAAGATATTTATAACTGTGATGGCATCAATATTCATAATTGTAAAAAATGTTGAATTTTTATCATCTCACTTTACGCCACAAATAAAATAAAATAAAATAAAATAAATAAAAAACACTGCAATCATGCTATTTACAAAGTTGATATTGTATCATATTATAAGACATAATATCATGCACTTATATTAAATTCATTTTATTATTTAAACATCTTTATATATCCAATGCTTAGCCAAAATTTCATTTGCTTTCATTTCTTAATTACATAATTTTTGAACTATACAACTCTTCTGTAATCAGGAATAAATTAGGGCATAATTATAATCAGGAACAAAAATTCTTTCATTATTATGCTATTTCCATTCACATTTTAGTATGGTAAAATATGTTGCGACATGTTTATAGGACAGGCTTGAGCTTTCTAAATGGTGAGTTTAATATCTTTTCTGCCATTTTCTGGATTTACGCTGAATTATTTTCAGTTTTCTATTTTTATCCAACTGATAACAGAAATGTCCACAGCCTACTGTATTAAATGCCTTGCCTCTGAAAACTCTTCTCTGATATAAATTAATAAAACTGTGTTGGCATAACCATATCAAAGAAACACGATCTAGTAGGACTTGGAGGACATCTGTCATTTATGTCTTACCATCACAGATTCCCCTTTGGTAATAACATCCCACATTTTTGCCAAACTTTTCTCCCTTCTTCAATCACACTCTTATTCTCCTGCAGTTGTCCATCACAATATTCTACTGACATAGGCTTGGACAGAAGTCTCAGGCCAATTATAAATCCCATCCTTTGGGGCACCTGGGTGGCTCAGTCAGTTAAGTGTCTGACTTTGGCTCAGGTCGTGATCTCACGGTTTGTGGGTTCAAGCCCCATGTAAGGCTCTGTGCTGACTGCCAGCTTAGAGCCTGGAGCCTGCTTTGGATTCTGTACCTCCCTCTCTCTCTGAACCTCCCCTGCTCATGCTCTCTCTCTCTCTTTCTCCTCTCTCTCTCTCAGAAATAAGTAAAACATTAAAAAAAATTTTTAAACTCCATCCTTTGAATATCAAGAACTTACACTAAGATGGTTATGTAACACAAGCAGGCCAATCTGAGTCCTGTCTCAGTATTTTCTTTATTGAAGATGACAGAGAGGCTCCTTTATTTCCTCTGGAATGAGAGTTTCAAGTAGTGATGTCAACTCTTTAGAGAAGGCTGACATGAACAGGCCAGTTCATCAGCAGAATGGGAGAAGAGATGGGGAGTGGGATTACATTCAAACAAGATCATGTGGTTCACTGGATCCAGTCATACATGCCTGGGGCCAGAAATAACTATGCCCTTTCCAATACTCCCTGTTGTATTGGAGGTAAATACAATACCTCCCTATTAGTGAAATACTAATACTCCCTATTCTTTGAACAAAATGCAATACATTTTATTTACCAAGAATTATACATTCATTCCTAAGAAGCAGTTCTCATCTGCTTCTAGATGAAAAGATAAAACTTTTGCTAAAAATTCTGAATTGTCTAGATAAAGTGATTTTTTAACACGTTTCTAGGCTACATAAAACCATAAATGGAAAGCAAATAATAGTAGAATCATACTATCCATCTGTAACACTGCACTTTGTAAAATGGCAGAATAACATCAACAGGCTACTGAGATACAATGACTAATTGTAAGAATTCTATTACTGGGGTGCCTGGGTGGCTCAGTCGGTTGAGCATCTGACTTTGGCCCAGGTCATGATCTCACAGTTTGTGAGTTCAAGCACCACGTTGGGCCCTGTGCTGACAGCTCAGAGCCTGGACCTTACTTCCGATTCTGTGTCTCCCTCTCTCTCTGCCCCTTCCCTGCTCAACCTCTGTCTCTCTCTCTCTAAAATAAATAAAAAGCATTAAAAAAGGAAGAATTATATTACCAATTAATACATTCATCTATTCAGGATGAGAAATTTTAATATGGTCTAAAAGTTACTCTATCATCCATTTAATCTATTTTAGGAAAATGCTAAAATTTATATTAAGCTAAATTATAACAGAAACCTCTATTTTAGAGGAAAATGTAGAGGACAGAAAATAGTGCAAACAATACACCTTAAATATATATATATATATATATATATATATATATATATATGTATGTATATTTATATATATATATATATGAAGTAAGTAAACTGTCACTGTCTTCAGATTACATAATATTATATACAGAAAATTCCAAATATAATAAATATACATATATATTTAAATATATATATATATATATATATATATATATATATATATAGTTAAAATGCATAAGTAAACATAGTGTCTGGCAATATGTAGCATAGGTGTTAAATACAAATTAAATAGGGTAAGGAGTGCAAACAGAAACCCATATAATAATCTTAATGGCAGTAAAATAGCCCAAATTTGGAGGGAGATTAAGGGAAAAAGAGTATGTCTTTGCTATGAACAATGTTATGTCAAAGTTGCTTTAGCCATTACAGATATATTTAGAGTCAGTTCTAATTATCTGTATCATAAAATCACAGGAAAAGCAGAAGATGGTAGTGATGGAATCTACCTACCTTCATTAGCAGCATGTTAATTTAATCATGATACGCATATTACTTAACAGTTTTCTCATATGTAGTATGGGAAAAGTATTTGATTTGACTCATAGAGTTACTATAAAGATTAAATACAGTAATATGTATAAATCAATTAGCAAATCTCAGGCATAGCATGTATTACACAAGTGCTAACTACTGATAATTTAATAATTCTTAAGGAAAATCTATATTTTCCTCATTTTAAAAGGTCAGTATTATCCTGATACCAAAACCAGACCAGAGTGCCAAAAGAAGAGATAATCACAGGTCAATATCCCTGCTAAGTATAGATGTAAAAATCATCAGCAAAATATTAAAATCAAATTCAACACTAAAAGGAACATTCACCATGATCAAGTGGGATTAATTACAGGAATACTAATAAAACAGTTCAACACCCACAAATCATGAATATGATCTGCCCCATTAAGAAAATGAAGAATAAAAATCATAAAAAATTGAGAGAAATAATAAATTAGTTCTGTAATGTTGCAGAACACAAAATTGATACACAAAAATCTGTTGTACTACTACACACTAATCCCAAACTTTCAGAAAAAGAAATTAAGGAAACAATCCCATTTAAAACTTGCATCAAAAATAATAAAATTCCTAGGGATCAATTAACCAAGGATGTGCAAGAACTGTATAATTAAAACTATAAGATATTAAGGAAAGAAACTGAAGAAGACAAAAGTAAATGGAAAGATATTCTGTGTTCATGGATTGGAAGAATTAATATTGTTAATATGTCCATAGTACCCAAAGCGATTTACAACTTCAAAGAAATACTTGTCAAAATTCCAATGACAATTTTCATAGACACTGTAAATGTCTAAGATTTGCAAAATAAAACAAAATAGCCTAACAGTCTTGAGAAAGAAGAACAAAGCAGGAGTGACCACACTCCCTGATTGCAGCGCAACAGTAACTAAAACAGTATGGTATTGGTGGAGAAAAAAACAAAAACAAAACAAAACAAAACAAAACCTGAGACACATAGAACAACAGGAGAGAATAGAGAGCCCAGAAATAAAACCATGCATATAAGAACGATTAATTTATGGGGCGCCTGGGTGGCTTAGTCGGTTAAGCGTCCGACTTTCGCTCAGGTCATGATCTCGCGGTTCGTGGGTTCGAGCCCCGCGTCGGGCTCTGTGCTGACTGCCAGCTCAGAGCCTGGAGCCTGTTTCAGTCTGTGACTCCCTCTCTCTCTGACCCTCCCCTGCTCACACTGTCTCTCTCTCTCTCTCTCTCTCTCTCCTAGAAATAAATAAAAAAATATAAAAAAAAGGAACAATTAATTTACCATAAAGGAGCCAATAATATACAGAGGAAAAAGACAGTGTTTTCAATAAATGGTGTTGGGAAAATTGGATAGACACATGCAAAAGAATGAAACTGGAACACTACCTTACAACACACACAAATATAAACTCAAAATGGGTTAAAGACGTGAACAAAAGACCTGAAAGCATAAAACTTCCAGAAGAAAACATGGGCAATAAACTCTCTGACATTTATCATGGCAACAGTTTTTGAGATATAATACCAAAAGTAAGAGCAGAAAAAGCAAAAATTAATAAGTGGGACTACATCAAAGTAAAAGCTCTAGAGATTTAAGGAATCATCAACAATATAAAAAAGAAATCTACTGAATAGGAAAAATATGTGCAAAGCACATATCTAAGAAGGGGTTAATATTCAAAGCATATAAATAACTTATAGAGCTCATTACCAAAACAAACAGTATATGTTATTAAAAATGGGCAGAAAATTTGAATACACAATTTTCCTAAGACATAAATATGGCCAGTATGTACATGGCAAGATGTTCAACATCGTTAATCATCAGGCAAATGAAAATCAAGACAGTATCACCTTTCACCTGGTAGAAAGATTATTATCAAAATGACAAGAAATAAGTGCTGTTGAGGATATGTAGAAAAACGAACGAGGTGCACTGTTTATGGGAATGTAAACTGGTGCAGTCATTATGGAAAATAGTATAGATGTTCCATAAAACATTAAAAATAAAACTACCATATGATCCAGCAATTTCACTTCTTGGTATTTATCTAAAGAAAACCTCAAAAAAAAAAATACATGCACCCCCTTGTTCACTGTAGCAGTATTTGCACTAGCCAGGATATGGAAACAACCTAAGGGTCTACAGATGGATGAATGGATAAAGTAAAGGTGGAATGCATATACAATGAAATATCATTCAGTCATAAAAAAGAATGAAATCTTGCCATTTTAGACAACATGGATGGGCCTCAAGGGCATTGTGCTAAGTGATACAAGACAGAGAAGAAAAATACCATCTAAGCTCTTTTATACATAGAATTTTACAAGCAAACAAGCTCATAAAACAGACTGGCAGTTGCCAAAGGCAGGAGTGGGAAGTGGGAGAAATGGGAGAAGAGATCAAAATGTGAAATAAATAAATAAAAATAATTTGTTGAGGTGCAAGTTACATATGGTAAAATGCATCTATTTTAAAAGTAGAATTCATTAACTTGATAAATATATACATCTATACCCACCCTAATCAAGAAACAGAAAATGTCCACGACCATGAAAAGTTCTCTCATGCTCCTTTGCAATCTACCCCTCTATACTCCAACACACACACATATACACACACACACATACACACACTCTCTCTCTCTCTCTCTCTCTCTCACCCCTAGTCCTAGAAAAGCCTACTATGCTTTCTGCACCCTAGTATAGTTTTGCTTATTCTAAAATGAAATAATATAACAAGTACTCTTTTCTATCTGGCTTTTTTTTTCCACTCAAATTAATGTTTCTTAGATTTATCCAGTTTTTACATGTATCCCTAATTTATGCCTTTAATTACTGAGTAATTTTTATTGTATGGCTATGCCATAATTTTATTATCTTTTCACCTACTGATGAACATCTGCTGAACCTTTTTCCATCTTTTCACTTTTTACCAATATTTGTCCTTATTATGTTTATGGTATATAACTCTAATTGTATCTCACTTATTTTTCCACACAGTGTAACCATCTCTGCCTTTTTATTGCTTCGTTCATCATTTCTACTTAATGTCGATTTTTGTTACATATTTCTTATTCATCTTAACTGACCTTTGTTATTTTCCTCTTTTAATACATTTAAAAATAAATTAATATTCTCTGATATTCCATTTTATTTTCACAATACATTGTGATATGTATGTCTTTGCTTTACATATTAATAATAGATCTAGGGTTTACTATAAGAATCTTTAATTTATTGGATTCTCTTTAAATAATACTATATCCCTTCATGCTTAATACAGAAATTTCACCTTTCTTTCTACTCTCCAATCTTATGTTATTATAATTCATTTGACTTCTACAAAATTCTAAAGCCCACAATACACTGTTATTCTGCAATCAAAGCTGTTCTTCAAAGAAATTTAAAAATAAGCCATAAAGTTATTTTATATTTATGTGTATACTTACTTTTTCTGGCATTCTTCATGTTTTTCCTTCTGTTATCCCTCTTAATTTCCATTAACATTTCTATTCTTGTGGGAATAAAGGCAAAATATTTACTCAGTTTTTTTGTTTTTCATTAAATAATTATACAGTAGGGTGCCTGGGTGGCTCAGCCAGTTAAGCATCTGACTTTGACTTAGGTCATGATCTCACGGTTCATGAGTTCGAGCCCCACATCACGCTCTGTGCTGACAGCTCAGATTCTGTGTCTCCCTCTCTCTCTGTTCCTCCCCTGCTTGCACTCTGTCTCCTGAAAATGAATAAACATTTAAAAAAATAATTATATAGTAGTTTTGTTTAAAATTTTTAAGGAGTCTTAAAAAGTAAAATGATATTTTTAAGAAAACTCAATGCTATTTTCTATGATAACTGCTTTATTTATTTTTGAGAGAGAGCAGAATGCGAGTGGGGGAGGGACAGAGAGAGGGAGACACAGAATCTGATGCAGGCTCCAGGCTTTAAGATGTCAGCACAGAGCCTGACATGGGACTCAAACTCACGAGCCAAGAGATCACGATCTGAATGGAAGTCAGACACTTAATAGACTGAGCCAACCAGGTGCCCCTATAACTACATTTAACATTCTTCCCAATTACATTCTAATTCTCTCCATTCTCACCAGAATTTGTTTTGTGATATTTTTGATAAGAGCCATTCTGATAAGTGATTATCTCATGGTGGTTTTGATTTAAATTTCCCTGATATTTAGTGATATTTACCATCTTTCAATATACCTATTGGTCATTTGTATGTCTTATTTGGAGAAATCTTTTGCCCATTTTTAATGGGGTTATTTGGGTTTGTTTCTTTATTTGCTATTGATTTGTAGGAGCTTGGACCCCTTATCAGATACATAACCTGGAAATAATTCCTCTTTTTTCAGTCAGTTTTTTTTTCCTGTATTGGTTGTTTATTTTGCTGTTTACACACTAGAAAAAAGTGAAATATTGTTGAAAGAAATCAACAATGATCTAAATAAATGGAAAGACATCCTACGTTCATGGATTATATAAGACTTAATATTGTTAAAATGTTCATTTTATCCAAAGTAATCTACACATTCAATGCAATCCTTATAAATATCTCAATGACACTTTCTACAGAAATAGAAAAAATATCTAAAAACTCATATAGAACAACAAGACTCCAAATAGCCAAAAAAAAATCTTGAGAAAGAAGAACAAAGTTGCAGATCTCACATTTCCTGAGTTCAAAACATATTATAAAGCTACAGTAATAATAATAATTAAACAAAGTATGGTCTGGCATAAAGGCAGACATACAGGTGAAAGGAAGAGACTAGATAGCCCAGAAATAAAACTGTACATACAGTCAAGTAATCTTTGACAAGAGTGTCAAGAATACACCGGGGGAAAGGGCAGTCTCTTCAATAAGTGATATTGGGAAAACTGGACAGACACACGACAATGCAGTAAAATTGCACCCTTGTACCCATACACAAAATCAACCCAAAATGAATTAAGGACACAGAAAAGAAATAAAACTATAAAACTATTAGAAAAAAACATAGGGGAAAAGCCTGAAAAAACTGTTCTTGGCAATGACTTCTTGTATTTAAAACCAAAATCATGGGCAACAAAAAGAGTTCAGCCATTTAAGGATATTGTGAGTGTCTGTATTATGTATCTTCTGGCAAAAGTTACTCTGGTTTTCAATAATCTGATTTTGATGTTTTTAGTTTTTTCTATGTGTGTTTATCCTGCTTTATTGAACTTTTTTTGATCAAGTGGGTGTATGCTTTTTTAATGTTTATTTATTTATTTTGAGGGAGAGAGAGAGAGAGAGTGAAAGAGACAGAGAGAGAGAGAGAGAGAGAGAGAGAGAGAGAGAGAGAGAGAGAGAGAGAGAGAGAGAGAGAGAGAATCCCAAGCAAGCTCCCTGCTGTCAGTGCAAAGCCCTATGCAGGACACAATCTCACAAACCACGAAAGCATGACCTGGCCGAAATCAAGAGTGGAATACTTAGCCAACTAAGCGACCCAAGCATCCCAAGTGAGTTTATACTTTATAGCAAACTGGAAAACTTTCAGCCATTATTTCTTTCAATATATACTCTATTACGTTCTCTCTCAAAATTCTCTCCTTCTCTGACTCAATTACCTGCAGGCTAGACCCCCTGATATTGTACCACAGATGTATTGGGGTATTCAGTAGGTTTCAATAATTTTCTTTCTGTGCTTCACTATTCACATTGAATATCTTTCAATATGCCATTAATCCCTTTCAGTAGATTTTTTTTCAGATTTATTTCTAAAAGTTTCATCATTTTTTCTATATTTTATTCCCTTCTATTATGTGCATATTTTCCTTTAAATCTTTGATTACATTATAATATTTATAGTAGATTTTTAAAAAATATGTTTTTTTGCAAATTCAATATCTGTGTCACATCTGGGTCTGTTTCAATCAACGGATTTTTCTTCCAGTTATGGTTACAACTGGTTGCTTCTTTATTTGTCATATACTTTCTTTGGAAGAAAGGGCATTATGAATGTTACACTATTGTGTTTGGATTTTTATGTATGCTTTTACAAAGAGTTGAAGTTTGTTTTTACAAGGCCTTTATGTTTCTTGTTGATCAACATGATTCTTTCAAGATTTACTTTTATTTTTTAAAAAAATGATATTTCTTTATCTTTGAGAGAAGGAGAGATAGACCAAGCAGGGGAGGGGCAGAGAGAGAGGGAGACACAGAATCCGTGGCAGGCTCCAGGCTCTGAGCTCTCAGCACAGAGCCCAATGCGGGGCTCAAACCCAGGGACAGAGAACAGAACAAGATTTATTATTAAGCCTAGTTATAGGAGCACTTCGTAGCATTTACTCTACAGCTGAATCACTCTTTTTCAAGCTGATCTTTGAGATCTCTACTAATAGCTCTAATTGATCAGTAAGGTCTTGCTATTCTGGTTTAATGTAAGTCAAACATGTTGCCAACTCTGTGTAAACTCTGGGAATATCTATCTTTTTTTTCTTCACCTCTGCACCTGTGTATAGCCACTCAAGGGGACTACTATACAGATTTCTGAGGCTCTTTGTCTATTTAGCTCCATCTTCTACAGTACTTGTCTGAAAATTCTAGCCACCTCTGCTTCTCTGACCTCCAGTCTCTGTAAGTATGGCTTTTATGTTCTACTTGGGATTCCCTTCCCCTTCATGTAGTCTGAGAAGTGCTTCCAGGTAGAAACCCAAGGTGACTGTTGAGATCACAATCTTTATTTGCCTTCTTCAAGGTATCATAATTCTGTTCTGCTTGTTGTTTAATGCCCGAAAATCTTGTCTATCTCTTTAGTTATTAATGGCACATGGGTTAGTTCAATAATGATGACTCTATCATGGCTGGAACATGAAGTCTTAGGATTTACTTTCAGTGTAGCATAATAGAATACTTTGGTCTTAATTTCACAAACTTCAAAAGGTTGTAAAAATGTCTTTTGCTATTTATTCTTACTGCCTAGTACTATGCCTGACCTATAGTTGCCCCTCAGTATACATCCTTTGAATGAAAGAAACAGAAATTCTTACGGACTATTAAAATAAAAAGCTAAAACTCCTTACCAGAGGATAGCAGCTGTTTCAAACAATCACTTAGGACAAAGGTCCACAATTCACATTTGTGCATTTTGCATATTATTTATGGAAATGCCAATGGGAGAGCGGCATGCATACAAATATGTAAAGAGCCCTAAATCAGGCATAGATGATGTGCTTTTGCATGAAACTAACAGGCAACTTAGAAAGGTTAAATAGGAACACCCAGGTGGCTCAATCGGTTAAGTGTCCAACTTTGGCTCAGGTCATGATCTCATGGTCCATGACTTTGAACCCCATATCCAGCTCTGCAGAGAGGCCTGATTGGATCCTCGGTCCCTTTCTCTTTCTTCTGTCCTCCCCCATCTCTCTCAAAAATAAATAAGCATTAAAAAACAAAGGTTAAATAATTTCTCTACATTAAAATACACAGACAGTATAAGAAGTATGTATATTAAATCAATGCTCTTGATAAGGAATACTAGCTATCCAGAGATTTTAAGCTATCCAATCTAAATGTGTGTGAGTCTTCGAATCTTGAGAAAACTCTAATTCCCTCAGTTATCATTAAAGATCTAAAGTTACCTATTTTACCAAATGTTCTCACTTCAATATGCCAAACATAATCCTTATTGGTCCAGAGTTGTCCGACAACCCTTATGCTTCAGTCTACAGATCACTGAAGTTGGTCTTTGGTCCTATACTGCACATGAATATTACACAACTTTGCCAAGTCTGAAAATTCAATCCTAAGGAACCTGGAAAACTCACCTTAGAATGGGCTTCTTTGACTTATGGGAACAATTCAACGTTTGGCCATCATTATAGGAACCATTAGTAATTTGTGATCTAATTAACCTTTCAAACTCTTAATAATGGTTTGTTTTGTTCCTTTTTGAATCTCTACTCATTTCTTGTTCTTAAGGATTCTTTAGCTGAAACATGGTAAGAAGCTAAAAAACAATTTTGTTTTGTATAAATTGGTAATAAATATATCGTATTAAGAAAACGTTCTTAGAAAAGCAAAATAAAATTCATGAAGCTTAATGATTAAATATAATTTAGAAGAAATTCCTATAATCAAGGATCTCAGTCAGCCAGTCAGTCACCAATTATAAGTTTAGTTCCCACAGGGGGTACAACATTAAGACACTGAAGTCATTCAGCTTTAAGACATATGGTTTCAAGTTTTGATGCAAATCTAAAGGTGAGCCATTTTATTCGAATAAAAAGAAAAGTTAAAATTAGCCCCAAATTCAAATCAATTATTCAGAATGAATTTACCATCTTTATTGTTCTTTTATTTTATACTATCCATGACTTTCTGCATATTCTCCTAGAATCACAGAACTTTCAACTTGAGAGGATCTGTAGAATTTATGCAGTGCACTTGTTTCCATTCAGAGTACTTCGCACAACTGCAGATTTCTGGGCCATTCTTTCAAATATAATTTAATTGATCAGGAAAGGTCCAATAATTTGCATCCTCAAAAGAATGACTCCAGTCAAAAGCACTGATATAGTTTAATTTTCATTTTACACGTAATGAAACAAACACCCAGGAAAGTTAACCAATTAGCCCAAATTTCTATCATAGTTAATGACAAAAAAGAAATAGGATCATGGTTCTGGATGCTGTTTACTGTTCTACAGCCTTTTTCCACTATTTCATAATCATTTTCTTCCCAAAGAGAAAAAATGGTTTATATAATATTAAATGGTAAAAATCTTTGAGATTCTGTCTTAAGTTTATATCTCTTATCAAGCTGCCCTTACTCTTGGGAGATATCATCCATGCTCTTGGTATTATTTTATATCGCTTTCCAAATCTATATATATCAGTCCATATTTATTTCCAAGTTCTATAATTTTATATAAAACTCCTTAATTAACTCTTTAATTTTAAACAACTTCAAACAAGACACATATAAAGCTCAACTTTTCATTAATACACATCAGATATATCAAACCTCATCTGCCATTAACCAGATTATAAGTACACCCATGTAGGAAAGACAGCAGCCTGAGAGTCATTCTGGATACTCTTTCTCACTTACCTACACATCCAAAAATTAACAAATTATTGTATGTACTGGTAAATTAATTAAACAAGGAGGCTAACAGCCAGAGATGGTTTTAATACCATAGCAGCCTATGGAAGTAAACTAAAACCTAAGCCTGTAAATGCTTCAAGATTAGGAAATCAAAACCTACAGTCAGCCAATCAAAATATGCCTGTTCAGTTTAAGGTTTTCATAACCTAGCTCTAAAACTTCCCTTTGCACCATATAAGGAAAGTAATTCCACTAAAACCCGTCTTTGTCCAGCATGACTTCCCTGCTCTCACTCATTTTGGTCTATAAGACAATCTTTCCTCATGACACTTTGAAGCTCCTGATTCCTTAGTCATTAAATAAAACCAACTAGATTTGAAATATATGTGTCTGCAAAATTTTCTTTTACCAATATTTAGCAAGTCTGCTCAGACCTTGCAACAAACCTGCATCCGTGAAAAGAACATCTTACTTGTTAACAACGGGACGTGATTTTTGAAATGACTGCTTTCAACATCACCTTCCTCAAGTCTGTTCTCCACACTGTTGAAGATAAACCTTCTGAAAATACAAATCTGATCATGTCAAACTTTCCAATGTCTTCTCATTATCCTTGAGATATATTCTAAAAATGTCGCTTAATTTATGGAGACTCACTTAATCTATGCTGACTTTTGATCTCAATATAATGCAATTCTGTTTTTTACTTTCTATGCTCTAGTCATACGGGAACCACTTTTTCATCATCCGACAGGATTTACATAGAATTACAACTGTATTTGAGAAATAAAATTAATTTCTTCTCTTTAAACATCAATCCAAGGCCAATATAATTTCATTTGCCATTATTTCCTTTTTATTCTACTTAATGTCATTTGTAAATTGCCCTGTTCTTGACTTTATATCTTTTGTTTTATAAAGAGATACTCTAAATTTTGGATGTATTTTTCAAATGCTATTAGCACACTCAAATGTATAGAAAACAATTTTTAAATGATTATTGTAAAACAATCATTTTAAAACAGAATTTATTGATTTGACAAAAAATCTTGAGGTAATAAAAAGAAAGTTTAGAATATCACTTTCAATTATTGTAGCAATCTGCTACAATATTTAGGAGTATCATTAGTCTAGTTATTTATAATAGTATGCAGTAAAATAATTAATCTTTCTAGAAATATTTGTTAATGTTCTATTTAAATGATTCAAATTCAACATTTATTGGGGTGCCTGTGTGGCTTAGTCGGTTGAGTGTCCGACTTTCACTTAGGTCATGATCTCGCGGTTCGTGGGTTCGGGCCCCGCGTCGGGCTCTGTGCTGACTGCCAGCTCAGAGCCTGGAGCCTGTTTCAGTCTGTGACTCCCTCTCTCTCTGACCCTCCCCTGTTCACGCTGTCTCTCTCTCTCTCTCTCCTAGAAATAAATAAAATATTAAAAAAAAAACAAATTCAACATTTATTAAGGGTGTTTTAACTACTAGGAAATGACACATTTATTTGCTTATTGAATCTTTAATATTGTCAGCTGGTTTGGCCCTCTTAAATGCTTACTGTGTTGTACACTAACGTGTTTAGATGACCATGTTCAAAATGTTCAGGGATTGTGCATTACTCCTACTATTCACAATCCATCTCCCTTTTCCCTTCTTGGTGAGGAACATGGCTCATAGTGAGGAACTTTCTGCCATGGGCCCTCTGTAAATCTGCTCTGGTCTTGGCATAATGAGGAAAGCATTATGAAAAAAAAAAAAAAAAACTCCTTCTAAGAAAGAGGTGAATATAGATTATAGCCATTCACCAAGTGAGAAATTTTATTTTCTTGGCAACCAAGGGAAACAATTCTGTTCTTTTATTTGTTAATAGCATTGCCAGAGCATTGCCAGAGTGGTAGTAGTGGGAAATTTTCTCTAAACATTTGGAGCTATTCTAATTGGACAGAGGATGTCTACTGCCATAAACCCCTGATTTTTTTATTTTCATGAGGGTACCATTTAATTCCTACTTGGCTATAAACTACAAGTCTTTGAACCGATTTTTATGCTGGTAGTGGTCCTTCTGGTTTGCAATGAGCCTGCTGCCCAGCTTGTTTTCTAAGCAGGTGGTTAGGCATCAGATCCCATTTGACAATCTAAACAGCAATTAGGAAAAAGCTATGAAACAATCTCTATGCTACACAGTAACTTCTTGGGTCTTGAGGGTTGTGAAGTTAGTGAAAGCATTACAAAGGGAAAAAAAAAAGAAACACAAGGAGTTAAAACAAAACCTGTTCATCAAAGGATCAAAGAAAAAGGAGATACTAAGAGGAAATGAGGTGAAGGAAAGAACAATTGGGATTTCATTTTGCCCATACCAAGTCTGCACTGATTTGAAAGAGCAGAAGTTTACAACAAATTAGGGATGAGCATGGATGTGTATTGTCTTTTGGAAAACTAAAAATATCTAAAAGTTCTAGCTACATGACACCATCCCAAAGCCCAAAGAATGAACATTTTGCATTTCAGATGGCCACACCATACTGGGTAAAAAAGGTTGATATTGATGTGGGTAGTATTTGACATCACAACCATATATCATGTCCAAACAACTATGTTAACTCAGTTGAAAACAAAAGGTAAAGCAAACCAAAATTTTTTTTCAAAAATTTTTAATAAACAAAATTTCTCTCTTGAGTATGTGATTTTGGTGCCACATTTTCACATACCTCCAATTTCATTAGAAGTTGAACTCCTCTTAGGATAATGTCCACAGGACTTGTTAAATCTAAGTATATATAGTCTGTTGGATTTGGAAAATGCAGTAGAATATAAAGGTCCAATATAGACTCAGGGAATTAATTCCATCTAAGATTTTTGTGATCTTTCCCAAGATATTTGATACCATCAACATTAAATAAAAAGAAACACCATAGATGATAAAAAGAGCCAGAATTAAGAAATAGCAAATAAAGGTGTTCTTATTTTCAAGAATATGAATTGTGTTTTGTTTGCCCCGTTCCATGCTATCCCCGAAAAGTCTATGCCAAATCCATCCTGCAGGTTCAAAACAGCTGATCCATTCTCAAAATTAACTAAAATCCAATGAAGTCATAATTTCATTTCCTTCTTTCTGGTTCACATTCAAATCTTAGGTACCTTGTTTTTCATTTTCCATAAATTGATACTTTCCAAGGAGTCTGCCTCTTTTTTCCTTTATTTTTCTTCCCTAAGAAACCATGTTTGATCTCCTAAGCAGTTAATAATCTATTCACTCAGATTAATATGTCTTTCAAGAGTAAATATTGTTATAAGGAACTCTCCCTTCTCTCCTGAATTGGTATCTTTCTGTTCTCTTCCCTCATTTAAGTAGGTGTATCTAATGTACTATTTATCTTCTCATTTCTGGACAAAATATGTCAATAGTATATGAAAATTTGGTTCACATAGGTGTCACAATAAGGGAGCCTGCTGGAAGAGGCACTGACCCCCTCTTCAAACGGAACCAGAGGCCCAAACAGGAGTATAACATGGCATTCTGGCACATGGATCTGCTGCTATCTTCAATATGTGGAAGTGTCTCACACCTCTCCATCTAAACATATGGCCTCAGCTAAACTTTGAAGAATTTACTATAGGCTTTGCAAACCTGAGAGGAGAAGAGGAATAACTGTGAAAACAGAAGCAAGGACTATGATCTGTGGAGGACCAAGCAATACCTCTTGAGGACAATAATACTGTAAGAGTATCACTATGCAATATGTGAATTTGCTAAATTAGCACCAAGATTTGCTCAGCTTCATTAAGAGAACAAACTGATCTGCAATAAGGGAATCCCTCTGGTGTAGTTTTTATCAGGTCCCATTTAGTAAGTCCTCAGTGACGAAGGTTTGAATTTAGGCAAGTGGATGAATTGTTCTCAAACTGAATTTCACCAACAGGGAGGTAACTTAATGAAAGCAACTCTTTGAACATCAGCAGCTCTGTCTTTAGCTGTTGGGGTAAACACTGACATTATCTAGTTTTTCCACCTGGTGATTTGGCTATTTGGTAATAGGCCAGAGGGAAAGCCTATTAGACATTCTGAATACTCAACACCACTCTTGAATCCCATAAAATCTAGGCCAGAGCCAAGCAGCCCACAGAAGTTCTTGGTTTGCTGTGGATGTGAAAATAAAGTCTAACATAACAGTAGAGAACAGCTGGTAATGGACTGTGACAATGGAAGTCTGAGGATTTCATGAGCATGAGAGTGGTTAACCTCAGTGCTACACAGAGGTTCTATGTGTCACACTCTGCCTAGGGTTTATTTTTCATCACTGACATTGGGTGGCTACTAAAATAATGTATTTTATAGCAGCAATTTTATATTTTAATATACAGAAAAACATAATCTTTTTTTAATACTCTGAAAAGATAAAACCAGGTTTCTTGTTGGTTTGTTTTTATTTATTTTTTACTTGTTGTTTTCATTTTTTTGTTTTTTTGCTTGCTTTGATTTTGGCGAAAAAGTAACCATAAATCGCAAGATTTCAGAGACCAACTACATTTTACTATTTAAAAGATATTTTTGGAGGTAATCTAGCTGTTCCTTCATCTATCTTCTGGCTTTCATCTTCCACCCTTTTTACAATTATATCACATCCATGGCCCAATGGACTAATGGCCACTTAATCTCGTGCTTATAAGATAAAAAAACAACAACCCAGTGTGGATTTTTATATCCACAGGTACACATCTGTCTATATTTATTTCTGTATATGTATGTATAAACATGCGTGTAGTTGTATGTATGCATGTATATGTATGTATGTATTAAGATCTTTAAATAAAATTAGTTTTCATTGAATATAAGGGATATAATAGAAATATGAATACAATAAAAAGGATTTAAATAAAGATTTAAATATAATAATATTGTAAAAAAGTTTTAAACCACCTTCAAGAACCACCACCTAATAATTAAGTCAGCATTATACTTAACCACATAACAAATCATTGTTAGGATTAACTCCCATGTACCAGATTCTGTGCTCAATATAATGGGGTATACAGAAATGGTGAAGATTACAGACCACACTCTATTCACTTTGAAATCTCTTCCATTTTAATTAATATCTGGATATCATTATACATTTTTTTAAATTTTTAATGTTTAGTTAATTTTTAGAAAGAGAGTGTGAGCTTAGGAGGGGCAGAGAGAGAGGGAGACACAGAGTCCAAAGCAGGATACAGGTTCTGAGTTGTCAGGACAGAACCTGACAACTCAGGGTTTGAACTCATAAACTATGAGATCATGACCTGAGCTGAAGTCAAAAGCTTAACTGACGGAGACACCTAGGAGACTCATGGATATCACTATATTTTTAACATGATAACTTTCTACTGTTGAAAGGAAGTGTAAAGACAAGTTTATTTTTTAAACTAAATTTAGAGATTATAAAACTGGAATTAGACACTTATTTTACTTGCTTAGGATTACACAAACGTATTACGGAAGAAAGTCACCATATGTACAGTTAACTTAGTTATCAATAACCAATAAGCAAGAAGCCTTGAATGTTTTGTGTACAGTGGTACTTAAACCTTATGTAATTACTTCATCCATATTTGCCAAAGAAATAGTGATCTATTCCAAAGCTGGAAGGAAAAAATACTGACAAATTTGGATTTATTCATGCATACTAAACATTCTAGGTGATGGAAAAAGATTTTTAAGACTAATTTTGATATAACCTCAGCCTCACTCACTGACTTTAGGGCCTGGCCTCACCTCCACTGCCTGGTCAAGTCATAAACACAATCCATTTTACCTGATGACTCTCAGGTCTTCTCTCCTCCAGGACTCTTCCCATTATCAAAGTATAATCTCTTGGCAAAGAGAGCCAGATAGACATTTGCAGCACTACTAGTAACTTCATTTCTGGCTATAGGTAAATCATGAACCCATTCTAGATGTCGGTTTCTTCAAAAAGGAGATGAAAAGGTTAGGGGAGATTACACCTAAAATCTATCATACTTGGAATTCTACAATGTTAAACTTGTGTATCTAATTATAAGCTTTATTCCTGAATTACAGTGTATCTTTTCAGTTTCCAAGACATTCTGGACTAGTTGTCAAAGTTCAGTGCCACCATTCTCTGATGTGGCCATGTGCAAAGGATATCCAGAAGCCCTAACATTCTAAATCTCAAAAATCAGAAGGAAGCAAAGCACAGTGAAAATTACTCTTGTTTCCTGTTTCCCACGCCACACCACTAAATGGGATGGCTCAATGTCTGAAGTCCATTAATGGAGTGGGGCACTCTTCAATATTTGTTACTTAATCCTTTAATGAAATCCTTGTAAGGAAAGTTTCATTCAAGAATGGACCCACACTTTTATATGATAATAAGTATTAAAAATGTTTAAGTGCTTATCACAATTGGTGAAATTCAGATAATTCAGGTCTTTTTCCATATGATTTGTACTGTGTGTGTGCTTTTCACCTTCATACATGACTATGGAAAAGCCAACACTACTCTAAAATTTTCAAGCTTAAGCGTATTCAAACACATATTCCAAAAAATTACTTGGAAGTTTGTCTTTGAAAAATTTTAGTGCATAATATCTTCTCAAACCCTATACTACTTGGTATGAAAACTTTATATTATAAAGGAAGTGTTTGAGTAAATTGAATTATTTGGTTAATTCAGTGAAAGATGCATTCTAAAATTTTCTTATTCCTTATTTATCTTTGAAAGGGAGACAAAGAGACAGAGCATGAGTCGGGGAGGAACAAAGAGAGAAGGAGGCACAGAATCCAAAGTAGGCTCCTGGCTCTGACAAGCAGACAGCCTGATGCAGGGCTCTAACTCATGAATCATGAGATCCTGACCTGAGCTGAAGTTGGACGCTTAACTGACTAAGCCACACAGGTGCCCCAAAAGATGCATTCTAAACATTAGATAATTATAAAGCTTCTGTTGGTCCTCATAAGCATGTAGGACATTAAAACCATTAAATATTCTGAGGTGCTCTTCCAGTTCTCAGTAAGTAATTATTTGAATCCCCTCACCAACTCAAAAACATAGATGCTAGATAAATACCAATAATTAATGTTTTAGTATTTGCCAAGATTATAAGTAAGCAAAAAAACAAAAAACAAAACAAAACAAACAAACAACAAAAAAAAAACAAATCCCAAAGCAGGAGGAAAAGGTTGCCCATGTGTGTTCTGGTTTATTTTAGAAGAAATAATTAATAGCTAGGTAGTTAATCCATGCATTCAATAAGCATTCATATACATATACGAATGGATGTGATTACCTGGGATCACAATTCTAAACAACTGAATGAACAACTCAGTCAGTTAAGTGTCCAACTTTGGCTCAGGTCATGATCTTGCAGTTCCGGAGTTCAAGCCCCACCCCGGGCTCTGTGCTGACAGCCAGTTCAGAGCCTGGAGACTGTTTCAGATTCTGTGTGTCTCTCTCTCTCTGACCCTCTCCTGCTCACGCTCGCTCGCTCTCTCTCTCTCTGTCTCTCTTTCTCTCTCTCCTTTCTCTCTCTCTCAGAAATAAATAAAAACATTAAAAAAATTAAAAAGAAAACAATTTTAAAGAACTCTAGAATTTTCATTTTGACCTCATCATTGATTCTTAAAATCCAACTAATACTGCATAAATGCGTCCAGTTTGAGCTGGCAGACTAGTTGCATGTAATTCTGCTATATCTCCTAGTTTTCCTCCTAATAACTCATTTATGAAAGGGAAAAATTCTGTTCTGTTTCTCTGTAAGAAACTTCGACGCAATCCTCTACCTGTCAATTGCTATCTTATATGGGATGATACTACAATTAGCTCAGAACATTCACTAAAGTTATAATATTGTTTTGAAGACAAAGATAAAACTTCATGCAGAAAAAGAAAAAAGAAACAATAAAGTAAGTGTTGCTAGGCCTGCTGCACCTTCTGGGATCCAACTCTACACAAAATTTTACTTCACAATTTGTAAACTCCAAATGAACTTCAGCATGGAGACTCAGAGGTCACAAATACATCGATGGATATCAAAATACCATGGTCACACAAGAAAAAGTGGCCTCTTTTACATAAAAAAACTTTTTTCAAAAGAGGTAATGGGATGGGGGTCAAAGAGAGAGAGGGAAGAGGGCAGTAAAAACAGAAGAAGGAAAGGGGAAGAGAGGAGGGAAGGGAAATTGGAAAATAGAAGGAGAGGAAAAAGGAAGCAAAGGGAATTCTAAAAAAAAAAAAAAAAATTACTCATCCTTTCATCTACTTTTGTTGAGTTTTGTGACTAATGCAAGTAGTCAACTGCCCACAACTGAATTTATAATCGAGTAAAAATCTAAAGACTCAGCTGTTTTCATTTTTGTTTTTAATTCAGATTGTTTTTATTTAAAATGCTATCTTCTTAGAGGTTCCAAGGCTAAGGTCCCCTCATCTATCCCTGTGGATCCTCTCAAACAGTGAGCCCTTAGAAAAACAAAAGCGTATGTTTAGAGGATTTATTCACACAGTAGTAAAGCAGACTGAAACTTCAAACCATACCATACCATATTATCTGCAGGAAAGAACTTCCCATTCCCATTAGTTTAGGTGATGGGCTTATTCTAATGTTCACATCTAAGTAATGAATTTTTATGCTTACAGGATAAAATAAAGCATGGTTTAATTTTAAAGCTTTCTATAGCTCTCTGACATTCAGTACTACATTTCTCCAGTATCTAAACTGTTCATCAAATTTATTTATCAATAATACTAACTCTATGCTTTGTCATTCTATTCAGAGAAAGTCTTCCCAATAATGGCACATCCCCATTCCTAGTCTCTATAAGAGAATGATATATTCATTTTGGCTGTCTTTCCAGGCATAATAAAGCCAACATTCTGTAGTCTTGCTTCCACAAGGAATCTTCTTTAAAGCCATTCATACTCTAATTTTGATAATCAGTTTCAAAGGTACTGAATTTCAAAACATTTACAATAAAACCACACAACATTTTATAGTTAAGGGAAAATACATTTCAATAGCCTACTAAAATATAGTTTATGATTTTGTTTTATAGCATTTCAAAAATTACTGGCTCTATTTTCACATATGGCAAGATACACATTTTTAGAGCATCTATATGAAAATAGCTTTTATGTATGCTTGTAAACACAGCTATATAAATGAGTCACGGGAAATGTTTTATTATTCAACTCAATTGACCATTTTGACAATTTATATTTCATGTCATTCATGTATTGATCAGTTTACATATTTGTGTATATGTATATGCATGTATATACATTCATCCATTTATATACTCACTTATTTTTTTAAAAATGGATCAATAAGTCCTCTGTTCTAGGTACTTTTTTTGACCCAAATACTAATATATTCATTACTATTTGGATTTGCTTTTATAAAAATTGTTTGTCTTTTTTTGTTGTTGTTCAAGTACCCTGTTGAAACAAAGAAATGTTTGTTTATAGAACCATGAGTGATCATTTTATACTCATATTTTTTAAAGGACATTGGTTAGCATAATTGAAAGTATCCTCCGTGTGTTTTTTTTTTAATAGAAAGTGCAAGACACCTGCACATTTCTTAGCACTGAGCATCAATCAAAGATCCAATGACAAATTCTTCTCAGCTTTAAAATCTCTAGAGAATTTCTCTGCTATGTTGGATTGATCTGCTTCTTTCTATCCTTCCTTCTATAATAGAAATTGCTCTGACTTGAGCTTCCCTTTGACAGAACCTAGAAACAAAGTGAGGGAAGGCTATTATTAAGACAAAATCTGGATCTGGAATACCTCTAGTGGTGAGAGAAAAAAAGTGGGGGTCAGAAAGCAGCAGGAAGATGTGTGACTTAAGTAAGGCATTCAAAATACATAGGTCAGGTCTTTTCAGAGAAGGTACTTCCAGTTTTGTTTTGTTTTGTTTTGTTTTGTTTTGTTTTAAAAAGACTATATAAGAACTAATTCTTTCCTATCTTACAAACCTTCACAGCATTCTGACAGCAAATATTAATGATCTTTTTTCATGTTTTTTAAATTTATTTTTGAGATAGCTCAAGTGGGGGAAAGGCAGAGAGAGAGGGACAGAGAGGATCTCTAGTGGGCTCTGCCCTGACAGCAGTGAGTCAAATGTGTGGTTTCATTGCTTAAGAACAGCAAGATCATGACCTGAGCCAATGTCAGCCACTCAAGTGGACTGAGACACCCAGGCACTCCCAAACTAATTATCTTTTAGCTCTTTTAATTTTAACTGCTAACTATGGTATGGTTAAGGTTTCATGTTATCTGGCATTATTGCATGTCATCTGGCAAAGTTATTGCAATCAGTTATCGATTATTGCAATCAGTGCAGAGTTGGCAATGAGATTTCTACACATTCATTCTTTATTCATTCATGCCTTTATCATTTTTGTATAGAGAGACATTTGAGTGTCAGGATTTATTTAAAAGGCTAGGATGACTACACTAAACACAAAAGAAGTAGAAAGAAAGAAAACAGTAAGGATTAGAACTGAAATAAATTAAATTTGTAATAGAAAAATGCTAGGGGCGCTTGGGTGGCTTAGTCGGTTAAGCGTCCGACTTTCGCTTAGGTCATGGTCTCGCGGTTCATGGGTTCGAGACCCGCGTCGGGCTCTGTGCTGACTGCCAGCTCAGAGCCTGGAGGCTGTTTCAGTCTGTGACTCCCTCTCTCTCTGACCCTCCCCTGCTCATGCTGTCTCTCTCTCTCCTAAAAATAAATAAAATATTAAAAAAAAAAAAGAAAAAAAGAAAAATGCTAGAGAAAATTTAAAAACCCCAAAATTTGTCTTTGAAAAGATCAACAAAATTGATAAAACTTTAGATTGATTACCATGAACAAAGAAGGGACAGGGCACAAATTAATAAAATCAAGAATAAATCAGTGCACAAAACTAGAGACGTTAGAGGAGTTAGATGATAAGGAAATATTATGAATAATCATATGCCAAAAATAAGACAACCTAGATGAAGTAGACTCATTTCTAGAAAGATACAAATTACCAGAATTCAGTCAGAAATAATTTAAAATCTGGATATAGATATAACAACTAAAAAGATTGAATTAGTATTCAATGAATTTCCCACAAAGAGAAAACCAAGGCTCAAATAGCTTCTGTAGCAAAGTATACCAACCATCTCAGGAACAATGAACTTCAGTCCTTCACTAGCCACTTCAATTGGGAGATGTGGACAGAATACATTCCATGGCATTCCATGGGACCAATATTATTTTGATGTCAAAGCAAAAGATGAAACACAAAAAAATTATAGACCAAGATCTCATGAATACAGACATAAATTCTTCCACAGAATATTAGCAAACTAAATCCAGCAGTGTGTGTGTGTGTGTGTGTGTGTGTGTGTGTGTGTATAAATTATACTATGATGAATTGGGATTTTACTTAGAAATGCAAGTTTGTTTCAGCACACAAAAATCAATGTAAAACAATATGTTAATATAATAAGTGGCAAAAACAATCATCTCAATAGATGCAGAAAAATAATTTTGCAAATTTCATTACCCTTTCATGATTAATAAGCACTTAAAAAGTAAAACTACAAAGGAACAGCCTCAATACGATAAAGGGAATCTAGGAAAAACACAGCTTACATCATAAGGGTGAAAGATTGATAGCTTTCCTTTTACTCTCAGAAAAAGACAAAAATTACCATTCTTGCCACTTCTACTCAAAATTGTACTGGAGTTCTTAGCCAGGATAATCAGGCAAGAAACAGAAACAAAAGCCATCCATAATGGAAAATAAATAACAAATAAAGTATGTAGAAAGCTTTAAAGAATCCACAAAAAGAACTATTATAGCTATGAAGAGTTCAAGTGTGCATAATATAAGGTTAATATAAAAATAATTAGTTTTTATCAATAGTAAAAATGTACCATGAAAATAAAATTAAGAAAACACAATCTATTTATAATAACATCAAAATAATAAAATCCTTAGTAATAAATTTAACAAAAGAAGTACAAGAGTCATGCACTGAAAACTATAATACATCATTGAAAGAAACTAAAGATGACCTTGTTAAATGGACAGGCATTCTGTGCTCATGAATTAGAAAATTTAATTTTAATAAGATGGCAATACTCTACAAAACTGATTTACAAATTCAACAATAATCCCTCTCATATTCTATGTTGCCTTAGCTGCAGAAATTGAGAAGTTAAGGCTAAAATTCATACAAAGTGCAAGAGACCCAGAATAGCCAGCAAATTCTTGGAAAAAAAAAGTTGAAGGACTCATACCTCACAATTTAAAACTTACTGCAAAGCAACAATAGTCGACAGTATGATACTGTTATAAAAATAGAGATATAGATCAATAGAATAGGATTGAGAGTACAGATATAAACCTTCACTTTTTGGTCAACTGATTTTAGACAAGAGTCTCTAAAGCACACTCTTATCAACAAACAGTGCTGTGCAACTGGATATCCACGTGAGAAAGAATGAAGTTGGACCTTTACTTAACATTGTGGAAAAAACTAATAGAAAATGGTTCAGAAACTTAAATGTAAGAGTCAAAAGTATATGTATAACACTTAAAAGCAAACATAGGAGTAAACCTTCATGACCGTGAGTTAGGCAATTGTTCTTTGATATGACCAAAATCACAGCAACAAAAGAAAAAAAAAAAGCAACTTGGGCTATATCGATATTAAAAGTTTTTTGTTCTCCAAAGGACACTACAAAAAAAAAGTGAAAAGGATGGGAGAAAACATTTGCAAATTATCTATTTGATAAAGGACTAATATCCAGAAAATATAAGGAACTCTTACAACTAAATAATGAAAAGACAAACAACCATTTTTAAGAAATGAATAAGGATTTGAATACCATTCTCTACAGAGTATGTATAAATGTCAATAAGCACATGAAGAGATGCTCAACACCATTAGTCATCAGGGAAATGCAAACGAAAACCATGATAAGGTACCACTTCATATCCACTTGTGGCTATCATTAAAAAGTGGGACGGTAACAAGCACTGATGGATGTGCAGATACTGAAACCCCCATATTGCTGATGGGGATATAAAGTGATACAACCTCTTTGAAAAACACTATGGCAGGTCCTCAAAATGCTAAACATGGAGTTATCGTATTACGTAGAAATTTTACTCCTCAGTATCTACTCAAGAGAACTGAACACACATGTTCATCCAAACTTGTATACACATGTCGTAGTAGCATTGTTCATAACGGCCAAAAAGTAGTAGCAACTCAATGCTCCATCAACTAATGAAAGAATAGATAAGCAAATGTGGTATTTTCATACAATTAAATAATAGAAAGGGATGAAATACTAGTACAAACTGTAGCATAGATGAATCTTGAAAATATTATGCTGAGAGAAAAAGCCAATCATGAAAGACCGCATATTAAACGATTCCATTTATGCAAAAAGTACAAAAGTGGTAAACACCTGGAGAATTACAGGGATGAAAATGCTGCATAGTGGTGATTGGGGCACAACTGGTTAATATACCAAAACCACTGAAATGTAGCTTTTAAGGAGTGACTTTTATGGTATGTGACTTACATATCAATTAAGCCGATATAATTAGAAAAAAGATCCCTTTGATTACATTGCAAAGTGTGATTTTATGAGAGCAAGGACTGATGTCAGGTGATCTTTCATTAAAAATTTTTTTTATGTTTTATTTATTTCTAGGAGAGAGAGAGAGAGAGACAGCGTGAGCAGGGGAGGGTCAGAGAGAGAGGGAGTCACAGATTGAAACAGGCTCCAGGCTCTGAGCTGGCTGTCAGCAGAGCCCAATGCAGGGCTCGAACCCACGAACTGCGAGATCATGACCTAAGCGAAAGCCAGCACGCCTAACCGACTAAGCCATCCAGGTGCCCCATGGTGATCTTTCATGTTAGATGGCCAGTGAAATATGTCCAGCAAATGAGGGTGGCGATTTGAACAAAACTAATCCCATTTCTTATTGTTCTGCAAATATCACTTCAGCTTTCCAGAACAATATGATCAAGAAATCCAGTGCTTTTGCCTTAGGTGGTTTCAACATTGCATATTTCTAAAACCTGGACCAGTTACCCTTCTATGTGGACCAGTTACCTTTAAAGTAACAGAAATTTCTGTCACTGAGTCAAGGCTGATTTGAGATTAGGAGGCAAATTCTAAAGGTAGAGATCTTTAAATCACTGTCTATGAAAATCAGAGGTAGAATAATAAACTGGTCTATGTGTCATTGATGCTTTTATAATGATACTGTGATTTTTTTTAATGTGAATTTATTCTCCTATTCCTAATTTGTAACTTACCCAAAGCAATTGGTTTCTCTCAGTTTTATTAAGATTAGGTGTTCCTGCATTAGGAATCAATAGGATATCCTGAGATCATCAGTTCCCTAAACTATGAGAACCACTGTCTAAGAACACTAATCTGAACACATCCTGAAAAGAAAAAAGGTAAAATCTGCAAAGTCTCTGCTTTCACCCTGTTGCAGCATCTCCTTCATCACACAGCTAATCTAAACCTCTCTGCTGTTTCCCACTATCATGTGTATCTCTTGTCAGCAAGATCTGCAAATTACCCTCTAACCATTCAATTCACATCTTGTAGTGTTTAATGTCTGTCTTTTTAGTCTTTTCTGTACATTAGTTCCTGCCAAATGCTTTCTTTGAAGGGAGAACAAAATAAATTCTGGCCACTAAGAAAGGCCAGACCTAATTCCATCTTTAAAATGTTAAAGTGATGAAATAGCATTTTACTCCTTTTGGACCATAGTTGTGGAAGGGAGTGGAAAGTTTGCTAGTTCATATAAACAATCCCATCAACCACACAGGGAAAGAAGCCTGAGTAAATGCATCGGGTCTGGCAGTCTTAGAGGAAAGTTACACTTTCTAAAGTTCTAGCTGGGAGCAAACTTAGAATTTGTGTAGTGTCAGTTGTATCTATTCTTGGCAACCTTTAAATCTGTAATAAAAGAAATTTAAAACCATCTTTGAGGTCTTCTTCAATCCACGGTCACTCTCAGTGAACACCATTTTGAGGAGCACAGAATCAATGAATCATAAACAGATGGGTTAAATTTCTAATAAAATACTTACAAGTCTTAAAACTTAGAAAGCAGTATGTTACTTCTCTTATTTTGAACTTTCAAGTGGAAAAATAGTGGTTGCAAGGTATGTGCCAATGTCATATTTCTCCCTGGTCTCACTGTCCCTTGGTAAGCATCTTCAAGAAGAGATGTGAAGTCAATCTCACTTTTGGTTGGAGAGGTGTTCCAGTGAACTGCTTTTTCTTTCCCCCTTTCAGAAAAAGCTGCCGGAAGACCCTATAAGACTATGCAGTCGTGGGGGATCTGAGTATAGAAATTCAAAGTGACCGCGTCTAAGAGGACATCTTTAGTGGCAGCAACTACAGTTACAAACAGTTACACCAACTAATTTTGTGTTGGGGAAGAAAAAGAAAGAGGGAAAATCCTACAAGGAGAACACCAGGATTATAATTCAATAGTCAATAGGTTCCATGCTGTGCTCCTGCTATTAATTTGTTGGGTTGACATTTCAAACTCAAGAAGCATTATGACAACCTCTTATGCTCTTCTTCTGTCGCTCATGTGGCAGTCTTCTCTGAGGTGATGATAATGAAGTGCAAATGTTCTGCTTTCTTTATCTCTGGATGAGAGAGAGAGGAAGGGAGGGAGAGGGAGAGAGGTAGGATCACAGAAATGAGAATGAATGACAAAAGAAAAAGGGGAAGAAAGGGAAGGAGTGAAGGCTTGTAATGAGAGTGAAGAAATGAGTCACTGGAGAAGTCAAAGTGAGAAAGGATAGCTGTGTAACGCAGAAGGGCACAGACATTTCTTTCTCATTAGGGTTTATTAGCTGCAAGGAAATGGGGCATGAGAGAAAGTCATTGTTCTGTGGAAGAGAGGAAGTCCTTCATTTTATTATTTTGAGGGGTACAGCTTCAGGGCTCTCTACATCCCTTCCTCCCTCCCTTCCTCCTCCCACCCAACCAATATTACTTATGCTGTTTTGCATACTTCTCAAGACTCAGTGAGTATTTTTAAAGTCTTTTGTGGATAAAGCCAACAATGCCATATGGAGAAAGAAGGAAGAAAACATTCTTTTCTGAGGTTCCATCACTAACTATTCTCTTGACTGAAATATTCTTGACTCAAAAATAGCTGATCAAGCAGTACTGGTATTCCCAGTATGGGAGAAGCCATGGAAGATTAGCATTTTGAACAAGACTACCTTTATTATAAGCAGACTGAAAAGAAGCTATCACTTTAGTGATTTAAGTAGCAATAAAATTCTATTTGGCTCCAACATAGCTCCTCACATTTTTATGCCACCTACTAGAAAGTTCTCCTCAAATTCTTTCTTCCTTTTAAATAATGGGTATTTAACTTGAATTCTTGGCTGTTTTCAGGGCACTTGGGAGAAAACTGAAGTGTACTTCATAAAAGAAAGCTTATGAGATGATGGGGATGAGGTTAGGTGACTGAGGATAAATACTTTTGTTTATTCTTTTAAAGAGGTTTTGGTAGAGGAAGGAATCAACTAATTATTTGTTACTACATTTGACAGAAGGAAGATAATATGTTCTAAAGCTTAAAGAAGTCCATGTGATTGCAACAGGAAGTTATCCAATAATGTAGCAGGCAATTTCTTTCTTTTCTTTTCTTTTCTTTCTTTCTTTCTTTCTTTCTTTCTTTCTTTCTTTCTTTCTTTCTTTCTTTCTTTCTTCTTCTTTCTTTCTTTTCTTTCTTTCCTTTTCTTTTCTCTCTCTTTCTTTCTTCCCTACCCCCCTCCCCTCCCTCCCTCCCTCCCTCCTTTCTTCCTTCCTTCCTTCCTTCCTTCCTTTCTTCTTTCTTTCTTTCTTTCTCTTTCTTTCTTTCCTTCTTTCTTTCCTTCTTTCTTTCTTTCTTTCCTTCTTTCTTTCCTTCTTTCTTTCTTTCTCTCTCTTTCTCCTTCCTTCCTTCTTTCTTTAATGTTTGTTTATTTTTGAGAGAGAGAGAGAGACATACAGAGCACGAGTGGGTGAAGGGGCAGACAGAGAGGGAGACACAGAATCCAAAGTAGGCTGTCAGCACAGAGCCTGAATCAGGGCTTGAATCCATGAGTCAGGAAATCACGACCTGAGCTGAAGGTTTATGCTCAACTGACTGAGCCACCCAGCAGCCCCTGAAGCAGGCAGTTTCTGGTTGTGGTGAACTAAAAGAGGCTGGATGTGACCCAATATCAGCAATATTGTTTAAGGGACTCTTGTATTGGGTAGAAACCCTCCCTGTCTCCAGAAATCCCTTCCAATATCCTACTTTTTCTCAAAAATTACAGTTTATCTGAAGAAGCAGCTTTCCAATACGGACTTTGCCTTAATATAAACCTACCAAAGTTCTCTAGCTGAGAAAAATTTCTTTTAGATTTTACTTGAAAACTTTATTGCTTAAACTCTCTGATCTGGGAAAGGGGTTCTATTGAAATACATACAATGACTCCAATCACTAATTAAACCCCTAACATCGCTGGAAGCCATTCTGGGTGAAAAAAGTCAATGGCTTCCTCCAAAGTTTCATTTATGATGATTCCATCCAAGCAACTGGACTACAATCTCTCTAAATAGGGAAATCATAAAATTTGAGTCCAAACAAAATCCTCTCTCCTACTGTCATTCTATATTCTATAGAGTTTAGAATTCCCAAAGATAGATTGAGTATAAAAAATATTTGCAAAAAAAATGCTGAGTGAAAATATTTTTAGTAGGAAGAGATCAATCTTAACAGCCAACATTTTTCCATATGAAGTTTCTAGTTAGCATAACATACTTACAAATCCTCCATACCATAAATGAGGAAAACATGGTATATATGAATTGCAAGGGAATAGGGATAGATATAGAAAGCTGTGGAAATGTTGCTTAAGAAATTCTGCACCAGGTTGTGAATACATGGGCAGCAAGGTGAGGACAACAGGATTTGAGGAAGTGACACACAGGATGGTTGAGCCTGTTTGGGTGTGATTTAGTCAGGGAAGTGTCCGCTGCCTAAACCCAGGAGAAATTCAATGTATGGTGTTTTTTAGAACAGCAGTGTAAAGGTAACATAATCATTCTGGAAGCTTTGTGAATAAAGGTAGGCTTGTGATAAGTATATTAAAGGAAATGGTTGTAATGGAAAGGAAGATAAAAAAATCAAAGGCAAACTTCTAATACCAAACATTGTCTAAAACCCAGAGGAAGAGACCTGGCAAATCCTTGAAGAAAAACTTCACCTGTGGGAAAAGTGCACTGTAAGTTGCATTTGACCATCAAGCTCTTGTCATTAACAGCATCAGAATGCTTGATATTGGAAAAATATAAGCCACATATATTAGATTTGATTATTTTCCTGTCAAGCAAGTTGAGGAAAATTAGGGATAAAAAACTACCATGGGTACCATAAAACTTTCATTGATCTTGAAACAGAATGTGAAATTCTCGTGAGGCTGTGTGAGGTACAAGCAGTGTTTGAACATGATGCTGATCAAACTACAATTTAAAATATTTTATGTGGTTATGTAAAACTTGTAAATTGTAGCAATAGGTAAGCTTTAGATGACAAAGCTATATGAACACATTGGGCAAAGAGACAAATTTCTACATTGTGACAACACCGGTAAATCTGCTTTACTTGGTAAAGTTCTGCTAGATAGAGTGGGTAGAAAGGGCCGAAACAAAACAAGCCCCAGGTCTGCCACTGGCTGTGTGATTGTACTCAAGAAAAATTAATGATCTGATTTTCATGAGCTACCATTTGTGTGTAAAGGAAGGACCACATATGAAGAAAATAACAACATGATAATCTGTCTCATAGAGTTGTTATAAGGATCCAATGGTATAGCACATGTGAAAGCATTTTCTGAAGTATGAGGTGCTGTGGAATCGTAAGTTATCATTCATCACTAATCAAACACATTCATAAGTGGTTCCAACAGTCACCTCAACTGTAAAGGGCAACTTCAAACCAGGGGCTGCAAACTAGTTTCCTTGCATATTCAAAACTTCATTGTTGAGGCTATTCTGGGGATGGTTTTCATTTTTATCAAAAAAGGATCTGGTGAACCTGTTAATATAATAATAAGCTGTGGTCCTTTCAAGATTAGTCATTGAGTTTAACATCACACCACTATTAGAATAAAGATCCTTAAAAAGGACAACATTTAAAAGAAATCAACAAACTACAGTGGAGAAATATAATGCCAACAAAAACAAATGATGTGCTTTGCTCTTTTTTCTTAAATGAAATTGAACCTTTTTCAATAAACTCCATTATTTATTTTCTTTAAGTTACTCAAAGTTATTCAATTCTTGGTTTGCATTTAAGCAAATATGTTGTTAAATCAGAGAAACAGGTAAAAACCAATTATGTATAAAGCAAATGTCCCCACAGTATATATATATATACACATATAATATGTGTATGTATATATATATATATATATATACATACACATATATACATATATTTATCAAGCAATATTGATAGTATTTTTGGTAGCAATTAATAACTATCTGGATAGTATTTTAGGAATGACCATTAAAAATAAAATACATAGGAGTGCCTAGGTGGCTCAGTCAGTTAAGCATCTGACTTCAGCTCAGTCATGATCTCACAGTCCGTGGGTTCAGGCTCTGCGTTGGGCTCTCTGCTATCAGCACAGAGCCCATTTTGGATCCTCTGTCACCCTCTCCCCCACCCCTGCCCCCACTGGTTCTCTCTCTCTCTCCCTCTCAAAATAAATAAACTTAAAAAAATAAAAATGAAATAAAATATGTTAGTGTCAATAAACTTCGTTCTGCAATTCTATCTTAGCAACCATAACAAATCACTTCTTTTTTTTTTTATTATTTCCTAGAGTCCTTTAAAAGACCAAGTTGTTTTTGAGCCTAGTACTTTTCCAGTTCATTGACAAGTAAGGGTATGAAATGGAGACACTTATAATATAACTCTTAATTCTTGGGGCGAGGATGACTGACAGTTCCCAGGTGCGCTGATCTAGAGATGATATTCTCCGGGTGGCAGAGCATGGGTCCAGGGTAGATTTCACAGGCAGTTAGGTTGATGGCTCTACAATTGCTTCCTGGTCTGTCACTTGCCTGTCTGTTGATGGGCTTCAAATGGACTCTCCAGGTCCCCTTACGTGTAATTTTTTCTTGACTTCTCTTTGATCCTGAGGTAATGGAGCATTTTATCAATTTCAGTAAATGGGTCTTGATCAGATTTTTTTTCCCCCAGAAGATCAACATTCTCAGCTGTTCAGTCAGGGAAAGCAGGAAAAGAGGTGAGGCAGAAGGCCTTTTTCTGTCTCTGTGTGCTTTTTATGTTAACCTTTCTAATGCATTCCAGGTGGCAGTGTCCCTATGGTCATCCATGTGAGAAAGCTGTAAAGAACACAGCAATGCCTAATAAACCTTGTTTAGAATGAAAGGCCCCTTATCAGAAGTCCATGCGCAAGGTGTATGGATATTGAATTTTTATAACCTTATCTATGTTGTGCTACTGTGATTTTGGCCATTTCTGGATCCCTTTTATGAGTCTTACTATAACTTATTAAGCCAGCAGGATGTATTTACCCAGAGATTTCCAGGATAAAGAGAGAGTAGAATGGTAAGCTCTAGAAAATTCAGTTATTCCTGATATTGAAAGTTTGAAGACATGTTACTTTGCTGTGATTTGGTTCATCAGAGAGGGAAAGAGAGAATTATTTTTTTTCAAATTAAAAGCAATTATTAGAATGCTACATTGGCACAAAATGTAATTAGATTTATCCCTGGCTCTTCATTAGCATTCATGGAACTTTAAATTGATTGTGATATGTCCTAGAAGAAATGGAGGAGCAGAGTTCATCTATTAGGGGAAAAAAGTTATTTCCTTTAAAATGCTGGTTATAAGACCCTATGCCTAGCCTTTGAAGTGAGACATTTCTTTAAAATACCATAAATAATACAGCTAAGGCTCTAAAATTAAATGAATAGTATTTAATCTTTTTTCATTTAAGTGCATGTAAATTTTTTGAAGGAAGCAACACTGTTGACCATGTGTAATAGACTTTTGTAGACAGTTTTGATTTCAGGCTATTTCATCATATATAGGTTATTTCCTTATAGGTGTGATACATGAGCTTTAGTGTCAAGTTGTTCTAAATTTTAAAATAAACCCCCTGTTAATTCAGTTATGTATTTATAGAATGCCCACTTATACTCAATAAACATCGTGTTTGGTATGGAGATGATAGAAGTGAATACAACACTCATCTTCATTGGTTTTCTTTACGTTTTGTCTCCAGAAATATGGATACCATGACCTTTCTAAGTCTTCTTTTCTCTGGCTGTTTGCTCCTTGTTCTGGCTGCTAGAAAACCAAATTAATAGTCCATTACTAGCACCTGTCTAGAACCGTATAGCATGTAATTTCATTATTCTTACCTACTGCTTAAGCTTTATGTTATTTTTATTTTCACTTCTTCATTTATTTAAAACTATTTTCTCATAAGCTGCCTCATATTACAGTTTAAAATAAAATGTAGCATCAATAAATGAGGAAAAAATAAATATATTCTTTTTCTCCCCCACTTGAGCATTTAAAGGGTGAACGTGTAGTGAGTTTTCAATAAATATGGGTTGACTGATTACATTCACAAAACATGTTTTTCACTAAGTATTAGGGTTTATGATTGCTGGTGTCTTGCTATGTAGGGCTAGGGAAGAAATTCTTTCCAAATATAGTCTTTTCTTTTGTGAAAGAATTGTTTTACCCTCAGATTTCCACAGCTGGGTCATTTTCCCAAGAACTAAGGTATTACACAAGGTAATTGGAGAGTGTCTCTGTGTCTTCCCTGTCGAGCTTTGTCATAAAAATGTAAGGTGACTAACTGAATCCTAACACTTGAGATGCTCAAGGCTTGTTTGCATTTTTTTTAATGTTTTAATTTTATTTTTGAGACAGAGACAGACTATGAAAAGAGGAATGACAGAGAACGAGGGAGACATAGAATCCGAAGCAGGCTCTAGGTTCTGAGCTATCAGCACAGAGCCCGATGAGGGGCTTGAACCCAGGCGTCCCTACTCAATGCTTTTTCCATACCATTTCTTGTGCTTGCTTCACCAGGACTGAATGAATATTAACCAAGTGAATCATAGTGAGAGAATGAAATAAGACCTTTTGAAGCCTCAAATATGTATTTGAAGCTAACAATACTATAGAATAACATGTTTCACATAGTACTACTAATGGATCTAGCAAACAAAATTTGGAAATATTTATTTTGACTGTAATAAGATGAATTGTATATGACTTCTTGGTTTCAGTAACATCATTCTCTGAATTATGGTCTTGGTAATTCTATCACCTGTATGTATTTCTATTAGATGAATAAATAGGTAAACAGGGCTTTATTATACAACATGTTGTAGTTGTCTGATATTTCAGTGGGTGTTCTCACTGATGTAGACATGTACACTGTGGGCCTTCTTACTGTACTGAGTCTCTACTACTTTCAAGATCCTGCATTCAATGCATACTTGGATATAACATAAATCCTTATTTGGAACTTGCCTTAAATTGTAAGTGACAACCTAATAGAGATAATAGGAAAATTACTGTCTAACACTTTCATAATTATTTGTCTGTAAGTGCCACAAAGAGAAACAAATAGTAATGACAGTCAAAGTTTATACAGCATTAATTATGTGCTGTATAAACACATCTTAAGGAATTTAGATGTGGAACATTATTTAAATGTTATGAGAACTATGTGAGGTAGATAGTAATATCAATCTCATTTCCATCTTACAGAAGAGAAAAATTAAAAGTTTAAGTTAACTGTTTTAAGGGGGAACATGAAGGAAACAATAAAGAAATTATTTTGGGATCTAGAGCATTTGATAGAATAAATAAAATTGAGGTTGGGGTATCATCTCACAAAACAGATCCTTTAATATCTCATTTCACAAATATTTATTGAGTACTGGTAGTAATTAAGAATTACCTTAGGAACTGGTGGATATAGCGGTAAACAGTGATATTATGACATAATTTCCTCTAACTCCTTATTTTACTAAGTTGAGTTGCAGAGGACTGAGGCCACATAAAAATTTGTAGTTAATATGAAAGAATATTTTCTACCTTTGTATCATTATCAATTTGGTTATCTTACCCCCAATGCCATGATGTCTTATGCCTTCTCCATATTAGTTTATTTATTTTGAGAGGGGGAGAGTGAAAGAGTGTGGAGTATGAACCACAGAGAGGCAGAGAGAGTCAGAAAGAGATAATCCCAAGCAGGAATTCTCTGACATCGCAGAGTCCAGTGTGGGGCTCGATCTCACGAACCCTGAGATCATGACCTGAGCTGAAATCAAGAGTCCATTGCTTAACCAACTATACCACACAGGTGCCCCTCCATATCACTTTAAATTCTGTTCTGGAATTAAATGTTTTATCCTCTGTTTTTATTGCCTTCTCCTTTTTACTGAGGCAAATTTTACTGAATTACAACCTCTTAAGTGGATAATGAATGCTTATGGAGTAAATTAATGAGAGTTAATGAAAGTTAAAGACAGATTTAGATTCTGGGATTTCATACTTAATACTCTCTTATCCTAAGATCCAACTCTTCCAGATATTTGCTTAACAAATCTGTGTGTTCCATTATTTTTTAGTCTCTGCTCTGACCATCTTATTTAATAGAGTAAGCTGTTCCTTATCCTGCCCAGCGCTCATGATGTCCTTTACTCGGCTCCACTTTCTCTTTTTCCCACAGTACAACTGCCTTACAACAAAACATTTAACTTACTTATTTGTGATGTTTGATTTTTTTTGTCTGTCATGCATTTTTAGAAAGGAAGTTCTATGAAGGAAAGAAGCTTTGTTTTCTTCACTGTTGTGTCCCAACTGCCGAGAACAAGGTACATGCTCAACACATGCATATTGAATATACGAATAAATGACTAAAAATACAGAATATAAAAGTTCAAGGGAAAATATAATCAGTGTCCTCTCTCACCACTGTTCACTTTTACATTTTCTACAACTCTAATTCAGGTAAAAAAATACCAAGAGAAAGAGGGCAAAATTAAAAGAAACAAACAAACATGATTCTACTAGTGAAAGCCTCTTCAAATCCAAATCTGCATCCTGGACTTGAATCCGGACAGCCTATGACGAAAATGTCATTGTAAGTTGGATTAATAGGGGTATAACTATTGGCAAGGAGAGACCATATAAGTTAACTGGCTTGTTCTTATATTTTTGATGGTTGTTGATAAATATTGCAAGTGAAATTGCCAGAATTTTCAGAGAGGAGTCCGGAGTCTGCACAGAGACTTAAAAGAGCAAAGCTTGCAATTTTTAAGAGACATTTGGTTTATTAATAGAACATTTACAGAAACCTCACAAATGCCCACTCCAATGGGAAGGACTTGAAGTGAAATTCAAGATAAAGTCTCACTATGTAGGTTAAAATCCTATTCATGTTCAAAATCCATTTTGTTCCATGGTCTCAAAGGATAAGAAACCACAGAGCACAAATGTACTTCAGACTCACAGAACCTATCCAACACAGAGTTTCTTTCTGAAAACAAGGGGTCAGGTATTTCTTTAAGGAAAAAAAGAGTCAAGAATATGGTATCATCTTCAAATATTCCCATTTAGAATGTATAAAACTCTTTCTAAAATATATGAAGAAATAAATGGATTAAATTATAAAATCAAAGATCTCAAAATAGACTTCAATAATGAAAGGGGTATAATTAGTAGCACCTCAAGGATAAATGTCTATGTAATTCAACAAATATTTATAGTAATAAATTATATTAATATATTAATTGAGGTATTGTATACTTAGATGATAGAGTTTAATCAAATAAGTTGAATATGTCTGGCTTGGGTTTTCACTACTTATTTTATTGGGTGTAAATGCTCTTGGGGTTTTGTTTGTTTGTTTTGAATTTTTTTTTATTTGAAGTCAAATGAAACTGAAACAAAATGGAGAGCATCTGAGCAATATGTTTTGAGTTTATAGTTAGAAATATCAAATTTATGTTTTGACTAACTTAGTTCAAGTATTTATGTACATTTTAAAAGTATTTATATAAGCAACATATCAATGAGTTTTAAGTTATGAGTTTAACTGCAAATGAAAGAAAAATAAGTGGTAATAAAGCAAAACATACTAAATATTTCTGAAGGACCATGGTAAATAAAAAAATGTAATGGTTAAAAAATTGTATAGTATTTTAAAGAGTTTCACTTGAAAATTTGTTGCAGGAAGCAACAGCAGGTATAATTTTTTTTTCTGAAAGTATTCCAAAGGAAAATAAGAGGATGGTATAGTTGTTTAAAAGGAATACCAAGGTAAGGAAGCTTGGGCTTCACACTGCAAAATAAGCACAGCTACACATCAATACAGTTTAATGGCAACTACAATTAACATTTTACCGTCAAGTGTGTCTACTGTACAATGTTATAAAGCTCCTACTATATAAGTGAACCCATAAAGTTGTAAAAATTGACAATTTTCAGTAAGGATGCTTTCTATCAATATATGAGTAGCAATATATGGAGTTAAACACACTATCCAATTATTGATCTTTTCCACTTTTATTTAAAAATAATATTCCTTTAGTCTCATCATTATTTATTTTTATTATAAGTACAGAAATAACACTAAGCTGTGTACTAATAAATATATTTGAGTCACCACTACTTTTCTTAAGTTTATTTATTTATTTTGAGAGAGAGAGCAAGAGAGAATTCCAAGCAGACTCTATGCTGTCAGGGCAAAGCCCAATGAAGGGCTTGATCTCGGGAACTGTGAGATCATGACCTGAGCCTAAATCAAGAGTCAGACACTTAGAAGACTGAGCCACCCAGGTTCCCTAGTTGATCACTACTCTTGATCAATATTTCTGTAACAACTAATCCCTAAGATAGTATGTGTGTAATTACGCTCCCCCAACATTCCTAATACATGTTTTTATATCTAGCTGTGTTTTTATATCTAGCCAGGTGTGTAGCTACATATACATATGCTACCTGCCAATCCCGAGGATGCTTATAAGTTTACACTTTATTGGGGATATTTCCTTAAAACTTGTGCTTTTTAAATAACTTTAATATCGGGTCAAGTTCAGTGTGTAGGTAGTTTTACAAACACTGTGATCTAACAGAACAACATAAAAAAGATTTTTTAAATTTTATTTTATGAAATAACTAATATGGAATGCTCATGCCTCACTAGAAAAAAGATTCTTTTTCCTTTTGAACTATTTGTCATAAAGTCATTATTTTTTTAAAAAGGAAAGTAGAAATATACTGCTTAAAGGACAACTGGCTCTGGCTTTGTGGAGCTGAGTCAAATGTTTTCTGGCTGTTCCTTCAGATAATATTCCTGTTTGGATTCAGTGATGTATTTTACTACTACTTTCTGCATTATGCAAACATTCTCCAAATGCACTCTACTTGCAGCCCAAAATAGAAGACCAATTCTATTGCTGACAACACAAGGTCTGCACCATGGTTCAAGACTAAATGTAAAGGAAGCTTTGATGAGCAAGACTCAGACTTTAGAATGAACTTCTATTAAGGCAAATGAAAGAGGAAGAAGACAGCATGTCAAGTGTTATTCTATTCCTGGCCCTTTTGCATGCATTTCAGATCTCACAACATTACTGTTGAGGCTGATGGAACTTACCTGAGATCCCCTATCTTCACAGCATCTGATCTTGGAAGCTAGATTTATCTTCCCTCATGCCCATGCTTTTTAATGGAGTTCGCTACTTCTCAGAAATATGTCCATGTCATTAGGACACTGACATTATTCTACGTGGTCAAATCCTCCCTTTTCATTCCAGCTCCAGTAACTACATCCCTGCCTTGAATTTCTGTGTGGAAACTCTGCCTCAGATTCCCACTGCCTTGCCATTTTTCCATAATAAGGAACAGAAGAGCCAATTAGCCCCTAAGGTAGAGAAATAAAATTACAAATGCCTATGATGTAGACCACTTCCTAGTCAGGAGGTAGTGTCCTCTGTCATTTGTATGCAAAGGGAAAGCAGATTCTTAACATCATCTACCATGTCGTGTTAGGGGAATTATTTGATACCAAAGTTGAAATCAGGTTTATGCCATGGAACACAATGCTAATTAATGTAAAAGAAAAAAATAATGAATTTAAATGGATACTATATGAAAGGCCATACTCACACCATATATTACATGAACAAGTAACTCTTCCAGTTGGTGCCCTAAGTTGTTTCAGTAGATTTCAGCATTTCTTATTGAAGCCCAAATTTGGAGTCCCTGAAGAACTCATGAGCTTCAGGGTCTGGACAAAGGGACTTTTCAAGTTTCATATCATCCTAAGACTTTGCTGCACCAGCTGTGAAAATCAATTAGCCCTGGTGAAAACCGAGCTGCTCTATGTTCTCAATAATGAAAAAGAACAACTGCACACTAGCAATTTTCTCTGTCCTTACAAAGACGAATGGGAACTTTGAATCTTTTTTCACTACTCCATGGAATTGCCTTTAACTTCTATTTTGAAAGTTGCCAGACATGCCAGGAGATTAACACAGAAGACTCTTTCGAGCGGCAGGAAAATTATACCATCGCACACCAGTGACATTTGTGACTCCCTCAGGCTGGTATGCAGCCATCAGACAGTCAAAACAAACACCTCCCAAACACATGCCAGAACTCAGCTCCCCTTTGCCTCTGCTCCCTTGATAAAAACTGAAATGGCTGATGGTACCTCATCAATTTTAAAGACTCAGTCAGTAGCTTAGATAATGCTTTAAGAAAACAACAATAGGAAAATGCTAGTAGAAACTGGTTAAGAAGAAGGCCACTGAGATGATGAGTAAGCGTCGGGAGGCCCCAGATGGCCAGCGGTTCACTCAATAAGCTTAGAGATCTGAGACTCCTCCATGCCATCCTGCCCTTAAGGGCTCTTCTGGCCCTCCACGCCAGCCTCTGCACCATTGCCATCATCGTGCTCAACATCAACTACCTTCTCTACAGAGTAACACCACAGTAAATTCTTCACTCAGTTAAGCAAGGTTTGTCAACCTCAACACTACTGACATATTGGGTGGAATAATTCTTTGTTGTGGAATTGGAAGGACTATCCTAGGCATTGCAGGGTGTTTTTGCAACATCTCTAGCCTCTACTCACTAGATGCCAGCACCCAATCTCTTCAGATTGTGACAATCAGAAATCCAGACACTAAGTTATAGTGATTTTTCCTTTTAAGTTGTGAAGAACAACAGAATTAGAGGAGTCGGGGAAAACTCATGCTATTAAAACTGTTGATTATATACCTAAACTCTGATAGATCCTGGCTCCATATTTATAAATGCAATTAATCAAAAGGTTATTCGTTTGTGTTACAACCTTTCTAGACATGTAGAGATAGATAACTAGATGGACAAAATTTTATTTTTAATAATTAAATGCAAAGATATTGACTGTTTGATTATTTATTATTTATTATTTATTTATTATTATTTTTGATATGTTTGATCAAGTAGATGTTTGATTATTTATATTAAGATATTTAGTCTCACATTGTAACTGATGCTGCATTCTCACATATGTTTTCTCCTTTGTGTCCCAGGTAAGAAAATCAAATTAGTTTCCCATATTCAGTGTAGAACCAGATGCGGTGAGTTTAAATGACTTGCTAGAGAGCAAATGTTGAGCCTTTTAAAATAAAACTATTTTTTTCTACCTGACAGTCTTTCTATATACCTGAAAAACAGGAGTCATATATTGTAACTTAAATAAAGGTAATTAAAATATACGTTTTAGGGGTGCCTGGGTGGCTCCATTTGTTGAGCATCCAGATCTTTTTGGCTCAGGTCATGATCATGTGGTTCATGAGTTTGAGCCCTGCATCAGGCACTGTGATGACAGCTCAGAGCCTCGAGCCTGCTTCAGATTCTGTCTCCCTCTCGCTGCCCCCACTCAATGCTAAATGAATGACTAAATGTTTAAAAATTTTTAAATAAGCATTTTAACTAAAAGTTTAAACTGTAAAGGAAAAATGACTCGATGAGGCTTAGATTCTTCTTCATCAGTCAAAACTGCTTATTCAATTACATGTAATCAGCAACTACCATGAGCAAGTCACCATTTTCACAGATGATGCAGAAGGCAATGAATAGTAGATTCTGAATGGGATTTATGGTTAGTTTTAATAGTGAGTAGCTACCAAGTAGAATGTGGTAGATTTCAATACTACAATGGTAGCAATAGGTACATGTCTCCCATACCTGTATGGATAACCCATTGATCTTGCAGTTTCTCCTGACAAGTGGTAAAGTATATTTTTCCACTCTCTAAATTTGGGCTTGCCCAGTTGACTTGCTAATGAGCAGAAGCTTGAATGTGCTACTACACTGGGATTTGATCTTCCTTTGAACTCGGCAACCACCATCATGTAAACGAGCCCAAGATAGCCTGCTGGATAATAAGATGTAGAGGCAAGTAATTGCTATTGTCCAAGCTGACATCATGCTGCCTTCTCGCCTGTGAAAGTGAAAGAGAAGATGATAGATTATTCAGCCCAAGCCCAACCACTGCCTGACCACAAAGATTATGAGTTAGCCCAGAGGAGATGTGGAATCATGAGAGAGAACACAGGTTGTTGTCTTAAGCCACTAAGCTCTGGAGGAAAAAAAAAAAAAAAAGCCAACTAATACACCTACCTATGTCAGTTGTAAGCAATCTACTATAACAAGATGGGATATCAAAATGAGCTTGTCACATAGTCATGCTGTATTTAATTTAAGTGGTTTGTGAGAAAAATGTAAGTTACAGTTGGGTGTTCCTATAATAAATTGAAAGTAGTAATTGAAGGAGTAGAAATTATATAAATTCTGTCAGATTCTATTGCTCTTAACCCACATTCTTCATCGTCATCATCGTCATCACCACCATCATCAATGTCGTCATCATCATCAGTTTTGACTACTTACTCTTACACTAGCAGTGTTTTACCTGTCTTACTGTCCTCATCTAAAACATGGAGAAAATAGTAATACCCACTAACTGGAGTTATTATAAGGAGAAAACCTGGCTCAAGGGGTATGCAACTTGTTCAGATTCCATAGCTGATAATTAGCAAAATTAGAATTTGAACCCAGCTCTTAATTGCTTCATAGGTCATGTTCTCAGTCATTACTCTCACAATATTGCTTCAATAGATATGCAGTTTCTTAAACTAGATTCTGTATTTTCCATCTATCCATCCTTCCTACATCCATCAATCTACTACTCATACATGAATGGATGCATTCACTAAATTTCAAGTATAATATGTACCATCTATTATTAATGTAGAATTAACAAAATATACATGGTACTAGCTCTTTTAAAGCTGACACACTTTACCCACCCTTACCTCTTCACCTCCTGCCTTCTTCAGATCACATATTCTGATTTTTCTTTTTCTGTTTTTTTTTAAGTAGTCATAGAGGTTTACTTTTAAAATCATAAGACTCTTAGAATTCATGTTATTCAGGATTCTCCAGAAAAACAGAACTGAAGAGATAGTCATATAAGAGACAAAGGATTTATTACAAGAAATTGGCTCATGAAATTACAGAGGCTGAGAAGTCCTATGATGTACCACCCGGAGGCCCAGGAATGCTAATAGTGTAGTTCTAGTTCAAACATGAAGGCCTAAGAACCATAAGGCCTAAGGAGCTTATGTTATATCTGAAAACAGAAGATGAATGTCTCAAACAGAGACCTAAAACTTGCCCTTCTTCTACCTTTTTGTTCTATGTAGGTCCTCATTGAGTTAGACGATATCCACCTGCATTGGTACTAGCTATCTTCTTTAGTCAGCATAACAATTCAATTGCTAATCTTTTCCAGAAACATTCTCACAGATACACTCAGAAGTAATATTCCACTAGCTATCTGGGCATCCCTTAGTTCATCAAATTAACACATAAATTAACCATCACAAAGCTAAAGAGGAACTTCAGGTACTTCATGCAATCCAACCCAATCAGTGATCATATCAGGAAAGAAAATTCTTGACAAGTTTATATTTTAAACAAAATGTATCATATATACCTACGTGTGTGTGTGTGTGTGTGTGTGTGTGTGTGTGTGTGTGTGTCCCACATGCATCTGTGGTATCCACATGCACAAACAAGTAGGGAGCATTTTCTTAGAAAAGAAAAAAATAAAAAATTAGGGGGAGGAAAGCATGTCTTTCTCATTCTTAATAGCAGAACAAGAAAGCACACACAACAGCCATTATATTCAAACATGGAATAGGATCTAGGGGTGCCTCGGTGGCTCAACTGGTTAAGTGTCCGACTTCAGCTCACGTTATGATCTCAGAGTTCGTGAGTTTGAGCCCTGCACTGGGCTCTCTGCTGTCATTGCAGAGTCTGCTTTGGATTCCCTGTTTCCCTCTCTCTGTCCCTCCCCTACTCCCTCTCTCTCTCAAAAATAGATAAACATTTTAAAAACCTGAATAGGATCTATAGATATTGAACTTCCTCTGTTCTAGATGTCACTAGAGGAATCTTATATAAATTATTTTATTTAAATCTCACCTCTAAGGTAAAGATTGGATAAAGAAGGCAGCACATGGTAAGAGCTCCCACTCCAAATCCTGAGCTAGCTACACTATACTCTAATTCTCAAAAACATCTACGTAGGTTATCTTTAAAGCCCTGCCAAGTTATTCCCACAAATATATTTTTATACCCTGACCAAAAAGGGTGCAGAGGGTACATCACAGATGAGCACTGAATACTGACTAATATTTACATGAAGGGAGACTAAATTATTTATTAACAGTTCAGTACTCTCTTTAGGATATAACATAAAATCTGTACATTAATTGTTATTTAATGTATAGAATCTGATTTCATAAAATAGTGCTAATGCAGGAACATTTCATTAATGCCTCAAAATATTATACTCTGTATCTTCTATCAGTGGTGGAGAGCATTAATACTTTCATATATCAGCATCCATACTTGAGATTAGAGGTTTATTTAAACCAACAAATTATCATCTTTTAGAGCAAAATTGCAACATAAATGATTTGTGAATTGCAAATTGAACTTGCCTGCTGGGAGCAGTAACTAGTTTTAGAGCTTATGATATAACAGGGCCACATATAAATATGTGAATATTAAAAAAAAGCCCTGGTCTTGACGACATAATTTATTCTTTTGACAAAGCTGTTTATTTTCTATCCTCCCATAAGTGTTATTTTGTAGTAAACCAAGGAAATCAAACATGACAAACTCCAGCTCCTATTGGTAGATTGTGGCACACCTACGATAACATATTTCATTTAAAGCAATTGACAAGCAAAGATTTCAGAGATCTGTAACTTACTTCAATGGTTGCTAAGTTTAATTAGGATTACAAACATCTTATTTTATTTTTTAAATGTTGATTTCTTTTTAAAAATACGTTTATTTATTTTGCGAGAGAGCACATATAAGTAGGAGAAGGGCATAAGAGAGGGAGAGAAAAAATTCCAAGCAGGCTTCACGCTCAATGCAAAGCCCTACTCAGGACTGGATCTCAGGAGATCCCTGAGAATATGACCTGAGCTGAAATCAAGAGTCAAGACGCTTCACCGACTGAGCCACTCAGGTGCCCCAAGGATTACACATATTTTATACCACATGTTATAAGAACTGTTTTTTCCAATGAATGATTCTCAAATGCATACGAGAACACTCGTCAGGATATCCACACAGTCTTCTAAAGATTCCATAAAATAGCTACTTCAGCTAATGAGAATTTGGACTAGCATCTTCTGAAATGTTTTTCTCAGGTCTGGTGCATCAGGGTGTGTGTGTGTGTGTGTGTGTGTGTGTGTGTGTGTGTGTGTGTGTGAGTGTGTGTGTGTGTGAGAGAGAGAGAGAGAGAGAGAGAGAGAGAGAGAGAGACAGATAGCATTGTGGATATACTGCCAAGTTTGCTAGAAACTAGAGTAATCACACAGGGAGTGTTTCATTTTGCTTTGTATTTTGCATGTGGACATGCTTGGCAATTTATAAAATAATCATTGGTTTTCTTAATCTTATTTTTTTTTTGTAGCTTGAACTGTGTTTCCTCACATTACAAGCATTATCTTTAAAGTAAGAATGCTTTTAAGCTCTGACCCCATTGCACATCCTCTCTGAAACAGTCTAGGTAAAACAGAAAGCAGAAAGCGTTATTGTTTTTGATTTTAAAATATCATCTTCTATTAACTTTTCTGTGAAAAGGAGACATTTAATTCAGGGCACACAGGAACACATCATTAGCGATTAATGAATGATCAGTTCTGAGCCTTGGATCTCATTGGCAAACAAATTATTGCGTGCATGCCTCTAGTGAGACAGTAGACAGAATGGAATATTTCTATTTTATCCGCGATTGTAAAATGATTCCATTAGTCCAATTTGACGTGGCCTCATATTTTGTTGTGAATGTCAACATCTGGGACAAACTCCATCAAAAGAATGGCATTTGGAAAGATAAATGCATATGCTGCTTCACCGTTTTGTGTCCATGTGAAGTGAACAACGATAATATCCTTCCTTCACTCATATTCCACAATTTTATATCCTGTGTCCAGGAATGAAAAACCTGGGAAGGATTAAGAGGGAAAATTACGTACATGGAAGCTTCCCATATAGTAGTTTCTCAACCATGAGTCCAGTATAAAATATTTTGGAATATCCAGTTCTGTCCTGCACTCCTAGTTAAAAAGTAAATTTATTTAAAGTGACATTTAAACATAGATATACTTATTTTTTTATTTATTCATGTTTAAACAAATATGTCTAGTTTTCATATCAACATATATGGAAAATGGCAATGCCATAAACCTAACAGAAAATATAATGAAGTATTTAGCAAATTTATCCAAAAAGCACTTGAAAAATTAAAAGATGAACTGTGCAGGCACTCTGGAAACAGTGTGGAGCTTCCTCAAACATTCAAAGATAGAACTACCCTACAACCCAGCAATAGCACTACTAGGAATTTATCCAAAGGATACAGGAGTGCTGATCTGAAGGGGCACATGCACCCCAAGGTTTATAGCAGTGATATCAACAACAGCCAAAGTATGAAAAGAGCCCTAATGTCCACTGACTGAGGAATGGATAAAGAAGATGTGGTATATACGTACATGGAATACTATTCAGCAATGAATGAATGAAAATCTTGCCATTTGCAACAACGTGGATAGAACTAGAGTGTATTATGCTAAGTGAAATAAGTCAGTTAAAGAAAGACAAATATCATGATTTCACTCATATATGGAATTTAAGAAATACAACAGATGAACATGGGTGTAATGAAGGAGAAGAAAATAAAATAAAAACAAAAGGAAGCAAACATTATGAGACTCTTAAATACAGAGAACAAACTGAGGTTGCTGGAGGGGTGTTGTCTGGGAGAATAGGCTAAATGGGCAATGGACATTAAGGAAGACACTTGTTGGGATGAGCACTGGGTGTTATATGAAAGTGATGAATCACTAAATTCTACTCCTGAAATCATTATTACAATATATGTTAACGAACTTAGATTTAAATAAAAAATAAATGAAAATAAAGATGAACTGTGAAATACAAGTAATATACATTAAGCTAAATTTCACTTCAATGACTATTTTACATGCAAAGTCCAATTTGGTTAGTTTAATAATCCACCAAAATAAATATTATTAACCATATCTTAGCAAATGAGATAACTATGACCCAGAAAAGTAAAATGATTTGTCAAAGGCCATCCAGGTTGTATATGGAAAAGCCAGGATCCAAACCTGGGTTAATCTGATAAGAAGTCGCACACTCCAGTTTTGTTAAACTACTGGAATGTCTTCTGATTTTTGTTCCTATGTTAAGTTGCTAGAATGGGCCAGGATGTTTGCCATGACTCCTCATACCCATATCTTATTCCCTGTCCCCAAGACTTTTCCCAGGATAGTCAATGATGAGAATTGGTTTTTATCTAAAATATGGTTAGATTTTCCAACTTTTTTGTCTGTAATTTTTAAAGTATATTTATTTCAGACATGGAAATACACTGTCAGTTGATGGATGTGAGAATGCAAATTGGAATCTAGAAATAAGATGTTTACATAAGTGAAAATGGTAGGTTAATTAGAGCCAGGAAGTCAGAGAAGCTGCTTTAGAGGAAGAAGAGCAGGTAAAAGGGACGATTTGGGGGACAGCAGTGCGTGAAGAATTGGGGAGTCTGAGAAGCACCGCCTTGCCTTCCTATGAAGAATACTGCTCTAGACTATTTCCAACCCTAGAGATTAAGTTTTCTCTGATAAAAATCTGAAAGTAACTTGGGATTTCAACCTGAACCCTATTCCAGAGATCTTATAGGTACTGATGCCCTAGAGAGAGCAAATATCAACTCAATTTCTGAACATATTACAGACTGATAACAAATTTTAAAATAAGGAGAGAAAAAAAATCACACAGGGCTTAGATTCCCTACATTTCAATAATATTCTTTATACCAGACTTCTATGAGTTTTGTAGGTATTTTAGAAGCCAGTAAATTTATTCAAACATTCAGTAGGAATAATGAAAAGCAATCAGAAAAGTAGTGCTTTCATAGTGCCTGTGGTGAAATCATATTGTAAGTGTACATTACTATTAGAAACTTTGTTACAAATACATTTAAAGATTGAATTTTTGATGAACCCATGTTGTATTATATGAAGTTAGTATTTAAGCTTTTCTGCATAGGATTTACTAGGTTACTAGGGATGAGGTGAAGGATGTTTCATATCCCTGAAATCATCTCTTGTCATGTACATAATGACAAATATAAGCAAATGCCCAGAATAATTTAAAAGTGAAAATCCTTAAGTTTCTCTATAAAAATAGAAACACAATGAGCTCCTATAGTCAGATTGTAGGAAATATTCACACTCTTCCAAATCAGTGTTTTCCACAGTGTGGTTCAAGAAGTATCATGTTAAAATTTCCTAGGATACTGCTGAAACTGCAGCTCTTTGAGCCTCATCCCAGACCTACTGAATGACTTACTTGAGCAGGAATATACTTTTTCAGGGTCTATAGTTGATATTTACTTATACTAAAACTTAAAAATCTTTCTAAAAAGATAGGTTCAAAATGCAATGTAGTCTACTATATCTTCTAGTCATTATTTTCTAAGATGAAATTAAGGGAGTAAAGATCAGTAAGTAAATACTGTCACGACACCATAATACTGCTCTTTATCAACCCTTTCTCATCCCGTCAACTTGGGAATGGGAAGTGGTAATTTCATTAGATAATAACCTTCTTATATACCATAGGAATGGTCTTGGTCCTTTAGCATCTGCCCATTTCTGCAACAGTCACTTTTTAGTCGCTCCTCTGCCACTATCCATTGTAAGATTCCTGAAAGTAAGGCTTATACATAATATCCTTGGCTCATCAGACCCTCAAGTAGAACTTTGAATAGACAAAAGGAAACTAAAAGGAAAAAAAAAAAGGACAAACTAAAAGATCCAAGGACTGGCAAGTTTGCAAAAACTTGAAATTATAAAGCGGAAAAAGCAATTTACATAACATTTCAAAAAACGGTATCATTCTTAAACATGCACCCCTGTACTACGTCTGATTTTCACATATTTGGGCTTTGTACAGAGGGCATGATGGTAAGTCATCCACATATGGTGTACACATTTTCTAAAAAAAAATGTATTTCACCAACTTTGACTCTTTTTGACAGAAGAGAAGAACAATCAAATGATTTTCATTATTCAGCAGTGGTATGATCTTTAAGAAGACAGTTATCTAAAAGCCTGAATGCACTTTTGTTGTAATTTACTGTGACAGAATCAGCTTATAGTACACATGAAGAAACACAACAACTAGGTTGTTCATAAACATTGATGATAATGAAATTTAAACTTTTATCTTGTAGTGACTCTCCTAAGAAATTCTTTCACTTATTCATACATTTAGTTATTCAACAAGCATTTATAGAGAATCTCTTATATGTCATGCATTACAATGAGCACTGGCAATAAATGCACTGCCTTTTTTTGTGTGAACTCATAACAACATACTGCCAAATAGACAAAAGATCTGTAATCTATATCACAAACTTTGTGTCTAGTCTGCTAAATTTTTATTTCCTCAAGGAAAATGTTTAAATATCACAGCTTAGCATTTTATGTAAAAAGTAATGAGGGGACATTCAATTAATTCTTCATCCAATGACATTTCACTTTATATATTTTATACAACTCAATTTTTATGGCATCTTTTGATCTACATGACATGCTGTTGTTATGTCACACAAATTATGAAAAGTGGCTTCTGTGAAATAATTCAAATGTGATACGCATATTACAAGAGCAACAAATCCCTTACCCTTTGATTGAGCTAAAGAATGAATGAAAAGTGTCAGGAAAATAGTAAGTGAGAAAAGCATAGTTTAGTTGAGTTCCATTTATGTTGAAGTCCCTAAGTACTCAGAGATGGTTGAGCTTCTGAAAATCTCTCTTCAGTTCAATGAATAGGTCTTAATTCTATTTTGTTGCTGAACTTCCTGATTTCTGGTGGTTCGACTTTTCCTTAAGTCTGTTACACACAAACAGTTGAATAATGGCAAGATACTTTCTATTACTGGTTCTTGGTTGTCTTTCTTTTCCTCAATCAATTCTGTCACTGACATTCATTGCTTCAACAGGTTACTAACTTGGAAAACAAAAAGGAGAGGTATCAGAACAACAAAAATAGAAGGATCCTTGTTTCCTGATGATGATAGACTAATCGCACCAATATGGCAACACCTAGCTCCAGACTTCATTTACAGTAGAACTCACTTCTTATTTAAACCACTTCTATTTCTATCTTGGTTTATGTGTAGCTGAATCTAATTTTAATTGATATACTTACCAAAGCCTTCTGTAATACATTTCTAACTGCATTCCTTTCCCTATCCTAAGTTATATGCCAAGAAAAGTCCTACTTATCTCACGGAACATACATTAGATGTAATACTTAATTTGCAGACCTATCCCAGGCATATTCACACTCAAATGATATACATGTTCTCACGTCAAAGGAAATGGGCTCTAACAATATCATATCAAAGATCTTATAAAAATAGTAATCCCGCCAAGCATATGGAAGTAAAAACTGTTGAGTTTTTATTACATACCCATATCCAGTTGCTTTACATGAAAAGTATAGTCCTACACAGTCAACATTTTCTATGTCCAATCAGGGCAGATACCTTCAAAGGACACACAAGCCTTTTTGTACTGTGCTGCTAGTAAGTCCTGACACCTACAAATAATGTGCACTTGACTTTGTCACTGAAAACAGCTGTACTTATCAAGTTTATAAAGGCTAAGTTAAATAAGATAAGAGATCAGAAGAAAAGAAAGCATGAAGAACTCAGATGAGAAATTCTACCATGAACTTTATTTCGAAGGACTTCCCTTCTATTTTCATCACCAATGATTTAATTTCTGAGCTCTAGGGAATGCAAGTTAGCAAACTAAAGCGAATTCATCACTTCTGAAAACTGCTGCAAGACCCCCAAGACAGAACGATTACCCCCCAAAATTGAATTTAAATAAAAGTAATTAGTTTTATCTTGTTTTTTAATTCATTTACCTCTGCACAGAAATCCTCCTGGAGTTTTGAAACTCATCAGTGATTATCCCTGGAGCTGATCCAATAATGTGAGAATAAATACACCATTAACCAATTATACATAATGACTCCAAGACATGCCAATAGTGGAATAGTTCAGGTGATTTATAAGGCTTGCTTCCAACAGCCTAGTCACAATTCACATCTTTTCTAAAAAATGCATTAAAAGTTAAGCAAGACTTTAGATCTGCTTACATTCATCTCCTAAGGATATGAATAAATGAAACTAAGCAATTTATTTAAAAATTTTTGTTTGTCACATATGAAAATCCTTGGGTGTAGTGAATGAAATATTTATTTGAAGGCAGCAGAACATAATTCAAGTTTTTGTTCTTTTGGCTTTAAGTAGGTCTGTGGATCCTGTCTTATCTGCTGAAACAGCATAAAAGCTACTGAAATAAAGGACACATCTTGGATTTCAGACTTATTAAAAATCTAGGAAACTATGTTTTCTTTTCTTTCCTTTTAAGCAAGAGTTGTTGTTTGTTAATTCATTTATTTTCCCGTTTTACTGAAATATGATTGACAAATAAAAATTATATATATTTAGGTCGACCAACATGTTTTGATATGTACTATGAAATGATTACCATAACTAAGCTAATTTACACACCCATCAGCTCATACAGTTACCTTTTATTTGTATGGTGAAAACACTTGAGATATACTCTTATCAAATTTCAAGTATTTAATACATTATTATTAATTATGCTATACATTATATCTCCAGACCTTATTAATTTTATAACTGAAGTTATACCCTCTGACCAACATCTCCCCTTTATTACAACCCTCCAGCTCCTGGTAACCACCATTTTACTGTGCAGCTATGTTTGTGTCTTATGGAGCATAATCAGATCATTATTTGAGACAATCATATCCCTCTGAAGAATAAGAGGGTAAAGAGAGTATAAAAATGAGTAGTTTCAGTTAAAAATGTGTAAAGGTTTCTGAAGACTAGGGAGAAGTTTCTACATGTTATAGTATTTGATCAATTACATAATATCAACTCCTGTGCAGTGTATTAACTAGGCTCTAATAATGGAGATTATTAAAAATAATAATAGCAATTATTCAATAGTTAAATAATATAAAATAATGGAGATTTCATCCAAATCTGAAGTCCACCAAATTCCACTACTAATGAGGCTTTGAGTAGGTTCTTCACATTCTCTAAATCTCTGGTCTTTAATTTATAAAATAGATATGATCAAAATGGTAGCTAACTGACAGGCTTTTTGAGAGATTTAAAAAAGATAATCCACTCATAGCCCTAACAGATGTCAAACACATGGTCAGCTTTCAACATGTGAAGCATTATATAATCAGGAAATACAATTTCTATTTTAACTTTCAGGCTGTACAGATTATTACATGAGATATGGGGGATTTTGCTCCTACCAATACAAACTGACCTATATATTTTACCTCAGTAAGTGCCCAATGGAAGTAAATATGAATCATTTCATGGCAACAACAACAATCGAATATATCAGGGAAGGACAGAAAGTTGTGGATGTATATTGAGTGTCTAATATGTGCCAAGTTTTATAATGTATTATTTTTATGATATTTATTTAATCGTGAAACAATATGGAAAATTATCTCCATGTTACAGAGAATGGAGCTTAAACATAGAGTGATAAAATTATCCAAAACCACATAGTTAGCAGGTAGTGCATACTATGTACTAATAACACCCTTCTCTTATTTTTATTGCATTGGGCTGTGCTTCACTGAGCGGGCATACGAGCAGTGGAAAAAGTTGGGTTGGCCATGCTGCTGACACTGTATAATTAAAGAAGTCTATCAAATGCTGAGCCATGAAAGCATTATTATTAAAATGATTTATTACATGACAAAATGAAGTCACGTTTTTAAAAATCCTACATGCCTTTTCTAGTGGCACAATTCATGAATCATGCAACGTCCTTTTATTATCACTACAGGGAATACTGGGAAGACAGCTAGTCTGATACCATGAGGCTAAAGAGTTGATAAAGCAAGAGATATGTGAGATAGTAGAGATGAAATGTAAAACTTCACCCAGATTTCTGAGATTGTGCCCAGTGGTTAAGGTGGTTTGTTTACACAAAATGAGATTTCTGTACAATTTTTTAGATATTCTAGACATTTTTACTGTGATGAGTTTGACAATTCAGTAAGAGATTGTGGAGATGTATATTAATAAAACCAAATATGTCTATAATTCACAAAATACAAAAAGCATTTCCTTGATGATTTTGAATCACATGAACATACACAGAGCTGTAACACTCAGAAAGCCAGACTACATTGGCTTTAACAATAGTAGTTGTTTTGTGTACAGACATAGTCCGGGAACTGGCATTGCTGGCATTTGCTTGGACACTCAAGCATGCCATCAGAGAGCCAGGCTCTTCCTACTTTGCCATCCTAAGACTGTTGGTCTTTCTCAACATGTCTCTCTCCTTGTGATGATATGGGCAAGTGGCAGCTTGGATATGTCACTATGATGACAGCAAGAAGAAAGGGCAAGGGAAAATCATCATGCCCTTTGCTATTAGGCAAGCAATTTTTTTCAGAACTAAACCCCTTCTCTAAATTCCATGAGAGTTTTTATTTCTTACAGGCTAGAAGTAGATTGAATAGCTATTGTAACACAGAAGGTACCTGGGAAAGTAATTAATTGGCTTTCCAGCCACTCTTGTGGAGGTGTTAACAGAGAAGGTTGGGAATGTCTCAGGGGTAGCCAATTAAGAGAGTCTGCATCAAAAGTTGAAGAAAATCCCTGTTTGCCATGATTGGGCCAGAGGTGGACAATCTGAACCCAGAATGCAAACGTGGGCATATGGTTAGAATTTAGGCATGGTGGAAAATATGTCTGGACATAAGGATTGATCTTATGCTATGTTAGAAGTGCACATGGTCTGTTTTGCGACCCCCTCATATTTTCTTTGTGTCTTCAATATCTGACTATTCATGGTCTATCTTTCCATGAAACACACTTTCCTTTTTATGCCCCTATATAACTGAGCCAGTAATAGGCATATCACAAAAAGAAAGAAGAGGGCCTTAGCAACACATCCCCTCTTCACAATATATTTCTGAGTTTTGGAAGCTGATTCCTTGAATTCTACGACTCTAAGAAGCATTTAGAAAGTTATTATTTGATGCTCAGCATAGAGAGATAGTAGGTTAGCTAAACAATGTAGAAGTTTATTTGGTTCTCTGTATCTAGAGAGTCCAGGAATGAAAACATGCTGAGTCAAGGTTGCAATCAATTCAGAAGGCATTTTTATATTTAGACTGGGCCATAAAGAGAATACAGCCCTTTTTTCACTGAAATTCTCTTAACTTTGCAAACTTTGCAATGATTGTATCAGCTCATTTCCCAGAGACTTCAAAAGTATATATAGATACAGGAAAAGATTTGAAGGAATTTCTTTGCAACATTTATAAAACTACTGTAAAGATTTATGTTATGAACACCCTGAACAGTTTTTCAATTTTCCTGGTGGTCATTATTACATATCTCCTCTCAAAAAAACTGTATTAATTTGTTCACTGCCGTGATCGTAGATATAATCTCTATTCAGGAAAGAGGACAGACTGTTTTAAGAAAACAGACAGATTCATCTTGGCTGTCAAAACAAGAGATCATGGAATTAATGATGCTAACCTTTTTATTAACGTGAAAACTCTCATGTGGAACGAGTTTACTCTAGAGGTCAGTGCATTATGCTAAAACTTCATTCCTCAGACTCATGTTTTGGCCTCTTCCCTATATGTACCCAGGGAATAAAAGAATGAGAGCAAATACTATCTGGAATTCCTCCTTTGTTATGCAGCCCATCAAACTTGATTAAATGTAGTACAAGGTTAGACAATACAGGCCATGGGAAAGGCACGACTTAAAGGTAATATGGGCTCCCCTTGTTGTACCATAAACACTAGAGCAGCATTTATTAAGAGAGCCTTTGTTAAATCCATTAAGATTCAGTAAATTTTCTTTTCTCTCTCTTCCTTTCATACGCTATGTTCTGTATAAGATCGTTAAGGAAATTTGAAATTACAGTGTATTAAATTCTATATATATATAATACATATATATTTTTTGTTTTTTTTTCCCTTTGCTCTCTTCCTTCTCCCCTTACTCCTCCCTTCCTTCTTCCTTTTAATCCTCCTTCTCTTCCCTCTTTCTTTGTAGTTTTAAACATGTTTCTTTCATGAATAAAATCATTTTAACAGACCAGGTCCAAAGGTAGAGTGCTTACTACAACATAAGGCAGCCACATACATTCCCACCCAATCCAACATTTTAAAGTTCTTTTTCCTTTTCTCAAGTATCAGAGCATTTAAAATAAAGTATTTTACATAAAACAATGATTTTTTTTTTTTTTAAGTGGAGAGAGGAGAGAAGGAGAACAAGCGAAACAGAGGGGCAGAGGGGGAGAGGGAGAGAATCCCAAGCAGGCTTCACACTGAATGTGGAGCCTGCTACGCGGCTCCATCTCACGACCTCAAGATCACGACCTGAACTGAAATCAAGAGTGGGACACAAAACTGACTGAACCACCCTGGCGCCCCCTATCGAGTTTACTCCTAATGTGTTGGTGTTCCTCTCTCAAAATTGTGGCTACTTTCCAACGAAAAGAAGTCAAATGAACATTGGTGAAATCAGCATACTATCACTAGGCAGGAAGAGTCCTTAGGACCTAACTAAAATATGCAGAATTGGGTTTACTGATGGTTCTAGTCTAAGGCTACGTATGGTTATAGGGTTAACTGATGCCTAGGCCATTAGGAGAGAATACAGCAAACTACATTTGGGTAGTTCAGTTAGATTCTTTTTCAATTCAGGGAGAACAGTGAATGCAGCCCAAGAAGTCAAGACTAGATTCAGTATGGAGATGATAAACACTCTCTTCAGTATGGTAAACTAGTTTATTTCTTATTTTCTTTGGTCATGAACCAAGAGAATATCATGTTTCCTAAGTAACATGCATTAACTTCAATCTTGGATCCAAGTGAATATAAGGAATCTGTGGTAGTAGGTTCCTGACACTAGTTTGCTCATATTTTCCTTAAATGTTAACCTGGAGGGATGGAAAGTTTTCTTTCGGGATTTTAATATACTGCAAAGATCCAATTGTACATAAAGATAAAACTAGAATTCTCGGGGTGCCTGGATGGCTCAGTTGGTTTAGCATCTGACTTCAGCTCAGATCATGACCTCAGGGTTCGTGATTTCAAGCCCCACATCGGGCTCTCTGCTGTCATCACAAAAACCACTTCAGATTCTCTGTCTCCCTCTCTCTGTCCCTCTCCCACTTGCACTGCTCATAAATAAATAAAAACATTAAAAAAATTTTAAAAACCTGGAGTTCTTATGGATAATATATAAGCTATCACATGAGGAGTATTCAAATGTTTTAAGATAAGGTATCCTCTTGAGACTTCAGCCACTATAGCCCCTCAATTCCTCATTCCTTCACTGGATGCAATTTACAAGACTGTCTTCCTAGTCCTGCTTTTTTTTTTTTTTTTTTTTTTTGAGGAAAACACAAACCAAACCTAGTCCCAACCTTTAAGTGGGACTGACATTCTCTATATATACTGAAAGTGGTATCACTGAAGATAAGACATCAAGAACTTTTATTCCATTCATAAATCTTCATCATTAAAAAGCCATTTTAATATATATTTATCACCCTTTTTAGCAAGAAATCTATCATAAAGTCCTATCTCACAATGTTGATGATAGATTTTCATAGCAAATATTTTTGCCACAAGATGAATTCAACATGCCAAGTATCATGAAATGTTTTGGCATTTGTACAGTGCCTTTTCAGTTTATTTGTTGAGTCACGTATCATCTGTTTTGTCTGCTAAGTACCCACGTGGTAACTTGTGCTAATTACCAAAATACAAAATCAATCACCATTCTTGCATTCTCTTGACTAATCCATATGCAGGGCAGAAAGGATGAACCAGTCATGATGTCAAGGAAAACATGATCCTTTTATTCTTTGAGACAAAGCATCTTTTAGGGAGTGAGCCTTCTCGGAATGGGCAGAAAAGAAATTTTAAGTGGAAACATAACAGTCTTTCTCTGCCTTTTCTCATGCTTCAGTGTCCATGGCATTTGTGACCTTTGAGTTCTATGCAATAGTAGACCAAGCAAAAAGCCAATTTGAAGACAAAATGATGACTGACATTCAAATTATGCCAAACATTACCCAGAAAATGGAAGGAATAATTTAGTTGGGTGGGTTAAGAAAAAAAAATTAACTATAAGTTTCAGTGAATCTGAATAAATAATGAATTTATGGGATGTTCCAGATGACTACCAAACTATCCCTACTAGTATTGTGGCAAGATATTTTCCTTAGACTTCAGTCTTGTATGTTTTGGAAATTTTGATCAGTCTACATTTAGATATTCTTATCTTTAGCCAGTTTTGTTGGATAATAAAAAAAATCTTATTTTTAAGATTCTTTTTGGAAAAAAAGAAAAAAGAAAAATATGAAGAATGTAGAAAAAAAAGAAGAAAAAATATTTTCACTTATTTTGCTCCATTATTTGAACTAGTTTCTATGTTTTTGACTTTCCCTGACCGAGTTATTAATGAAGAAAAATGAGGCTTTTTTAATGCATGAAGTATATCTTTTTATTTTCATTTTATTCCAGGGTTATTGAGATATAATTGACATATACATTTACAAGTTTAAAATGTACAGCATGTTGAATTGACACATTTACAGATTACAGGTTGATTACTCCCATACCTTCGTTAACACTGCTCTCACATCATATAATGTGTTAAGAATATTTAAGATACAGTCACTTAGCAACTTTCAATTATATAATAAAGTATGATCAGCTGTAATACACATGCACATTAGATCCCCAGAACTTATTCATCTTGTAACTGAAAGTTTGTACCTTGTCACCAATGTTTCTCCATTTCCTTCACTGCTCAGCCCCTGGTGACCACCACTCGACTCTGTTTCTATAAGTTTGCTTTTTAGATTTCACATATAGGTGATATTATACAGCATTTGTCTTTCTCTATTTCACCTATTTCACTCAGGATAATGCCTTAGTTGTCACTAGTAGAATTCCCATCTTTCTCATGGTTGAATAATATTCCAGTGTGTGTGTGTGTGTGTGTGTGTGTGTGTGTGTGTGTGTACATCTTTCTCCATTTTTCCACTGACAAACATGTAAGTTTGTCTTCATATCTTGAGTACTGTGAATAATGCTGCAGAACATAGGAGTGTAGATATCGCTTTGAGATTGTTTTCATTTATTTTGGACATATACTCAAAAGTATAATTTCTGAACCATATGTTATTTCTATTTTTAATTTTTTGAGAAACTTCTATATTGTTTTCCACAGTGCCTGTATCACTTCATACAGTGCACAAGGGTTTCCTTTTCTACACATCTTTGTCTACACTTGCTCTTTCTTAATTTTTTTTAATGGTAGGCATTCTAACAAGTGTAACGTGGTATCTCATTGTAGTTTGTTTTTTGTTGTTGTTGTTGTTGTTAAAGATTTTATTTTTAAGCAATTTCTACAGCAACATGGAGCTCGAACTCAAAATCCCAAGATAAAGAGTCACATGCTCCACCTCCTGAGCCAGCCAGCTGCCCCTCTCATTATGGTTTTGATTTGCATTTCTCTGGTAATCAGAGATATCCACAGAGAATCCTTTCATGTACCTGTTGCTTGTATGCCTTCCTTAGAAAACTGTCAGTTGAGATCCTTTGCTCATTTTTTAATCAGACTTTTCTTTTTTTCTATTGAGTTTGAGTTCTTTGCGTATTTTAGATATATCAGATATATGATATATACAATATCCCCTGATCAGATATATAACTTAGAAATCTTTTCTCCTATTCATAAGTTGCTTTTTCCTTTTTTTAACATTTATCCATTTTTGAGAGGCATAGAAAGACAGAGTGTGAGCAGGGAGGGTCAGAGAGGAGATACAGAATCTGAAGCAGGCTCCAGGCTCTGAGCTGTTAGGACAGAGCCCGATGTGGGGCTTGAACTCACGGACTGTGAGATCATAACCTGAGCTGAAGCTGGATGGTTAACCAACTGAACCACCCAGGTGACCCTCATTTTTTTATGTTGTTGTTGTTGTAGCTGCTGCTGCTGCTGCTGGGCAGAAGTTTTTTACTGAGATGCATGCAGTCTCATTTATTTGTGCTTTTGTTGCTTGTGCTTCTGATGTCCTATACAAAATATCAATGCCAAGACCAATGTCAAGGAGTTTTTTCCTTGTTTTCTTCCAGGAACTTTATAGTTCTAAATTTCATGCATAAGCCTTCAATTTATTTTGAGTTAATGTTTCTAAATGGCAAGGACCTAGTAATCCAATTTTATCTTTTAGGATACGGTTATCCAGTTTTCACACCACTTATTGAAAAAAAACCTATCCTTTCCTCATTAAGCATTCTTAGTTCCCTTGACAATATTAGTTGACCATATATGGATTCTTCTATTGATCTATGTGTTTATTTATATGCCAGTACCATAATGTTTGTACAGTATAGCTTTGCAGTATAGTTTTAAATAAGGAAGTGTGATAGCTCCAGCTTTGTTCTTCTTTCTAAGGACTGTCACATCTGTTTGGAGTCCTTTGTGACCATCTAAATTTTAGAATTGTATTTCTATTTCTGTGAAAAATGTCACTGAAATTTTGATAGACATTACATTGTATCTATAGATGGTTTTGAGTAGCATGGACACTTTAAAAATATTAACTCTTATCATCTGTGAACATGTGAAATCCATTTTGTGTCTTCTTCTATATATTACATGAAAGTCTTGTGGTCTTCAGTGTACATAGATCTTTTACCTCCTTGATGAAATATATTCTTAGGTACTGTTTTCATGCTCTTGTGAATGCGGTCACTTTATTTCTTTTTCAGATTTTTTTTGTTAGTGTATAGAAATGCAACAGATTTCTGTATGTTAATTTTGTATCCTGAAACTTTACTGAATTTGTAAGTTAGCTTTAAGTTTCTTTTGGGTGGAATATTTAGGATTTTCTATAGACAAGATAATCTCATCTGCAAAAAGACAATTTTACTTTTCCAATTTAGATGACTTTTATTTCTTTTTCTTACCTAATTTCTCTAGTTAGGAAATCTAGTACTATGTAGAACAGGGGTGGTGAGAGTGGGCACTCTTGTTTTCTTCCTGATCTTAGAGGAAACGCTTTCAATCTTGCATTTTTGAGTATCATGTTGGCTGTAAGGCTGTCCTATATGGATTTTGGTACCTGTACCTATACCTGTGTTGAGGTATGTACCCTCTATACCCAATTCATTGAGCATTTTTTATTAAAAAAAGTAGATTTTGTTAAATGACTTTCAACATCTATTGAGATAAATTATATTATTTTTATCTTTCATTTTATTGATGTGGTGTGCTACATTTATTGATCTGCCAGTATTGTAGCATCTTTGCATCCCAGGAACAAATTCCATATGATCATGGTGTGATCTTTTATACTGTGCTGTTGAATTCAGTTTACTAATATTTTGTTGAGAAATTTTTCATCTATATTCATCATAGATATATAGCTATTCATCATAAGCCTATAAGTATTCATGACAGGCCTATAATTTTATTTTCCTTTAATGTCCTTACCTGGCTTTGGTATCAAGGTAATACTAGTTTTACAAAGATTCTGGGAATCTTCCTTCCTCTTCAAATGTTTGGAAGAGTGTGAGAAAGATCGGCATTAACTCTTCTTTAAATGTTTCATAGAATTCACCAGTGAAGCCATCTGGGCCTGGGTTTTTCTGGGTTGGGAGGTATTTGATTACTAATCCGAACTCCTTAATCATTATTGATCTGTTCAGATTTTCTATTTATTCATGATTCAGTCTTGTTGGGTGGTATATTTCTAGAAATTTATCCATCTCTTCTAGGTTATCCAGTTTGTTGGCATAAAATTGTCGATGCTAGTCTTATGACTTAGGCCTGGGATGGCTATTGGTGTTTATTACAGAGAAGTGAAAAACATGTTTACACCAAAACCTGTACACAGACGTTCATAGGAGCCTTATTTGTATTAGCCCCAAAATGCACACAGTGCTAATGTCCTTCAACAGGTCAATGATTAAACACAAGTACAAATACACCTTATGATACTACTCAGCAATATAAATGGAGGAACTTGATATGTGAAACTATCTGTAGTCCATTTATATAGCATTCTTGAAATGACAACACTGAATTAATTTATTTTGAAATGACAACATTTTAGATATGGAGTCTAGGTTAGTGGCTTCCATACGCTAGGGACAGTGGAGGCATATGTGTCGAAGTTAAGTGTGTATAGTTATAGAGGGTAATATGAGAGATCCTTGTGCTAGAATTGTTCAGTGTCTTGACTCTGGTGTAAATATATAAACTACAAATGTGATATAATTGCATAGAACTAAATTGCAAAATAAAAAAAAAAGGCTACTATTAATAGTAGTAATGTAGTGGGAGCAAATGTGGTTCACAAAGACTGGCTCTACAGTCAAACTCAAAAGATTATGCCACTGAAGAACTGATGGCAGTACATCCCCCATGCATCCCCTGCAGAAGTCACCCACTTTCATCCCATTGGTATTCATGCTTGCAGAGGCCAGTGGCCTGAATCCCTCTGAGCTCCCTCCCCTTCTCCACCCCTATGGGAGCCCAGAAACTCCATGAAGAGCCAGAAGGACATCCCTTTCTTGCCTTTGATGTACCCTTCCCTCCATAAGTTGTTATTTTCTTAGCTATCACTTTCCTTGAATGGTCTGCTTTCCTTATGGTCCTGAGTGAGATGAACCTTTTGTGCTCCTGGAACACCATATAGTAGTCTCCAAAAACTAATCCTTATCTCTGCCACTTTCAATCTTTTATTTGCCTCTTCATGTCGCAGATGTCATGAGGGAAGAATCAATATACAGTAAAACCAAAACCAAAACTTAGTTTTGTGAGCATAATTTATTCTGAAAATATGCTTGTAATCCAAAGCACTTGTATATAAAAGCAAATTTCCCCATAATTTTTTATTATTATTTCTTATTTGCATAAGAAATAATGGAAACTCAGATAATTCGTTTCACAATCCAAAAATATTTGTATGATTACAATACTGTAATATAATAGAAAATAATAAAGAAAATACAAAACATAAAGAAAAAAATTACCCTGCACTTACCTTTGAAAATCTTCATGGCTGTTGTGAGGGAGACAAGATATGGGAGGGTTACTGTGTAGGACAACTTTCACCATCACTAATGGAATCACTGCTATCTGTAAGCTCATTGTATGCATTCGCAGGATGTTGACTACAGTGCAGTATTAATAAACTCTTGTCATTACTGTATTTAATGTAACTGGCAACAAGGCAGCAAAGGAAAAAAAAAAGGTCTCTATCTGTAGGCAGCCTGACCTGCCTGACCTAGAATAAAGCAAAATATTCCTAAGCTTATTTTTCATACGTGCTTTGAAGTGACCAAAAAAACACACTAGTGTCAATTGTGGACACCTTCCAACATTCTGAAAAGTTAATGATCTCTATCAAAGACCATGGCCTGAGATCAAGCATCTGAGCATGGGGGATGATCACCTACAATCCCACAGTGAGAAAAAGAGAGAGAGAGAAGGGGGGGGTGGAGAGAGAGAGAGAGAGAGAGAGGAGAACGAGAAAGAACCATTGACTCAGTTGTTATCATGTGATGTTCAGCATCATGTACTACTAGTATTGCAAGACATTGCTTATTTACCAAGTTAAAATTTATTAGAAATGTTTGCTCATCTTGCGGCACACTTGCCAAATTACACATAATCCAAGTTTTTACTATATACATTTTCATCACTGTATTTCTACCCATAGCACAGGGTATCATGAAGAATAGGTGCTTAATATTTATTGCACAAATATATGAATAAAACAGTGTTTGATTATTGTCTGTCACTTCCTCTTTTCTAAATAAAAAATCTCTTGAGAAAGAACTTCTTTTTCTGTTTTGTTTTGTTTTTTTTGTTGTTTTTTTTTTTAATTTCTGAGAGAGAGAGAGAGAGAGCAGGGGAGGGTCAGAGAGAGAGAGTTACAGAATTTGAAGCAGGCTCCAGGCTCTGAGCTGCCAGCACAGCCAGATGCAGGGCCCGAACCCACAAACCGTGAGATCATGACCTGAGCTGGAGTTGGACCCTTAACCGACTGAGCCACCCAGGCACCCCGAGAAAGAACAACTTCTTACCAGGAGTCACTAGTAGGCCTAAAGCAGATCAGGAAGTCCAAACAAGCTATGCTCTGAGTTTTCTATACGCTGTTCCCTCTACCTGGTCACATTTTTATTTCTCTGAAACCATCTCAAAAGACGTACCAAATTTAGTCTGGAAAATGGATGGGAGTAAGAAGGGATAATTGTCCCTACCCAAAGGGAACTTTTCTCTGAATTTGATGAGGGAAATGAAGAGGTGCTGTATTTTTATTTATGTAATTAGTACTTATATTTTTTATTATCATTTTATCCTCTGATCAAATTTCCTCTAGGGCTCATATTATAGAAGCCATCTGAATTGCTGTCTTGCTTACAACTACAGCATCTCATCCAGCAAAAAACTGGCAACAGGCCCATTACCTAGATTTGCTTTCTTATAATATGAGGCAAAGGGAGTATCTGCTAACATTTCTTTAGTGTTTACTGTATCATCTTTGCTAGATGAATTATTGCCTTTATATGAGTGAAACCCCATAATTCTAAGGATTGGTTACAATGGAGAAAACAGAGATTGGGAATCGATTAACAGATGTTCCCAAGGCCACACATCTGGTAAGGAGTGAAGCAGAGATTCATGCGTTTATATACCTCTATTCTCCATGTTCTTTATTAGGCTACATCATAAACTTATGATTTTTTTTTAAAAAATCACATAGAAGCTTAATGAATTTTTATTAAGTTAAAGTCTTTAAAACTTATGTAAGAATATTATAATTAAAAAAGTAGCAATGGCATAGTTTACCTTTGTAGATCAGTGAGAAAAACACTTTCTTAAAAAGAAAGATGGAGAAGGAGGAGAAGAAGAAGAAAAAAAAGGGAAAGAGAAAGAGAAGGAGAAAGAAGAATGAAGAATGAAGCAGCAGCAGAAGCAGCAGCACTGAAAAAGGCAAGAGTACTTTGGGGGATAGGATTATGTCACGTGATATAATCTTCTGTCTCCTGATAATGTCAAGGTCAGATGACTTGCATGCCTGGTGTTTCCGTCATGTGTGTCACTGTAAACACTAAGCAATGGGTTTTTGCCACCAATTAGCTTTCAGTCTGATTCAGTGGCACTGTATGGTCACAACAGTGTTTAGACCTTAAAATCTTAATATGTCATTAATGAACAAGAATGTAGGGTGTTAGAAATCCCAGAAGAAAAGAAATTTACAAAACAGTTTAGTCATGTATTTTCAAAGGTATCTGAATAAACTTGAATATCCTTCCATCTTCCCTTTGGGAAGTGATGACAGGTGTCCTTAAAAGGATTCTTATTATTGCAGGAACTGTGATGTTTTCAAAGAATTTTATTGAAATTATATTCTTAGAATATATGTGTATTGCAAATTATCCTTTTAGAATTCAAACTTATTACCATCATCCTGACAACACAGAAGTTAGATCATTTTAAGGAAAAAGCTCTGATGTATAAGAAATCAAAAGTCCACATGTTCTTTTATTCTTTGCATTATCTATAATCAGAAACAGTCTCTGTCAGTCTTTGTTTAGCTTACTGAGTAATCAATAAAATACAGAAAGCAATTCATAATTTTAAGGGTAAATAACAGCATGGAATTTAATATGGAATAATAGAGAAACTGAATATTAATTTTCCAAGTTTTTCTATAAAGCCTTTATTAATTTCCAAGAGAAATACAATTTAATTTTCAATTAGCTGTGGGGTTTTTTTTGTTTTTTGTTTTTTTTTTTAGAAAGTGAAAACAGTAAGAAAATTCCTGAAGAATAATTCCAGGAAAAAAATACTAGAAACACTAAAACTTCCTCACTGAGATTTACCAAGCAATTAGCTCCAGCAAAATGCTTTTTAAATTATCATGATTTATTACAGGAAAAAATATTTATTCTATTTAAATATACAGAGCTAAAGAATAAATAAAATGTAATTTTCATATTATCGATTTTGCTATGAGCAGAAAGAGGTCTATAAATTTCATGAATTCTTAGCCTGAAAATCTCTGAAGAATACTTTACACATTTTGGAAGTCATTTTAAAAATGCAATGTGAGTTAAGTCTTCCATATGTTTCACGTGCTCCATCCCTGCTGTCTAAGCATGCTGTACACAGTAGGGGCTTTCTGAAACATATAATATCTCAGAGAAGAAACTGGAATAAAACAGACTGACACTTGTAGATCTTTTCCAGATAAAGTTAAAGGGCCAGTGAAGGTCATGACACATTGAAAGTATTTCAAGATGACGAAATTTTTCTTAAGAAAAAAAAAATCTCTTGTATAATTGCTTCCAAAATGACCATCTCCTTCACAAGGATTTTTTTTAATCCTTCTTTGAAATTCCAATTCTAAATTAAGTGAAAACTGTATTTAAATGCTTCTATGAAATTTATCCTGGTTTTCATCAAAATAAAAATTTTCCCATGAAGTTGATTTGTGGCATTCCAGTGAACCAACAGGGAGAAGATGCCATTCTTTTTCTCCACCAAATTCCTTTTTTCAATTCCTCATCTGTACCACTGGATCTGAATATATTTGTCCACAACTCACAAGACATGAAATTTGGTGGCTGAGAACTAATGCTATCTATTCCAGCTTAACTACAAACACAAGAACATCTCTTTGTATAGCTGCTACGGAGGAGATATTTTGAGCAGCTGTACGATTACAATAAAAAGTTGGAGGTCAATTTGTCTTTATTCCAGATTACAGAGCTCAGCATTTGTAATGTTCAGCACTAAGAAACAGCACAGAGTAATGAGCTTCAGGTTTCCTATTTGCAATTTCCCACAGTACCAATTACCATCACTGCAGTGGTAATCTCAGTGGAATATTTGGGGGCTATTTTAAAGCCAGCCCTTGGGAGACTTCTGCTGAATTTGGACTTTACTACCTATACCCTACTACTTCTAATAACAATGATGATGATAATAATGAATACAAATTCACATTCATATTTATACTTTCGGCACACATTTTTGAGATCCATCATATGCCAGGTATTATGTTACATAATTTCATACCATGAGATAGTTACATTAATATCTCTATTTGAAGAATATAGGACCTCAAGTTAAAAAGGTATGCTGACTTGGCATTTACACAGATACTTATGGGCACCATTGGAAATGCAGTATAAGTGTTTGTGGTATTTACACTCTATATTCATGATACTGCCCTCCTCACCTGTCCTGATGGCCCTCTTCTCTGAACTTCTTTGGTATTTATGGGCACACAGCCTACATGACAACAGATCACAAACTGCAGTGCTAGGTTTTATTTTCATCCTTTGGGTGAAAAAATAAATTTTTCTCATATATAAAAGATATAATAGATGATATGATTAATATAGCAAAATAGATAACATTAACAAAATCCAAGATAAATACTACTAAAAACAATTGCTACTGTAAGGTTAGACCAATAACAATGGGATGGCAAGGAAAAGTAGGAAACCAAGTTGTAAGGATTAAGACTAGGTATGAGGGGAACCTGCATGGTTCAATTGGTTAAGCCTGTAACTTCATTTCAGGTCATAATCTCACAGTTCATGAGTTCAGTCCCCACACTGGGTTCCCTGCTGATGGTGTGGAGCCTGCTTGAGATTCTATTTCTCTCCCTCTGCCCCTTCCATTTCCCCCCTACCTCTTTCAAAATAAACAAGTACGCTTTAAAAAAACAGACTATATATGATATACCATGTAGTACATTATGTTAAGAAGTAGTAAAAATGTATCATTTCTTTTGCTGTCTAGTATAAGTGCACTTTGATTTCCTTAGGGTAAGTTACTTTCTTGGTTGGCATGTTCTCCCAGCAACTGAATCTTCCTCATCCACACTTTCTATACAGTAACATTATCTGAGACTTTGTGTCTTGAAAGCAATGGGACTGCATTCTTTAGAGCTCGTTCTTTGCAGCAGCCAGGACGTCAGCATCACATAGCCTATTCTGCTGCTCCTCAGTTCTTCAGAGCTCACTCACTTCCTTCCTCTTCCAAGCCTGCTTCTCCAGATAGCCAGTATCCTCTGGAACACTAACTTTTCAGCAAATTGCCCTGTGCTTAAATCAGCCACAGTGAAGACATAATCCCCAGACGTGGCCATGCTGTTGTGTGCAGCAGACCTTCCTTCTCATTGTTCAGGTCTTCAGCCTCTGGTAGATACTGATGGAGAACAGATAACCACTAATAGAGAATTTAATTATCACTCTTAGTCATAAGCTTACTGTTAACTTGCAGAAAGGGCACGGGGCGGGGGGTGGGGAAGAAAAATGAATTAGGCACAGTAAGACAATGCCCTCAATTTTCTCGTGAGCTCACATTGTTAAATGCCATGTAAGAAATGGACAGAGAGATATATAGCTGAGGGTCCAAAAGGCACTATAAATCAGGTGACAGGACACTTGCATAGGAATCAGAGCATCTCTGCTCAAGTGAAAAAGATAACACTAACTTCAGGACAGGAAATTGCAAGTCTTACTACCACTCGAGTGCACTTTATAATCTGTTTTGATTTGTTTTAAGAATAAAAATAATTAAGAAGTCACACGAATTCCTCAAAAAAATTTTGAAGGTGGGTAGGGGCAGAGGGAGATGGGAGACGGAGGGAGGGAGAGAAAGACAGAGAGACAGAGAGAGATAGAGAAAATCTTAAGCAGGCTCCATGCTGGAGCTCGACTTGAGGCTCAATCTCATGACTGTGAGATCCTGACCTGGGCCGAAATCAAGAATTGGACACTCAACTGACTGAGTCACCTAGGTGCCCCCCAAATTCTGTTTGGTGATCAGTTAAGTTCACTTATCAGATTCAATAAGGATTTATTAAGGCTTATTTCATGCTCATTATAATGGAGATTCAAAGATGCCAGACTATAGTCCTATACTCAGTGAGCCTATTTTAGCCAGAGAGACACACAGGATCACAAATACGTGAAAAGACCCAATGAAGAGTATGGTTAATGCTAACTGCACCATAAGAAAAGGCTTCATGATAAGGGACTTTGGGAGGTAGGTTTTGAATGGGTAGGAATGTCTTGAGAAGAGACTAACTGTAAGACACACACACACACACACACACAAAACATTAAAAGCACACATATGTAAAAATGTGTGCTTACCAGGGATATAATGTTGTCTAAGATCATGAAAGATAGAATTTGATGAGCTAGTTTTAGTAAAATAATGTTTTGGTCACAAAAGAACTTAAGTGTATCTTTAACGAAGTAAGAGCTTTTTTTATATGTAGAAGTTTACTTTAAAGAACAAGAATTCAATTTGCATATCTCCACTGCAGAATCTAGAAAGTGAAACGGACAGTGTTAAGGGAATTTGTTAACCCTCAACAATTGCATGCAAAATTTTGTGTCTGATTTTTCTCCACTTGGTCTGTGACTCCTCAAAACTGCAAACATTGCTCTAAGATCATCCAGAATCCATAAATGGGAATATAAAGTTTCCCAAATTCAGTAAGTATATCCATCAAGTTGCTAAAATCCATCAAGTTGCTAAAATCAGAAATCTGAAAGTAAATCCTTACGCTAAGTCCTAAATCACTATTCTATTTCCAAAATATGGCATCTTTATATGTCTTTTCATCTCTATGGAAACCCTGTTTACCTAAATCACCATGTTCTCACTTGGATTAATTCAAAGAGCTCCTAATGGTTTTAGCTCCCAATGATCTCTTCTCCATTTTCAGTGTAACTTTTAATATAAATCAGCTCCAATCTCTATCTTTCTTAAAGCCTTTCAGTGTTATTCTTTGAATTATGATACAATTCAAACTCTGCCAAAGAGACCACCTACCAGTCTTACCTCTCACCGTTCTCTCCCTCTGTGCTCCAGCTATAGAAATAATCTCTGTTTTCTTTCATTTCCCCAAACACAGACAGCTCATAATCAATGCAGGGCCTCTTTTACCTTCTACCATTAGCACTTTTCTTTGCTTAAATGTTACTTCCTTAGAGACCCTACCTGACACCCAAGTCTAAACGATCTCTTGTTATGGGGGTGCCTGGGTGGCTCAGTCAGTTGAGCATCCAACTTTTTATTTTGGTTCAGGTCATGATCCTAGGGTTGTTGGATCGAGCCTCACTTTGGCTCTGTGCTGAGCATGGAACCTGCTTAAGATTCTCATTCTCCCTCTCTTTCTCTCTGTCTCTCCGTGCCCCTCTCCTCTGCTCTCACACACACTCTCTCTCTCTCTCTCTCTCTCTTTCAAATTAAATAAATAACCTATTGTTATGAACCAGAGGACGTTGCTATTTATTTTTATAGTTAACACTAGTTAACACTCCTAAAAGGAGGCTAGGTACGATCAGAACATAAGCAACACAGGGTCATATTTCATGCATCATTGTATAACCAACATCTAGCATAATGTCTACCACCTATTCAATGCTCAGTAAATGTCTGAGCTTGAAACAAATGATAAGCTTGCATTCCACAACTTTCTCCACTTACATATTTTATAGGAAATGAACATTAATGGACAGCATCATCCATTTGTATTTATTTTCTTAAAGAGGGGGAATAAATGATTTCTGTATTTGAAGATTTGAGTGGACAACTTCGGGCAAATGGTAGTCAGTGGAGAAGGTAGATTAAGAACTCTGGGACTTTCATCAATATTTGTGGTAGGCAGAATAAGGGTCTCTCAAAAGGTCCATACCCTAATTCCTCGAATTTGTTAATATGCTACCTTGGATGGCAAAAGGGACTTCTGAAAATATGACCAAGCAGAGGGACCTTGAGAGGGAGAGATTATCCTGTATTACTCAGATGTGCCCAATGTAGTCATGAAGGTCCTTGAAACGGGAGGCAGGAGAGGGAAGGTAGAAGGAAATGTGACTTCAGAACAACAGTAGGAGATACAACATTGCTGGCTTTCAAGATGAAGAAGAGGACCATGAGTCAAGGAATGCTTCAGCCTCTAGATGCTGGAGAAGGGAAGGAAACCAATTCTCCCCTAAACCCCCCAGAAGGAAAGGCAGGCCTGGTGACATCTTGAACGTAGCCCAGTGAGAAAGGCATCAGACTTCTACCCTCCATTACTGTATGATAATAAATTTGCACTTTTTAAGCTTCTGAGTTCGTGGTGATTTGTCACAGCAGCAATAGGAAATAAATGCACTGCCTTTAATTAAATGTGTTCTGGGCAGCCCTTTATTATTACATATAACAGTTCCAGAAACTTTTCTCAGTCTTTAAGTGTAAAAGTGTTCAATATGGCTTATATCCTTCTAAAGCTCTAACAAGTCTTGCTTTTTTTTTTTTTTTTAGAAGTTCGTGTGACAGGTCACATGTTGGCTCTAATTGTTCACACTCAGTTCATTCCAAAGCAAATTAAACAAGTTAGGAGCTCATTAGCTGATTGCTACCCATATGCGTACTTATCAGCAGCCAGCTTTCAGGTTAAATTATAACTGTTTTAAAAGGGAGAGAGCCACCAGCTGAAATTCTAAGCACCTGTTGCTTTTCAGAGACACTGTGTCTTATCACCAAGCCACTCTCATCAGGAGTGACAACCACAGCATTTGGCCACAGCATTGCCTGAATTTTAGAAAAAAGGAGCCATCTGGGTCTAAAGCAGAGGAGATCTTGGCAGTAAGTTTCACTTTCCTTCTTCATTTTGTTCTGTATTTCAAAACTAACTTTAATTTCTCTGCTGTGATTTGCTACATGTTACAGAATAAATTTTAATGGAAAAAAAAAGATGTTTATTTCTCTACCTTTCTTCTTAGGAGTCTTCTGAGATCTCCCGGAAGTGTTTCTTCCGTGGTAATGAAGTACAGAATATAGATCTTCCCATACTTCACTGAAAGAGACATTTCACGGAAGTTTTGCTCTCAACTCCCCTTCTCTAACTACTAAATTCTTTATAGTGTCTTTCCTCTTATGCCTCTACTAGCCATTCAGCACAGTGCTCTGTAAAATGAGATTCTATGGTCTGAATTGAAAGGGGTCTTGCAGAATATCTACTCTAACCCCACAAGAGCTTCTAAAACTTTTCCATTAAATCATACCTAGTTGGGGAGAAGGTTCTAAAGCCCATAGCCCCCTCCTATTTCTATAAAGACTTACATTTACCTTAAAAATTCATGAAAATTTTGCTTTCTCTTCCAGGATATATTTGTGTCTACTTTATTATAATTGTACTGCCTCCTCTATCCCTCTAAAATGTTTTAAGTTTAATATTTTCTAAGAACATACACATTTCCCTATATTCTTTGACATATTGCTGAATTATTCAATTTGAGGAATTCTCATATAAATATAACTGTCATAAATTCACATAGATACTATGCACAAATAAGTAGGTTGCATACATTTGGCCAAAAATATAATTAGAGAACAATCTGAAACATGTCATGATGTTTAAAAGTGCACCATTCAAGAGCAAAGTCCTTAGGGCTGAATTCCTATATATAATTACTATATATCTTCATGGGGCTCAGATTTAAATGTCAATTGTTTTCACAAAGGCAGCCTACAAATACAAATAAACATAAATATAGCAGTATGGCTTCGTTTCAGAATTAGCCCTGAAGCTTTAAGACCATGAACAGTAAAATTTGAACATAATATTGAGGAAAGGAAAAAGTGCTTAGTAGTTTAGAACATTCATGGGGAGGCATTGGTAGGGCAAGCCCTTGAACTTGAAGGAAACACTTGAGTTTTGATGGTTAGTTAGGGACCTGGGAACAGAGGTTCTCTCACCTCAGCAGGTGTCAGAATTGCCTGGAAGGCTTGTTCAGGGACTCTGCCCCCCAGGATTCTGATTCACCAGGTCTTGGTAGAGCTGAAAACGAGCATTTCTAATGAGTTCCTAGGTGATGCTACTGTTGCTTTTCCAGTGACAGACTTTGGGAACCACTAAGACAGAGGAACTAAGCAGACAAATCTGGTCTGGTTCATTTTTTTAACTATGAGAGGGAAAAACCAGATGTGGCACTAACAGATAAATACTATTTTATAGTCAAAAGTACAGACTAGTGGCACATTAAAAGGCACAAAATGACCTTTTAAGATACATGTAAGTATCAGTAACATATACACAGGGTTAACATAATAGCAGAGATGCTATTCTATCATTTTTAAATAGTTATTTTTAACATTGTTGAAATATTTTACTTACTGTTTGATGCCTATAACATTTCAAACTACTAAAAGTGCAAGGCACTCTTTTCTGCTTTTTGCAGAAATGATAGTAGCTTTTTATTTTTTTAACATTAGTCTTGTTGAATTAATTTGTATTTTTAAATGATGCTTTAGTTACTCTTAATTCTTTGGAATAGATATCTTATCACCTGTCTGCATTCACAAAGGCTGAATAGCAATGTAAGAAGATTCTACTATTTTTGTCCTTTCCATACGAAGCACATTTGCCCAAGAAATGGCATATCTCAATTATTTCCTTGTTCATTACTTTAAAAGTTAGTGGAGGAATAAATTTCAAAGCCTTGGTTCCCAACATATATATTTCTTAATTGTACCTACAAAATGCCAAGTTCTAACTTAGCTCTTTTTTTTTTTTAACTTAGCAATCTTTTATTTATTTATTTATTTATTTTTATTTTATTTTTTTTTTACAAATAGTTTATTGTCAAATTAGTTTCCACATAACACCCAGTGCTCATCCCCACAAGTGTCCTCCTCCATGCCCATCCCTTCTTCCCCCTACATCCATCAGTCCTCAGTTTTGGTCAGCATTCAAGAGTCTCTCATGGTTTGCCTCTCCCCCTTTCCCCCACCATTTATGCCTTTCTTCTCCCCCTTGGTCCTCTGTTAAGCTCCTCCTAATCCTCCTATACGTGCACACATATGATATTTGTCTTTCTCTGCCTGACTTATTTGGCTCAGCATAACACCCTCAAGGTCCATCCATGTTGCTACACATGGCCAGATTTCATTGTTTCTCATTGCCAGGTAGTATTCCATGGTATAGATAAACCACATCTTCTTGATCCATTCATCTGTTGATGGACACTTAGGCTCTTTCCATGTTTTAGCTATTGTGGAGAGTGCTGCTATGAACATTGGGGTACATGTGCTCCTATGCATCAGCATTTCTGTATCCCTTGGGTAAATTCCTAGCAGTGCTATTGCTGGGTCATAGGGGAGTTCTATTGTTAGTTTCCTGAGGAACCTCCACACTGTTTTCCAGAGGGGCTGCACTAGTTTACATTCCCACCAACAGTGTAGGAGGGTGCCCGTTTCTCCACATCCTCGCCAGCATCTAGAGTTCTCTGAATTGCTCATTTTAGCCACTCTGACTGGCGTGAGGTGGTATCTCAGTGTGGTTCTGATTTGTATTTCCCTGATGAGAAGCGATGCTGAGCATCGTTTCATGTGTCTATTGGCCATCTGGATGTCCTCTTTGGAGAAGTGTCTGTTCATATCTTCTGCCCATTTCTTCACTGGGTTGTTTGTTTTTCGGGCATGTAGTTTGGTGAGTTCCTTGTAGATTCCGGATATCAACCCTTTATCTGATATGTCATTTGCAACTATCTTTTCCCATTCCGTTGGTTGCCTATTAATTTTCTGGGTTGTTTCCTTGGCTGTGCAGAAGCTTAACCAAGCTCTTTAATATTATAATTATCCCAATAGATGATTGAAGTTTGTTTTGTTTTTCAGTATTTACCCAGGACAGAAAGTTATTTAGAGACCAGCTCTATCTTGAAGATGTTAGTAATATGTTAGTTCTGCTTATTTTCTTTTTTAAATATTTATTTATTTTTGAGAGAGAGCACACAAACCAGGGGAGGGGCAGAGAGGGGGAGAAAGAGGATTCCAACTGGGCTCGGTACTGATGGTTAAGAGCCCAGTGTGGGGTTCAAACTCCCAAACTGTGAGATCATGACCTGAGCCAAAGCAGGTCACTCAATCAAGCCATCTGGGTACCCCAGTTCTACTTATTTCTAAAGCCTCTTTCAGAATTGCAAAGCTCTGTCTTTCATCACTCACATTAATAACTGAAAAACATTAACGGGTACTTACAGACCTTCTGCTCCTGTGTCTTTTAAGTAAGTAAAGAAATCTGTGGGGAAGAACCTATCCCAGCTACCCTAACCCAATCACAGGAATCCATCCTATAAAACAACAACAACAACCCACAAAGAAATTATTTACTAAACAGAGTAAATACAAGAAAAAATATTACCTCTACCCTCCTGTTCCAAGTTTTCAATATCCAAAAGCAAGCACAAAATATAGTTATTAATTTGCTTTTATCTTATGCCTTGAACCTAACAACAGCTTATTTTACCTGTCAAAAGCTATATTAGATTATGAAAACATATTTGATTTCATAGTCCCATTCTGTCCATATGTATGTGGTCACATATATACAAATTTATGGAATGAAAGTAAAAGAAACAATTTTGTAAATATTAGTCCCCAAAGACCATATTGGTATGGTATCCCTTACGTAACTTTTGCTATTTTTACTTTGATACATTTTCTTTATTTATATTTTATCCCTTGAATAAATTAATTTATCCTTTTTGTGATACAACCATCTTATTCCCCAAACTAAAGCTATTAATTCTATATACATATGTCTGAAAGTTGGTATATTTGTAATATACCAATCTAGTTTTTCTCCTGTTGATCTCATAATGTTGGCAAGATTTTATTCCAGGCACAGAAGTATTTCATGTTCCTATTACAAATAATACTATTTTATAACTTAGAGAAATTTTAAATATTTTCTGTTTGGGGGCAGAGAATATTATTTAGCGTTGTTGTTACATGGCCATGAGGCAGAACAAGAAACACATATGTCAGTTCAGGACAGAAAGTAAGAAACTGTATATCCAAAATACATTTTTTTCTTCCGGTGATGCTCTACAAATTCATTTTAGATAAAATCCAAATATATTTCTAAAACTTCAAATTTCTAGTTATTTTTGTTTTCTATTTGAACTGGACTTTATGCAATTCTAAACCAGTGGAGATTCAAAAACACCATCCTATATAGACTATGTGGCTATGAGATTAAAACTCACTGTGCAAGAAGTTTATCCAATTCAAATATTAATAAGTATAAACAATGTTGAAAAGACAGAGTCTAACAGAATGATCAGTTAGAAGCCAATTATCATGCATGTGACCCCTACTGCCTCTGAGTAATTATACGAAGAAGGTAGAAAGATAAATGGGAGGAAGACCAAAATACTTATTCTTTTACAGTAATTTAAATAATCCAAATTAAAATAAGATGACCTTAACATAAGACTGCTTATGTGACCTTGCCCTTATGTGTTAGAACCATAGACTAATTATCCCCTGATTGTCATTATATCAATAAATACCATGTAGCTCCATAATACTTTTTCAAAAATTTTGTTTTTTATATGGAAGGCAAGTAGAAATCATTTTCTCTATTGACTTCATTCATTTCTTTTACATTAGTGAATCTTAGCAGCTAAGCCACATGAATATATTAAATACAGCCCTCTAGGATTTGAAAACTTAGTTTGAAATAATCAGAGTGAGCTTCAGTTATAGTTAACATTAAATATAAAACATGAATAACAAGTCATACTAAAATATTATTAAACTGTTCATGCTTACATTTTAACAGCAAATTAATACAAGGAAGGAGAAAAAAAATAATGATGTTCCTATTATCCAACGAACTCCTGGCTAAATAAACTGTTTCTTTGAAAAAATAAAAAAAAATGTTGTCTACATTTTCATCTCAGGCTCAAGTTATCAATGTTAATTAAGTACTGTGGAAAAAATACTTCTTGCCTATCAAGTTGGTTTGTAGTTCCTGTTTACATAAGCAGTGATTTTACCTAAGATATTTGTGACTAATGATCTAATGTAACCAGGCTACCCAGGACAATCTGAGAGACCAAAAACCATCTAGCATTTTTTTTTTTTAAGAGAGAGAGACAGAGTGTGAGCAGGGGAAATGTAGAGAGAGAGAGGGGAGAGAGACACAGAATGCAAAGCAGGCTCCAGGCTCTGAGCTGTCAGCACAGAGCCTGACGCAGGGCTCAAACTCATGGACTATGAGCTCACGTCCTGAGCTGAAGTCTGATGCTTAACCAACTGAGCCACCTCGGCGCCCCAGAAAAATCTGTTTTTTAACCACAAATCATATATAAAAGCCTTCTGACTTGAATATGAGAGCTAACACTCCATGAAAATACTTATTTAAAGTCTCCCAGGTTAACAAATTCGATGGAAACAGCTGACCTACTTTTAATAAACTGGATCAATTCATTCAAATAACCAACTTTATTTTTTTTCACTTTGGTCACTAGAGAATTACTTATATGGTATGGCAAATATAGTCATAGAAGCAAATCCATCCTTCACAAATGATTTTTAAAAAACATTCCTGAATTTAAAAAGCAACATAAAACTGTTTCCTGTCTTTCCCTCCACTTTCTTTCTTCGTGTTTCATCAACTTTAGTTCTGGCTTTAACATTTCTAATGATAATGTGAAATTAATAACATCACATTCACTTTTAATTTTGGTCTTCAGGTTTTGTTTCTTACTTTATATACAAATAAAAATCGTATAAAATTCTACACACTCACCTGTACACTAAGAAGTGTGTGAGTGTGTGTGTGTGTGTGTGTGTGTGTGTGTGTGTGTGTGTGTGTTATAAGAAAAGAACTGAGACAAAACTGACTTTGGGTGAAACTAACAAAATTCTTGATATAGACCATGCTTGTAGACTGAAACAATCTAAGTGAGAAGTTCCCTGTATTGAAGTAATTATCAAAACAAATATATGAGAGTCATTTCAATGTTAATCAAAACTATTTGTTTTCACAAGTTTTGCTTTCAGATAGATGAGGCTAACACATAGGGAATCAACTTTAGTTTTCAGTTTATGCCGGTTTCCTTATGATTATGAAGGTACCTTCCCAGGAAACTATTTACACAATAGAGTAAACAAGGGTAATTGTTTTGTCAGTATGCACACACAGAATGCTGGCGAGAAAATTGAATATACACAAACCCTAATTCCCTAAAAATTGGTTTGATAATTCTGCATTTTCATTACAGATTCAGGCATGAGTTTTCTTTAAAATGTTCCTTCTTTCACTGGCATTCTTGGCTGAATTTGGTACTTGAACTTTACCACCATTTCAGGACATCAGTAAGTTTTGCATTGGCTACTGGTAAACTATAGAATTGGTAATATTAATGCAAAACCGTGGCATTCAGGATCCCTCCATTCATAGAGCGCCTCATTCCCCTGGACAACTTCCCCACCCAACCACTTTATTGAAATCGGCTCATGTTATCCCTTCCAACTTCTAGATTCCTTATATAGCTAATAAGGCACCAATTCCAGGATCACACCCTAATTCCGACCCTAAAGGACTAGACTTTTGAAATTGAGGATCAGTTAGTGGATGGAACTGATCTCTCCTCTTAGCCCTGGCTCCTTATTGCATGTGCCACCCAAAACAGTACCCAACTTAACAACCACCCAAACCTCAAGAGTGTTACCTGCATTCAAATAATACATTATATCCTCTATACCATTCTCCTTTTAGTTGCCTGCTCTTCATCCTCTGGTGTCCAGATGTTTATCAGACCTTAGGAGAAGGGGGGATGATATTTAAATATGAAAGCAGGAGGGCAGAACTGGGAATATACAAGAATATCAGTGAAAATTCAGTGAAGGTTGAGCAAAATAGTCTTGTATGCTTTTCATTATTTTTTTTATCAAAAAATTTCATATGCTATTTGTACTTTCAAAAATTTGAAAAATTCTGGCATGATTCCAAAACTAAAAGATGAAAGGGAAGGGAAAGAAATAGAGCATGGCTTCTTGATAGAAGTAATGAAGAAAAAAATTAAGAGCTTCCCACACTGGAAGCCAAAATTTCAGAAAGGAAAATGAACAAGTTTTCCACCACTACACCTTCCCACAGAGTGACTTCCCTTCCAAGCTCTCCATCCATGCCTTTCTCTCAGATAAGATTCGATTTAAGGTATCAGTATTTGCCTTTTTGAGGGTGAGAGTCTCCTAAATGTCTAATAAGACATGGCATCATCTAACTGTAAAATGGTTATGTACTTTGCTTTATTGTTCTGAACTCTTTGATTTGAAATATAATCATCTTTTTCTGTCTGTCCGTCTATTGGCTTCACTTTGTTGACAGCTAACTCAAAGAAAATATGAAATCATATTATATTCTGGCTTAAATTGTAGCTTCAAATAAAATTCATTCTTGTGGTGACTGATACCCAGTGGCATCTGGAGAAGAAACACAGTGTTTCCAATTCATGCTGATTAGGAAAAAATAATGGATATTAAGTCAGTACACTAGCCCTAAATAAAATGAATTTCACACTTAGTCTCATTGTGAAAATGATAATTAATGGCTTTTCAAGTTTTATGATACACAAAACACTACAAACAATGCATAAATTTCCAAGTGGGGAGAGAAGAAAGAGAAAGAAAGAGATCCTAGTCCCTTTGTTTAGTATCACACCAGACAAGTTTGTTAACAGGAGACTGACATTTATGAAACTATAAATCTCAGGAGATGGATATATTAGAACTGCAAGTTTCTTTAAAGATTTCCCTTTGTACAGTATTTTAAAGTTTACAAACTCCTGATGGATGTTATCCTGCCCCCTTTTATTCACAAATCCCCATGAAAGAGATAATAACTTTTCTGTGTTTTATATATATATATATATATATATAAATTTAGGGCTCTGAATTCTAGATTCAGGAGTTAAGACCACATAGTCTGGAAAAACAGATCCACAGAATTTTTCTGGGGAAACATAACACTAAATCCGATTACGTTATGAGGAGGCCAGTTTAGGTGAGACGAACTGTAAGAAAGATGCCCTTGGCCACTACGGAGGACTCTGCTGGGGATCCAGGGATCAATTAAGACACAGGCTGAGTGGAAAACGCATGCACTTGGAATTCCAGCAAAAGAATGTAGACTGCATTCAGCTATACTTTGAGCATAAGGATATCAGCAACAGACTGTAATCTAAGATAGAACTAATGTAAACTTGAAAAAGAAATCCATAGAAAAACTTAAAAATCTGAAATTTCTGCCAAATTACTTATTTCCAGGAGGTCAATGAAAATCATATATACTCCACCAAACCGTCTATCTACAAGTCATCACAGACGTTTTCTCACCACTACCCTACATCCATAAAGCTACTACTGTTAATATTTAAGGTGGATGTTGTATCCCTGCCATGTGCCACGAACTGTTCTATGTACTTTACACACATCAATTTAACACATTTTATGATATAGGGACTATTATCCCCATTTGGCAGAAAATGAAGAAATAGAGACTCAGAAAGGGAAAGGAACTTGCCCAGGATCACCGAGCTGGTAAGAAGCTTAACATTGTACTCTACTGCCCGCTAAATTATTTCTTACCAGTACATTTTCCTCCCACTGAGCTAGTCAGAGTTGCTCTCATCTCTTACCTAAATTCTAATATATATATATATAAAACACACACACACACACATATATGTATGGATATATCAGACAATATAAGCTCCATTTTCAGTGGAGAAAACCAATGTCTATAGATATTAAATTTTGTCTGGTTGTGCAGTTTGAGGATTTGAATAAAAGCTTCTGGTTTGGGACTTCTTCCTTTGCACTCCCTCTGGGTGGAAAGGATGCAGGCATAATAACTTTATTTCTTTATTTTAACAAAGTGATCTGATCACTTAACTTCCCATTCAAAAAAGTAGACAAACAAATGAAAACAAAACAAAAATCCTGAAGACTCTCTGTTGCCTCCTTAAGTATAAACTGAGCATCAAAATGTTCTTTTCTCACTGTTTCTGAATTCCTAAGTAACAACCATCTGCTTGAGAAAACGTTTTTTTTTTTTAATTTATTTCTAGGAGAGAGAGAGAGAGAGAGAGAGAGAGAGAGCGAGAGCAGGGGAGGGTCAGAGAGAGAGGGAGATACAGACTCTGAAACTGGATCCAGGCTCTGAGCTGGCAGTCAGCACAGAGCCTGACATGGGGCTCGAACCCAGGAACTGCGAGATCATGACCTAAGAGAAAGTTGGACGCTTAACTGACTAAGCCACCCAGGTGCCCCTGAAAAATCTTTAAGAATATAAACATTGTGTGTGTCATATCTATGTAGTTACAATCAATAAAACAGATATTTATTGAGCATATATGCTGTGTAAGACACAGCAAAGATCATTAACAATGAATAATGACTTGTACCTACTCTCATGAGCTCTCCATTGAGGGGAGATAAAAGATGGGAATTTAAAACATGGGAATAAAAGCAATCTAGGAAGTAAAATGTGTAGGAAAATTCATTTGCTGTAAGAATCACATGAGGAAGATACAACTTCCACAAAATCAGGGCAGAGAAATTTTATTAAAAGATACTGCGTCACAAGTGGGTTTTAAAAACTGTAAAACAAATATGAAATACAATGACCATAGTATTTTCAAGCTGAGGGGGAAACATGACAAAAAAAAATTACAACAGGAGTATCCAAGGACAGTGTAACATGGAGTATAGAATATTTGAAGGCAAACTATGATAAATAACATCAGAAGCAATGCCAAACACATGGATGACCGTGTACAACAGGGTGAATTTATACTTAAGGAGGAAACAGAGAGTCTTCAGAGTTTTTGTTTAGTTTTGTTTGTCTATTTTTTTGAATGGGAAGTTAGGTGATCTGATCACTTTGTTAAAATAAAGAAATAAAACTGCCTAAACATTGTTTTAGAATAAAGAATCCAAATACATGGAATTAGCATAGCAATTGTAATAATCTGGGACAAAGGTAATGACCAGTGGGGATCCCCAAAGGGGGGACAGGGATGGATTTGCAAACTGTCTCTGGACTAGTCAAACACATTTAAGGACTAACTGGACATCAGGACAAAATAGACAGTCACAACTAATTGATTTTTCTCCTCTAGCTGGCTAAAATAATGCTGCTGCTTTTAAAAGGATTATAGAATCCCATGGAAATCTCAATTGATGCAGAAACTAATGGATTCCATTTTTAAGAAACCTGAGAGAGGGGCACCTGGGTGACTCAGTTGGTTAAGCGTCCTACTTTTGGTTTCAGCTCAGGTCATGATCTCACTGTTCATGAGTTCAAGCCCTACCTGGGGCTCTGCACTGACAGTGTGGATCCTGCTTGGGATTCTCTCTCTCTCCCTCTCTCTCTTGTCCCTCTCCTGCTCTCTCTCTCTCTGTCTCTCTGTCTCTCTCTTTTTCTAAATAAATAAATAAATAAATAAATAAATAAATAAATAAAAGAAACTTGAGAGAAGTATCTTACACTCAAAAATAGGGAGAATGTTTTTTAAATCTGATAGGACTCATTCAAAACTACTGTCTAGGAAAAAGTGTCATGCTTCCCTTTACTCTCACACTAGTACTGCACTCACACCACTCCTGACCTGGGCCAATTATCCAGCACCAACTGGCTTCAATGCAGTTCTGACACTACCTACCTGGAGTTAGCATCAGCTCTCACAAGTTAAACGCTCAGTCTCAGGAGACTGTTTCTTCAGATACCACACTGTAGAAGTGCCCACTACTTCCTAACAACTGACTATAGACTGGGGTACCCTTAACCACCACCTCCTTGGGTTCAATAATGTGCCAGAACATCTCACAGACTCCAAGAAATACGTATTTACATCTCACCAGTTTGTGTGATGCTAAAGGACATGATAAAGGATAGAGATGAACACTATGATGAAAAGATACACACGACGAAGTCCAGAAGAATATTAAGCATAGGATGGTCTGTCCCTGGGAGGATGGGTGCACCACCTTCCAGCACATGGATGGATGTATTCACCAATCTGGAAGCTCTTCAAACTCTGAACTTTTGGGACTTTTTACGGAGCCATCATCATATAGTCATGATTGATTATCAATTCAACTTCCACCCCCTTTACCCTTATCGAACTATGGGAGATGGGGCTGGAAGTTCCAAGCTTCTAATCATGGCTTGGTCCTTCCAGTGACCAACCCTCATTCTGAAGCCATCCAGAAGCCCACCAAGAGTCACCTCATTAGAACCAAAGACACTCCTATTACCCAGGAAATTCCAAGGGACTTTCGAGCTCTGTCAGGAACTGAGGTCAGAGATCAAATATTGCAACAAAAAACATTTCATGCACTTATCACTTAGAACTACAAAGGTTTAAGATCTCTGTTCCAAAAAAAACTGAGATGGAAAACAATAAATATATACAGTATATATATTTTTTCTATTGTTTTAAAATAATCAATTAGGGGGTACCTGGGTGGCTCAGTCAGTTAAGCGTCGGACTTCAGCTCAGGTCATGATCTCACAGTTCGTGGATTCAAGCCCTGCATCGCGTTCTGTGCTGACAGCTCAGAGCCTAGAGCCTGCTGTGGATTTCGTGCCTCCCTCTCTCTCTGCCCCTCCCTCACTCCCACTCTGTCTCTCTCTGTCTCTCAAAAATGAATAAACATTAAAATAAAATTTTAAATAAAAAATAAATAAATAAAATTATCAATTAGTATTTTTCTTTAAATAAAGATATTTTGGTTCAACAACTAGAGAGACAATTCTGAATTCTTATTAGGGTCAAAGAAAAGTAGTATCAAGTTGTATTCTTACAAGACAGGACCTGGTAATGTTAATTGATCTTTTTATCGACAGGACTAAAGTAAATGCATCATTTACCTAATGGGTGATTGATGACTTTGCCTTCCAAATTGAAAAGAGATATTTCTCACATTCCACTGCATCCCCATTTCAAATTTAAAGCATAAAGTGCATTTAATTTCTTACCAATGTGACAAATGGGGCTTATCAGAACATGACATTTGGGATCCATGCCATAGGGCTATCTTATAAGTGAAAAAGCTTTATAATAAGATACTTCTGCTGCTGCTGCTGCCAGGAATAAGTTCTTCAGTGAGGACTAAGAAGACAGGCATTATGCCAAATTTCACACCAATTCAAATTGTATTTGGACTAACCTTTAGGGATGGAATTGATTTTCTGTAACAAAGTTTTACCACCACTGAGAATATACAAAAGAAAACACTGTAAGCAATTCTAAAAAGAAATTCCTGAACTATTTTGTGCAATGACAACCTGATTAGAATAAGTTTAGAGCCTTCCATGGTCACTACTTTGAAGGATCAAATATTCCTTGGACACTGAATTTCCAGTACTTCTGGTGAAAAGTCTACTTTATGATTTTAGTATAATACATATGCATGCAAATGTAATCCTATCTTTACATACACACCCCTGAAGACATACCACTCCATTTGATATTTGACAGATGTCATATTATTTTTCCAAATGTTTTAAGAACAGCACTAAACCAGATCTTTTCTAGTATGCAACCCCGTGTGAATCACAAGGATTCACATACTCTACCTTTCATTCATTTACACTTTAACTCATCAAACTGCCATGCTGAAAGAGATATCCAAAGTAAAGACAGCTGGGTATCTTGCTAATTTTTCGTTTCTTAAACACGAAATAATAATCTTAGCTAATTATAAACAAAACTATCTCCTCATAAGGTGTAAATCAATTCAATCGTCAGAAAAGAAAAAATCTTTAAGTATGCTCTATGGTGAGGGGGAGAAGAAAGAAAAACTAGGGGATATCAGAACTGCACAATCGCGGCACCTGGATGGCTCAGTCGGTTGAGCATCTGACTTCAGCTCAGGCCATGATCTCATGTCTCATGAGTTTGAGCCCCACATCAGGCTGTGAGCTGACAGCTCAGAGCCTGGAGCCTGCTTTGTATTCTTTGTCTCCCTCTCTCTCCTCCTCCCCTGCTCACACTCTATCTCTCTTTCAAAAATAAATAAATATTAAAAAAAAAAAAAACTGCACAATCACTTACTTCCTGCCATTAATTACCAGATGAAGAAAGCAGGGAAAGCAGAAAGCAGAAAGTGCTTTATAAACACGGTGCCCTTGCAGCTTTGGGCCAGAGCTACAGGGAGAGCTGAGTCCTCTGTTTGAAAATCCAATTCTTTACAGCTAGAGAACAATGACCTTTCAAAGAAATCTATGTATCTATATCTGCATCTTTATATATACATAAACAAATACACATAACACCTATATACACAGAGAGAATATGTGATTGTGTATATACATATATATGTGTGTATGTGTGAGTGTGAAGTGTGTGTGTGTATAGATAGCTCAACAAATTGGCAGAGAGTAAACTTTAAGGATGGAATTAATTTTCTGGAACCAATTTTACCACAATTGAGAATATTCAAAAGAAAACATGGTAGACCTTATAAGCAATTTCATATATAAGTATAATTCATATAATATTTTTATAATTCATTATACTCATATAATTTATACAATGTTAATATAATTTCATATCTATAAATATAAAATAAACTTTGAAAATAACATTCTCTGAAGTCTTGCTCAAATCATATTACATTCAAATCTTAATGGGCTTTTTCCTAAGCCAATTTTTTTCTTTTTTTTTTTGTCAGAGGGTGAGTGCATTTTAGAAAATATTAACAGTATTGCTATAAATTTATTTTTTTAATGTAGTATTTCTGTGAATCTTAGAAAACAGTAGGATGCTTTCATCTTGAATGACTGCCTCTACCTCTCCATACTATTAACTACCCAGAGAAATTATCTGTTTATGGGTCAAATCTAAAGTTAGTGCTAAAATGGACCTAAATATTAACAGATTCATAATTGAATTTGCTTCAATTCTAAGCACAGTGACTTTTCATTTTTAACTGAGTCTCCACCTTTTTAAAAAATTGAAATACAAATACACATTACTGTCTGTCAGTGGAAATGAACATGCTTGAACACCTGATATAGGTGAGAATACACAATCTCTCACAGGAATAACACGTTAGTCACAGACAGAATTTTATGAGAAGTATTGGCTACGGCAAGTCACAAAGTCATAAACTAGTGTCAAGTCATCTGGCTTAACAATGAAAGAATTCCCAATGGTGGCTATTTGATCATCAGTAGATAAGAAGATTCTCATGCTCCCTCCCCTTCCTTCTCATATAGAGATAATAATAATAGTCTCATTGAGATGTCTCTGAGAAAGACAGAGATAGTATGTGCTTAAGTGTTTCCTGGGTTCAGTATTTTCATTTTTGTAAAATCGGTTTTGAAACATAAACTTGGTAATTTATTACTTGTTGAGAACACAAGCTGTAGAATGAGGTCGTGTGCTTTCAATTCTGGCTCACTACTTATTAGCTAATTACTCTGAGCAAGTTGCCTAACTATTCAGAGATAGGTTTCCCAATATATAAGGTGGAGAATGAAAATTCATTAATTCATAAACTTCATTTAAATAATAATGCTTGATTCTGTGAAATGCTAGAAGACGTTCTGAAGATGCAAGGATGTACAGCGACCACACACAGCAGCCTCCCAGAGCTTCTATTTGATGGGACAGATAAACACGCCCCCAAGAGTCATTAAGATGGTGGCAAAGTGACAGGAAAAGTGTGACAAAGAAGAGGCATCCATGGTATAAGGACATATTATGAAGACAGTAAAGGTTAATTAGGAGTGCCAAGCAAGACTCTCACTTTAGCAATGATCCGAGATCTGGAAAACAAGCAGGAGCCAACCAGTAAAGGAAAAGAGAAGAAAAAGTATGCTTTAGGTAACACCTATAACAGCCCCCAAGGTACAAAGAGCATTGGCAGATAACAGGGACAGAAAGTTAACCATTGTGCCTGAGGGAAAACATGTATGTGTGTACCTGTGCATGTGCACATGCATTTATCAAAAACATAACACGTTGTAAACATAAAATAGAATCACACATTATAAATTTCTCAACAACTTCCTTTTTAAAAAAAATATTATAAGCATGGGTATCTTTCACATCCATAAGTATATATCTACTTCTTCCATTTCATATGATTAGGCTAGGTCCCCTTAGGTTTAGCATGATAAATTAAGTATTCCATTATTGACACAAAAATTTGAGTATTTAATAGGTTTTTAATTACAATAATGTGTCAGTGAATGTTCTTGTATCCGTACCTTAACTCAATCATGTAGATATTTCGTAAGACAGTCAAACTCTTGCTGGTAATTATACTCTGAACACAGACAGAATTGCCTGTGTCCTCATGGGAATTTTGGTTTAACGAGAAGTAAACAGTTGCATGAATAAATTCATAATTAAAATATTGGTAGACATTCTGAAGGAAGGTAAAGCCTTTTAAAAGGCCTGATTACAAAAGGTGCAGTGGTCAGAGATGGCCTCTTGTGCCAAAACAGAACAAGAGAAATTAGCTGGAAGAGACCGGATGGAGTCTGGGGAATTCAGGAAAGAGAGAAAGGATCATCTTATCTGAAAAAGGGGCTGAAAACCTTAGCAAAAGCTGGGGGTAGCTTTGAGGGTCATGGACACCTGGAGGGCACACTACATCTAAAGAAAATGCCAGAAAACGAGGAAGAGGGAAGGCTCAGCTATGCAGAAACTGACTCAGTGATGCAGAGCCTTGTGATTGTACTTTGTTCTCTCTGCAGAAATTACCAGTTCTGTTTGATTCTTTTCTTGCTCCCTTTGAACTACTGAAGTTGACTAACCCAGCAACTGTTTTGTAAGTGCTCTGCATCCTTTCCATATTTACACTTTCTTTGTAGCCACCCACTTGCAAAGACCACAGGCTGCACAGAAGAATCACTGGGGAATGGAGAGCTTAAAACAAAACAGAACAAAAAAAACACCTTAATCATTTTTGGCCCACCTCCATAAATGCTGATCTAGTCAGTCCAAAGCAGATTCTGGATATCAGAATTATTATTTTTTTCTTTAAAGTTCCTTGGGTAGAGCCTGGTTTGAGCACTAGCGTTCTAAGGTACTGCCTTTTCAACTCATGTGCATGCAGGTTACCTATACATCTAGTTAAAATGCAGGCTCTGCTGAGGCAGGTCTGGGGTGGGCCTGACATTATGTTTTCTTGACATGTTCCTAGTGAAGCTGCTGGAGTGAGGAGACACTACATAGCAATGACCTAAGGGACTCAAATTTGGACTCGTAGCCATATAAACAATAACCTCTCTGACCCAGCAGATAAAGGAGAAGGGTAAAAAAAAAAAAAAAAAAAAAGACGGGGATCGGGGGTCAGAAGACCCATATTTTAATATCTACAATTAATAAATATAATTTATAATTTATAAATTCATGACTTCCATCCAAGTCACTTTTGCTATCTTAAATCCCGAATAAAAACATGTATTTCAAAGGTGTCTGGGAGAATGAGACAGAAATCTGAATAGATTTATGGTATATTACTACTAAGTGTAGTTATTTTTGTCATTGTAGTGATCAGTTATGAGCATGTGCTGAGTACCAGGCACTGGATTAGATGCTTTTCCCATATATTGACTACGATTTGATTATCTCCATTTATAGAGGAATAATATGTCCTGCACAGGTAAACTTACCTGAAAATGGTTTAGAATTTTACAAATGCATTTTATCATCGTTACCTTCTTCTGAGGTCTTGTGGGTCACTTTGATTTAATCAGCTCCTTGTTCTTTGTGATTTATAGCCAGGATTCCTCACCTTCTTGTGTTCCTGGTTTGTTCAATTATCCAACCTGAAGCTCTCTTTCACCGAGGCTCTGGGAGTGAAAACGATGGATACAGAATGTATCCAAGGAGATGGTTCTCAAAAGGAAAAAAAAATCCTCTCTTCTCTCCAGTTTCTACATATGTGTACCTGTGTGTGCACAGGCACACGTGCACATAGTAAGATTTAGCTTAAATTCTTTCCCTTGCTTTTAGCTTTGCAGTTGTGACCTTTAAACTGTGTTCTGCCTTTCTGGAATTATCCAGAAAAGTCACTGAACTCTTTTCTGTCACAATGCATGAATTAAACAAATCTTTGTTTAATCTCATCAACTTAAAGAGAGACCTGAATATACACTTACAATGCTATGTTTTATCCATATTTATGTACATTTAATATAAGCTTAATTATGGTCTTTTTTTTTTAATTGGAATGTGTAGCTTTTTGTTTTTAATGTCAGTATACTTAGAAATGTTGACATTTAAGGAAATAACAAACACTACTCATATATACTTTACACCACACACACACACACACACACACAAAAATAAAAAATTTAAAAGCCAAATAAAGAAAATCCCGACCTTTGGAACACTTTGTTTCCTTTTTTGCCTGATTTGCAGGTGTTCTGTGGCATTCAGATTCTTGTGGTCTTGGCATATCTTCAGAGTGGAAGGAATTACTGTTTTGTAGAACTGAAAGTACAAATGTAATTAACATTCTTGTTTTATGGTGTTAGTGGTCGTAGAAAATTGATGATTTTTTATTTTAGGTGTGAAATTACACATAAAATGGTTTTATAACCAAAATGTAAAAAGAAGCCTCTAGTTCATCATTGTTATTAAAAGATGTTATTAATATTTTACATATTAACCTATTCTCCTAAGAATATAATGTCTTTTTCTTTAGTATCCAAAACACAAAACTCCTTACACTTAGCATGACTCTATATCACTCTTTGTCTCCTCTACCTACTCTCCATGCCTCCTTCTTGGTTTCATACCACTATAAAGGGAGAAGAAAAACATCAAAAAATATGAGAGAGGTGAGTCAATATATATGGAGTGACTTTTTTTGTGAGAGAGAGGGAGAAAATTGTACTCTACCTGATGATAAAACTTTCAGAAATGAAATGACATATTTTGTCAACTCTCTAAGTCCCTGTGTGCTCTGTAATGGCTAGGTATTCTGAATTATTTCAAGAAGTGACAAATTTCCACTTTTCATCAGGGCATTTAACAGTCTGTTAGCCAAAAATATGCATTTCTTGTGGGATTTTTTTTTTAAAATAAGGAATGTTTCTTAGAGCGTCATTGCACAAAAATCTCAACGGAATTATGCCCATAATCCATAAAGACGGAGGTGATAGGGCAGAAATAAAGAGCAGGGGAGAGAGAATAAGAAGCAAGAAGAAGAGGTGAAAGGGGCAAGGGAAGAGGAGGAGGAAAGAAGAGGCCATACACTCTATGTTATTTAAGAATTATGCAAATCCCATAGCATAAACTGAAGCACTAAAATATTAGAATGCTGTCTAACCTGCAATTCTGCAGAAGTGGTAGGCATCCCAACTTGTTAGCTATTTTTAGCATGCTTGGGCATGGTGACAGAATATCAGGAAAGGAATTATACATAGGGAACTAAACTGAGATAAACTTAAAGATTAAATTTCTTTAAGTTATGTTGATGTTGATCTGAACAAGTTTTCCCAGAGTAAATACGTACAAATTGTTATTGGCTCTCTTTTTGGGACTTTTGAAGATCATATAGCACATTGCAGATAGGAACACAACAAAACAGAATTTCTGTTTGCAGCAAGCTTTCCACAAAGTCTCAATACCGGGGAAAGGAAGGGAACTATTGCTGAGAGTTTCACTCAACACAGGTGACCGGCCTAGTCAAATAATCTGACCTTCCCAGACAAAAGACATGTCATAACTAGAAGGTGAAAATCTGTCAGTCAAGAGCCTCATGTTGCAGAAAGGGGAGAAAGAGAAAGGGACAGAATCAGGGTGATATGAACAAGGGAAAATGAAGGACAGAACATTTCTACCAGGAACTTGGGAATACGTAAGGGGCCATCCAAGAAGGAGGTTAGAACAGAACTGTTTTGAGAAGGATCCTGGATAGTGAATCAGAGGCTTCCAAATAATATAGACCGTGAGGACATGAGGACTTGAGGTAAAGGGAGTAAGGCAATGCAAATACAAAAAAAAAAAAAGATAAAAATGTATAACTCTTTCTGCAGTTAGTCCAAAAAAGATGAGTTAGAATAGTTGTAATATTCTGTTTCCTCATTACTTATTGTCCCTAGAAATGCCAGCTGATTGTAATTTTAAGCTGCTATATTTAATAATTCACAATGACCACCATAATGTATACAATTACATTGGGTTTCTACTGTTTTAAAAATGCCTTCTAGGGGCACCTAAGTGGCTCAATCCATTGAGCGTCTCACTTCTGCTCAGGTCATAATCTCATGGTTCATGAGTTTGAGCCCTGCTTTGATCAGGCTCTGTGCTGACAGCCTGGAGCCTCGGGCCTGGTTCAGATTCTGTGTCTCCCCCGCCCCCCTCTGTACCTCCCCCACATGCTGTCTCTCTCTCTCTCAAAAATAAAAACATTTTAAATAATTAAAAATGCTTTCTGAATCATGCTACACCTATAATGAGATGATTACATAATCTAGTATTAACTGTATTTCTAAAGTGAAGTTAAAATTTCTGGTTCACTGTATTGCATTTCCATTATAACTAGCTAATATCTTCAGCCTGGTAAATCTTAGAACAGAGATAGATTTTTCTGGAAGAAGAGTCATGGGCCAATTCAGCCCAGGGCTTGACTTCAAAACCAGCCCATTCTTGGTGTAATGTGTATAAACTTCCCTCACGTGAGAAGAGGAAATTGGTAAACAAAACCCTTTGAATGAATGAGGGGGGTCTCAATGCGGATGAGGTAGGAGAGAAGATCACTATTATAGAATTTGGTTGCCTGGGCTGCTGGAAGCAAAATGAGGGAGAAATCTGCTGGCATATGGAGGACAAAGTCTGGCAATATTTGACTGATATAAACAGCTTTGCCAAATTGTCAGGCCTTTCAATATTATATGTTTCGAAAGGGCACTGAATTTAAAAACTACAGCAATTCATCAGAGTGGAATATTTCCCACTTGATCACACTTTATGTTAACGTTCTAAACTATGGACAATTAAAAGGGAAATGTCTGGGGTTCCTGGGTGGCTTGGTTGGTTAAGTGTCCGACTTCAGCTCAGGTCATGATCTCACGGCTCATGGGTTCAAGCCCCACCTCAGACTCTGTGCTGACAGCTAGCTCAGAGCCTGGAGCCTGTTTCAGATTCTATGTCTCCCTCTCTTTCTGTTCCTCCCCTGCTCATGCTGTCTCTCTCTCTCTGTCTCAGAAATAAATAAATAAATAAATAAATAAATAAATAAATAAATAAATAAATAAAATAAAAAGGAAATGTTTTTCTTACTTTTCATTTTACTTCAAATATTTTTTAAGAGCCAGTACTTAACCAAAAACAGCTGTATCTTCAAGTCCCAATCATTATTACAGAATCATTTCTAAGAGTGCTTTGATTACTTTAATGTGGTTTAATTTTGAACATTCTAGTAAAATCTTATATAGTACACAAATGGAAAAGCATAGTCAGTCTTAAAAAAGCCTTTAAGAGCATGTTTTTTCATTTCTTTCCTTTTTCACATCTTTCGTTCATATTGAAATTCCTAAATCCATTTAGGGCATTTTCCACCGAATAACTTCTTCAAGGTCTTTCTGTAAAGAAGACATGTGATCAGATGTTTTATTCAGCAAATGCATGCATGTTACGCATACTCTTTTAGGCTGGAACTTCCTGATAATGGTATGAGAGTGAAAAGATACAATCTCTTCTTAGTTGCCAAAGAAACTGAAGAGTAAGGATGGAAATCATATGATTAGTTTATGACTGATGCTCTCTCTTAGATACAACTAGTGTCAACTGGCCAAAGAAGTTTGTTATTGCTGTTTTTTTTCCTTATAAATACATATAAAGAGAGGACAACATGACATAGTTAAATAACCTGTTTGGAGTTTGATTGAGGCCTAAATACTGTTGACCCCACCTTATGGTGAAGTTAACTACCAGATTGGCAATTCCGTTTTTTACAAAATGAGACTAAGTCCAACATTTTAAGGTGGTTCTGAAAGTTAGAAAGAACGTGAGTGATAGTGGTCTGTTACTGTTTACTACCCAGCTGGAACATAGTAAAATAATAATATTCAAAAGATAAAAATAGGACATCATAAAGAAAAACTTCTGTAAAAGAAAGGTGTGGGGTGCCTGGGTGGCTTAGTTGGTTATGCATGTGACTTTAGCTCAGGTCATTATTCCATGGTTCATGAGTTCAAGCCCCACACGGTGCTCTGTGCTGTCAGTGCAGAGCTTGCTTTGGATCCTCTGCCTTCCTCCCTCTCTGCCCTTCTTACCCCCTCTGCCCCTCCCCTTCTCTCCCTCTCTCAAAAGTAAATAAACATTAAAAAAGGAAGGTGTAATTGCTTTATCAAAAATCCCCTTAAATAGTGCTTTATTTGCTCCTAAACAAGCTTGTTTCCTCTAATCTACTTGTAACTGATGGCTCAGCTCTCCAGAACTCAGCTACCATTTCTTCTTGAGGACTCACTGACTACATTTTCTTTGTTTCACCAGGTAAGTTATTCACAGTTCCTGCCAGCTCAGAGCCCTTTTTGGGGTTCTCCTGAGCATAACCCCACTAAAAGGACAATCTTCTATGGGCGACACCATGGCATGAAAAATGTCTGGGTTGTAAATCAGTGTCCCTAGTTATGTATTTCACAGCAGAATTTCCTACTTTAAAAAAAAAAGTGTGAAAGTGAGACATAGTAAGAAATATATTTTGTTGTTCTCAATTCCTGGCACAGAGTGCCAAAAACCCTTATAATTTCTTGGGTGATAGAGGGAGAAGAGTATTTTTTGTTATTCATAATAAGCCCTTTTCAACCATACCTAAACTTTGAGGTCAGAGGGTTGGGACTTTCAGCCCACTCCTCAACATCTGGGGAGGGAGCCGGAATGGGGATTTAGTTAATCACCAGTGGCCAATGATATAACCAGTCATGTCTCTGTAATGGAACTTCCATAAAAACCCCAAATGAGGGAGTTCAGAGAGCTCTCAGTATGAACAGATCCACATGCTGAGGCCCTGACACATTCCAAATTCCTCAGAGACAGAAGCTCTTAAACTCAGGACACTTCCAGACCTCACCCTATATAGCTCATTGTTTATTTGTATCCTTTACAATATCCTTCATAATAAAATCAGTAATAATAAGTAAAGTATTTCCCTGGGTTTTGTTAGCCATTACTGCAAATTGTCAAACCTGAAGTGGGGGTCATGGGAATCCCTGATTTGTAGCCACATTAGACAGAAGTATGAGTAGCCCAGGGACCCACACTTGTGACTGGTGTCTGCAATGGGGTCTGTCTTGTGGGACTGAGACTTAATTTGCAGGGTCCCCACTAAGTCTGGGTAGCATCATAAATGAATTAAATTCTAGGACACATACTTGGCATCTGCAGGGAATTGGAGAATTGCTTCATTTGGAAAACCTAGACATTTAGTGTCATAGTGCTGTGAGTACAGGAAACAGTTGTCTTTTAAGGAGGGTCTAAATTTAATGTAGGACTCACAATTTTTTCCATTAAAATGTATGTATTTGACCTGCTTTCTAAGTGGTATAACATCTGGGTTATTAAGAAAGTCTTCTAGATTAGGTTTAAGAAAGGTCCTCAAGCAAGTAATGAGGATTATTTTTTTCTTTTGTTCTCTAACACAGTCCCAAAGAAGCCTCATGCATTTCACAAGGGACAGTATTTTTGTTACCGGGCATTTAACCACAAATCCAAATATCTTCTTCAAAAACACTAAGTGACCTCATTCCTAGCTTCTGACCACAGTTGATCCTTGAGGCACCAAATTCATAATCTGTCTCAGAAAAGAAAAACTTGACTGACTCCTCTCTCAGGAATTTGACCGAAAATAGAGAGATAATGAAAAAACTAGTAGAGGAAATTGAAACTAAAAAAGACAGCAGGCATAGGTGAGTTCACAGCTATGAGACTGTATGGTAAGCCAAAGTCATAAGGAATCATAAACAATGAAGAAATGAGAAGATGAAGCTGTAGGGTCATGGTATGGGGGTAGGGAAGGGGGACAACCAGGATGGAGAACCAGCCAGATAGATGTCCACTGCTCAAGTATTTTAGACTTGGCACAGATCTGGATCAATAGGACACTTCTAATAGTTTGCCCCACCACCAGGGGATAGATTATGCAATTCATTTACTAGAAGATTACTCTTTTTTTCCTTCCCTCTAATTCTAATTCCCCGATGAGAGAAGATAAGTTGTACACCACCACAACAAGAAATGGTTAAAAGGAAAGAATATGTCCATGAAGGAGGGTTACGAATTCTCAGTGAACCCTGAAGTACAAAGATCCACAATTTCTTTTGATGGTGACCTTAGAATTGCATTTGGTTCACTCCTTTCCCCAATGTACAATCAATGCTCCATAATGGTCATTGTATCAGATTCCTTTTCCTAATCTCAGTTTTCTTTATACCTCCACATCAACATTCAATAACTGTTTTCCTTTAGATATAACTTTGTTCCCCACTATGAAAAATAACCTACACAGAATATTCACCTTCAGTGTTTTCTATAACAGTAATTGTTTCAACTCTTTAGTGTGTGTGCGTGTGTGTGTTGTGTATTGTGTATATGGGAACAGACCTATTCTTTCCCATCTGGATAGTTACTGTGTGTGATTAACCAATTCACCTTCTGTGATAGCTACTGTAGTTCTACCATATAAAAATCATTATATTATATATATATATGCACACACAAAGTGAATATATACAATATATATAATATATTCACTACATATAAACTCAAAGTGAGTATATATATCTATATCTATATCTATATATATCTTTCTATATCACCTAACTCATTAATTTAGGGATATACATAAGCCTTAACTCAAAGAAGCTATGACAGTGACAGTAGGAGTAACTTTTATACCTGGTCAAACACAGAAGATAATATGTGAGCAAAAGAAATTTAGATTTTAATGGTTAGGCCAAATTATTTTGCTATTAACAAAAGACACATCTTAAAAAATACTCTTTGAATTAAAAGCCTTTGGGAGATTTGGAGGCTCAGAAAAATACATGATATCTACAGTTTCTACACCTGTATCCAAATTTTGAAGAGGTAGAGTAGGATAAGGTAGGCTCTGCAAGATTCTTTAATGTATAAAATTAGATGGCAATATTCTATACATTTTAAAGAACAAACCAAACATCAGTCAAGGAAAATATTGGTAATTAGTTTATATAAAATCATTAGTTGGGGGGAAAAAACTAGAAAATAGATTAACTATGCTTATGATTATCATGTTTTACCTGTTGTTTTACAAATATATGATAAAGCACATATTATGTTCAGTGTTATACAATTATCCCAGTAAGTATCTTACATGATGACAGAATGTCTGAATTCTACCACAAATAGAAGATTAAGTGTGATAAAAGCTTGTGAGATGAAATGATATATGTTGTCTTTCAAGTCAACACATATGTATTTACAAGATACAAGACTCTCAAACTTAACATTTTTGTATTCAATGTAATATAAAATTGTATCCAGCCCCATAGTGTAAAAAATTAAGTACACATTGCAAGGCTTATAAAGAAGATGAGGAAAGATATCTGACATCTGTGTAGTCTCTCTCTCTCTCTCTCTCTCACACACACACACACACACACAAATTGACACTCAAATCACTGGCATCTCCCATAGCCTTTGATCAATTGTCAAACTGTTAAATGTTTCATCTGTGATATCAAAGGGTTAGAGGGGATGGGGTGTGTTTCCACATCAGGGACAAGTTAACAAGAAGCTTCATCATTCTATTATTCCTCTTCAGTACAAAATTATAATATATAACTTTAAGCTAATTCTGAAAAATGTATAAGTAACTTAAACATAATGACAAAAAACTGCAGATTGGCTACTATAATAATATTATTCATTTTTTCTGTGGGTAACACATAGATGTTTTAAACATTGACTCCATTAAATAGGTTAATTGCAAAAAAGGAAAGAGCCAGTGAAAAATTCTACATACATCTGTTGGAATTCTTAGACAATTAACTGCATAAATGGAAGACTATTATGCATATTTCCCAGAGTCACACAGAAACATTCATGTGCATATAAAAGAAAAGAATAATAAATAGCAGAACCATCATTTCTCCTTGTAGAGCAAGCTCTTTGTCAATATAATTACAATGTGCAATTTATGTATACATCTGAAAAGAAAGGTGGCCCAAAAACTTCAAAGTTATTAAGATGGATATTTTAAAAACATAATCTTTAGTATAAAAAATACATTATGTCTGTATGTCTTTTTAAATTTTTTTAAGTTTATTTATTTTGAGAGAGAGAGGGGGAGAGAGAGGGAGAGAAAGGGGGAGAGGGAGAGAGAGAGAAGGGGAGAGAGGGAGAGAGGGGGGAAGGGGAGAGAGAGAGAATCCCAAGAAGGATCTGTGCTGTCACCACACAGCCTGACATGGGGCTTGATCTCATGAACTGTGAAATCATGACCTGAACTGAAATCAAGAGTCAGACGCTTAAATGACTGAGCCAGGAGCCTTTGTATGTCTTTTTTTTTTTTTAAGTTTATTTATTTATTTATGTTGAGAATGTGTGTGTGTGTGTGTGTGTGTGTGTGTGCGCGTATAAGAGACAGAGAGAGAGACAGAGACAGAGAGAGACAGAGACAGAGAGGGAGAAACAGAGACTCCTAACCAGATTCTGTGCTGTAGGTGCAGAGCCCGATGCGGGGCTTAAACTGTGTCACAAACTGTGAGATCATGACCTTAGCAAAAATCAAACATCAGACCTTAACTGCCTGAGCCACCCAGGTACCCCTTCTCTATATACATAATCATGGTATTAAGTCATCACAATGATTATTATTAAATCTAATTTAGGTGACAACCAACATACTTGGTACCATTTAAAAATGGAATAATTTTGGGATACCTGGGTGGCTTAGTCAGATGGGCTCCCAACTCTTGATTTCAGCTGAGGTCATGATCTTATGGTTCATGGGACTGAGTGCAGATCTTGCTTGAGATGCTCTCTTTCTCCCTGGGGATTCTCTCTCTCTCATTTTTAAAAATAAATACAATAAAATGTTATCCTATTAATAAAAGTAAATTTATTTGAAATGTTTTAGATATTCTTTAACTTACTCTTATAAAATTTCTATTTGAAATTATATATATATTTCTATAATATATATAAAGTAATAGCTCCTGGTGTGTGTGTGTGTGTGTGTGTGTGTGTGTGTGTGTGTGTGTGTGAAAAAGAGAGAGAGAGAGACAGAGAGACTATAAAACAAATAAACACAACTCATACTTTGGGAATCCAAGCTTTGTTTTGTTTTAGTTTTTGTGGCTGTTTCTGTTCCTGGTTATCACTGTACAGTTGTAAAATTTGAAAACCACCACTCAAGCCAACCCAATGAAAATTATGCATTAAGATAAACTTAACCAACAATACTCAATTTTTATTACATATTTTAGAAGAATAAATGATTTATATCTTATGGGGAAATTAAATATTAACTATTCAAAATATAAATAATAATTACTTTTAAAAGTCAGAAGGACCTAACAGTAAAAGAAAATCAACTTATTTCTATTTGTCCAAACTTAAATATTAACTCCTAAATTTAGAGGTGTCTTTAGAGAAACTATAATTTAATCTTTCATCACATTCAAGATTTTCCTCTACAGCATTCCTAATATTCAACACTTAGAAGTATTTTGTCACTGCTTTTCAGTCCCAGGAGGTCTTTCCCTTGCCAAACAACTGTTTTTATAGGATAGATCATTCTAATCATTAGACTCTTTTTCATAATAGAAATTTATGTTCCTTTCTTCTTGGTCCTGTTTATGTTCTCCAGACTAATCCAGAGGAGAGATCTACTCTAGACACAGTTGATAGGGTAATTGAAAGTATCATATATGGTGTTCAGCCTTCTCTCTTGGCTTAGTATTTTCATATACTACATGCAATATTTTCATAAATGCCTTTTCCTTTCATCATACTAAAAAGTAATATGATTTATAACATCCCCTAAATGTACTGGTCAAAACTGTAGCCATGATTCTAATAATAGTCTTGATTATATAAATTTTTGCCAAGAGTATCTGAATTGTAATTACTTTTGTATTCAATAACATTGCCGTTCGTATATAGGTCTCAGTAACCATGTTCACAATGATGATGTATATTGTTCCACATGAATCTCATTGACACAGAAGACAACATAGCCATGAATCTTTGTACTTTTATGAACACATCCTAACACCTAAGACCCTGTGAGATTCATAAGCAGACCTATTCTTCTAAAGGATAAATGTGTATATGTGTATTGTATACCTGTTTTTCAGTATGGGTTTCTTAGAAACAAAGCTCTCCATCACCAACCACCTCTCTAATCCCCATCCCTCACTTACAAGAACTGTCATTTTTGGCAGGAGATTTTTTTCCCCATTTTATAAGTGAACTGCCTTTAACAAAATAGCTAGGATTGTTAGAAGTGAGAAGGAACAGATGAGATGGTGTGGTAAATTAACAGAGGTGACCATATGACCTTCCACAAAGAGGGTATAAAGTACATGCAATTCCAGAGGCACTGAAAGAAAAACAGATATATGCAAAAAGCAAAATGAGAATATGCCCAGAATGAAGTTTTTCAGTGTTCAGAAGCTTCTTGTAGTCAAGTGTCATTCTATAATGGTTACAACAAAATTCACCATTCATGTCTGTCTGCAGAAAACCTGACCTAATGAGAACACATAGCAAATGCCCAGTTTACAGTATGATTTTGATAAGGGTGCTTAGTGTGGGGAAAAATAAAGACTGGGGGACTTTGTTTTTGTAAAATAAAGTACATAATAATACCATCTGAAATGAGACAGTGGGGGAGTAGAAGCTGGAGCCAAACATGAACAGAATGAATTCATAACTGAATATTTATTGACACTGCTCAACATCAACTACATGCATAGGCTTCAAGGGCAAGTATAAGGGTTGGCCTCTGCATTGGGTGAGCTTATCTTCTATCAAGGAGACGATGACAATAACAATGCTGTAATGATGATGACAACCTATACCTAATCTGAACTGAGTGCTTACCACTCTGACAAGTATCATTCAATTTTCATAAGTAAGTAATTACTCATTTTTATATAGCAAGAAGTTACTGCAATGAGCTTACCAACTGGGTTAAGTCACACAAATGTGGAAACTGAGGAACATAAAAATTAAGTAACTTAGGCATTACTCTAGGTTAATGAATGATTTGTTTAAACAGTATTTCGCACTAGGTATAACTGTAAGCCCATGCGTTGAACCACAGCTGCATCATATTGAGTAGCAAGTAGAAATAATAGGGATTTTCTCCCAGCATTCAATGCATTTGGTACTATAATGTATTGTATTACGCTAAATCTGGAGTCTCAGATGATTCCTATTTATGTAATAGCGTGAGAAACCCTGAACTAGGGAGATGCAGTGGGATTGCAGTGGCTCTGATGGTCCAGTTTGTACCCATTCCAGATGTACAGTGGGAAGCCGTTTTATACACCTCTAAAAGTTATATTTTCTTTCCTTCAGACTTTCAGGAAATGTGACAAAAATAATTAAATATAAGATAAACATTGTCTTTATGCATCTTTAAACAATGACAGTGAATTAGATATAAACTGAAGCCTTCGTGAAAAACACATTACAGCATGACAATACTCCAGACTGCTGGAGAAAGTTAAAAATATATAGATATTATTATTTTGAGCCAGACGTATATCCCACAGAAGGGATTCATGAAGAAAATGGGCTATGAGCCAGCCTTTCACCAATGGCTATAATTTAGACCAGGAGAGGGCAGAAGTCAGGGTAGGTTAGAGGAGAAAAAAGCAAACCATGAGCAAGGTTATAGAAGCAGAATTGTTATGAAATGTAAGGGACAGAAAAGTAGATGGTTTGCTCCAAACAAGGGTGGAAACGGTCAATGTGAATGAAGATATATGAAGAGATTGTAGCTACACAATGGTGACCCTTGAAGTCCAGAGAGAAGCCTACACAGCATGCACATTCTTAGGTCAACTTAAAGAAGAGTACATATGAGTTCTGAGAAGAGTAACGGCATATTGAAAGTCATGCAAAGGCACACATAATAATCAGAAGGAGAAGGGGCCAATGCTAGCGAAAGCAGTTAACAACTTACTACAGCAACTGAGTCATAAGATGATGAGGGTCTCCAATAAGAATACGGTGAGGTACATAATAAAAATGATTTTATTTATTTTTTCAATATTTATTTATTATTGACAGAGAGAAACAGAGCACAAACATGGGAGGGGCAGACAGAGGGGGAGACACAGAATACAAAGCAGGCTCCAGGCTCTGAGCTGTCAGCACAGAGCCCAACATGGGGCTCGAACCCACAAACCACGAGATCATGACCTGAGCCTAAGTCGGATGCTCAACAGACTGAACCACCCAGGTGCCCCTTAAAGATGACTTTAAATGAATTTTGAAAATCTCTACACTGTATAAGATTTTTATCAGAAGATTTGTAAATGGATTGAACACTTAGTTTGTCCCCATAGAATTCTGTTAAAGAAATTAAGCTTAAATGCTGGTAGCTATGGTAGTAAGAATGAAAACTTTCAGTAATATGAACAGACTCAACCTTTTCAAGAAACTATAGTCTTCACTCAAATGTAACATTATCTGCTATACTAGATTTTCTTAAGGAGTAATAAGGCCTCTTGAGAATATTAGATGTTTCTGAAAAAGTTTGGATATAAGTACCTTGATAGAATTTAGAGCTCATTTTTAGCGAACAGAAATGGAAATTTTTTAATTGCCATTTTATCATCCTGAAATAGTTAATGACCTTATCACCATCGAAGAGTGTGAAACGGGATGAAAATAAGTTGGTATTATGAATTTAGCTCTAACTGGCATTTTTATCTTGTGATATGGACAATATTTTAGTTTAATAATGGTTACATGCTTTATCTCTCTTCACTTGTCTTAGTTGAAAACAATTCTAAATTGAAAAGCAAAGGAAAATGACTATTATGGCTTCAGGACTTGTGTTGAATTGTGAGAATATAAATCACTCAAAACAAAATGGGGTAGGAGCAATGTTTACATGTAAATTGCATGTGAGGCAGATGTGTTAGCAGATGTGTTTCGTTCTTTTGAATAGCCTCAAAGTTTAAATTAAATTTTGGAAGTGAAAAGACAACAAAAAGGTTACTATCTGTTATAATGGATGTCTTGATTTCAAATGTAATATTGTCTTTTTCACAAAGGCTTCAGTTTGTATCTAATTCATTGCCATTGTTTAAAGATGCATAAAGACAATATTTATCTTGTATTTAGTTAATCCAAAAATATTTTTGTCAATTTTCTACAAATCTGAAGGAAGGAAAATAAAGCACTTAGAGGTATATAAAACAACTTCCCACTGTACATCTGGAATGGGTACAAACTAGACCATCAGAGCCGCTAGCAATCCCACTGCATCTCCCTAGTTCAGGGCCTCTCACACTTTAATATAAATACAAATCACCTGACACTTCAGATTTTGCATTTTCTAACACACTTGTAGGTGATGTTGACTGGGCTGGTCTTTGGACCTCATGTTCAGTAGCGAGGCTTATAACAGATTTCTCTAACTTGGCACTATTGGCACTTTGAGTAATTGTTGTGGGGACTGTCCCATGGTAGGATGTTTAGTAGCAAGGATGTTTGAGCCAACCAAAATGCCTCTGGGCATTGCCAAATGTATCCTGAGAGGTAAAAATCGATGCGAGTTGAGAAGCACTGCTCTAGAGTACTCATTCACCCGTTCTTCCAGAACAGTGGCTTCCCTTTCGGGTATCTGTATCCCAGGGAGTACACAAAGCTTTTCCATAACATAAACAGTTCTAAAGAAATCAATATCCCCTGGGAGACCTTCTATGGGGACTCTTCCTTAAATTGATCTAAAAACATGCCCACAGTGTAGGTATTAGGTAATTTCTTCTCTCCCAGTCCCTCTTCACAGTCATCCTCAAAAACTTCATGAAAGGCCCATCTCACAACCATCCTGAATCTTACCATGGTGCACTGCCCCATATATAAAAACTGCAGGACACCAAACTAAAGAATGATTTCAGAATTTGAAGTCTCAGAGACAAAGAGCCTCCTGTAATCCTACATTAGCATACAGGTATTTATCTTTCCTGCATTATTCTGTTAAGGACAAACTACAGTGTTTTTGAAACAATGTACTTTGGCTAATGGCAATATATTCTGAAATTAGACATATTGTAATATGTTGTAAAGTGATGCAGCAGAAATACTGGCAATTTTTATTTAACTAAGTCACCTCTTCCTTCCCTTTGCTAATACCAAAGAATGAAACACTCCTAAAGGAGTATCTTGTGAAACCAAGTTTCACATAGTATATATAGTATTTATAGTTACATTTCTTTTTGCTATAGTTTTTAACAATTCATCTCATCATATCTTATTGCAATTGCAAATGCATTTGCAGCACCCAGTACAATCATGAAACATAGTATATACAGTATAGACAGTATTATATATATAAAAATCAAAAGTGGCAGTTCACCAAAAGAACAAACATGTCAAGAGTCTATGTCTTATATTTATTTATTATGGAATTAGAATTTAGAGGGAGGCAGATACCACAGAGGTATGAATAAACACTATTATTTGAATTGAAAATAAGGTAAAAAATTTTCTGAAAAAATATATCCGAGTTGGACAAATGGTTAGAAAATGAAAACTTGCTATTCCAACTAGATTCTCTGACACATATGTTTTGTAAATGAATGGCTAAAGCTATAGCTAAAAAAATTTAATGAAAATATATTTAAGATGCATGTTAAAAGAAAAACAATGTATCAAAAGTTACTGTGCTATCAAAGGCCTATATAAAATATTTGGAAATTACCTATATCAGAAACTATCATTTGTAATACTTAAAATTAGAATGAAAAATTATAGACATTAATTTTTAAATTTTGAAAAGAATCAAGAGTACTTCTCAGAATTCATTTATAGGGAAAATCCAAATAATATTTTAAATTCTGCTTTCATAAATGGTTATTTTCTTTCAAACTTCTGAATCCTCCTCCTGTTATTTCCATTATCAGATAAATTTGCTTCTGTCTTCACAGATAAAAGAGAAGCACCCAGGAGAAAAGCTTTATCTATTTCTTCCATTTCTCTGTCTACTTCCTAGTGTTGGGGGCCCATGAACTGGCTTTTTCTGCAGTGCCTATGGAGGGCTGTACCTTTTCCCCTGTCTGAGGTCAACTCCTCCATTTATGCACTAGTAATAAGCTTTTCATATACTCAAAACTCCCCTCCGGCAAGTCTACTCTTTTTCTCTGTTAAAAACAAACAAAAAGCCTCTCCTGACCCCTCATGCCACTCCAGCTACCATCCCAGTTCTGTGCTTCCCCTGAACATTCTAACCAGCCTTTCACCACCAGCCTCCACCAAGGCAGCTGCTCACAAGGTCTCCAATGAGCAGGTCAGTTCTCAGTCTTCAGGACTTGATCAATCAGCAGCATTCCACATAGTAGTTCATTCCCCCCTCTTGAGGCTCTTCACTTATCTTCAAGGTCAACAGACCACCCTCCCATCACCCCACCCTCCTGCCCCTGTGCTGGCTGCTGGTTATTCCTTCACTGTTGCCTTTACTGTCTCCTGATTTTCTCAACTTTTTTTGGAGTGACACAGGGAGAACTCTCCGGCCTCTCTTCTTTGCTACCTATGCTCACTAGCTCAGAGAGCTCTCACCGAGCCTCACGAATTTAAGTAAGAATAAGATTCCCCCTTTTAAATCTTAAGCCTGGACTCCTCCCCTGACTACAGATTCATTTATCTGTCTTATCTACACCATCTGTACGTGGCTGTCTGAGAAGTACTGCATAGATAACAGGTCATAAAATCCTTGGATTATTAGCTCCTTGGCTAACACTACACTTAAAATGTATCAGCTATTTAAATTTTCCTCTATTTTCACGATATACCTGGAGTCTCACTGCATTAGAATAACACTACAGCCTGGGTCTGAACAATTATTATTGTTTGCCAGGGTTTTACTGTAATAGCACCTGCAATGGTTCTCTGACAGTTTATTATGAACACGGAATACAGAATTAGCTTATTAGAGCAGAAGTCAGATCATGGCTTTATTCTGCTCAAAATCCCCCAAATATTCCCATCTTACTCAGGTTAAAGGCCAAAATCTCTATAAGCATCAACAAGCCTCCTCATAACCCTTCCACCCCCTTCACCCTATTCATCTCTCTGACCTCATCGCCTAATGCTATCCACCATGTTCAGTCAGACTCCAACCACATCGGCCTCCTTGCTGTATCCATGACAGGCATGCTTCCATACAGGGTTTCTACAATTACTATTTTCTGCCGGGAACAGTCTCCTTCTGGATATCTAGAGGATTGCAATCATCTCCTCATTCATGTTTATAAATGTCACTGTCACAAAGAGGAATTTTCTGGTCACCAGGTTTAAAACTGTCATCACCCCTCTGACCACCACTACCCTTGCGGTACATATACCCTATCTTCCTTCTTGCTTTATTTTTCTTCATAAAACTATTCCCAACTAATGCTTTATATGTTATTATAATGTGTGTATGTATAATATGTATATCCCCTTCTATTAGAATGAAATGTCCATGAAGACAGAAATGTTTCTATCTTTTTTTCACAGTATTAGAGTCTTATGCTACAGAATGTACTCTTTAAACATCTGTACCATGAATAAATCAACGAGAATCACATGAGGAGAGTCAGAAATAACAACTATTTCTTTCTTTGCCTGTGAGGACCCCATTTACAGAATTCCTCCTGGCTGGGCCATTTAACGCACAGGTGACAAAAAATCAACTGTGGGGAATTTAGAACTGTTGATTTCAATTACTATCCTCTTTTCCTTAAGCAAACACATGAATAAATTATGCAACTGTTATATATTAAAATCTAGTTTCTTGGTCTTTTGGAGATGAAAAATGAAAAAGTTCACCTATTTTCAAATTGAAACAACAGAACATTGAACTCACACCTGATTTTTAGGCTATTTTGTTTATATAATTAAAATTACTTTAAGATTGCATAGGCAGAAGGCTGATTTCCTTACTGTTTAGTGTATAAATGAAAACTTTCATTGTGTGTCTAGAGTTAGATTAAGTAATTTTAGGACAACAGTAGATCAAATCAGAGAGATGAAGTGTCACTGACCTCCTACTCACTCAAAATTCAATCTAATTTCCTTGCAATCTTTGTTAAGCGCAAGTAACTGTAGCAATGTCTGTGAATTTCCAATGAAATGAGTAACAATATGTGATCACGAAAAGACAGCATTTCCCTTTCAAGTAATTTAGATACCTGTCATTTAAAAATGTGGGATGCTGAAATACCAGGCACCAGTAAGAGTGACTTAATAGATTTCAAGAAATATTGCAAGTGCACTATCTTAGAACTAATGGTAGAGTCTTGAATTTCACCCATTCCACCAACTATTCCATTCTTCACTAAAGTTTAAGAAATCTGTTTGGCAACTGAAGTGCTATTGATATTGAAACTATGGCATATTAAGTTGTTACACTTGTGTTGTTTCCTGTATTTGCTTTAAGAAGTTGGGACACACAAAGTAAAGCACTTTAACTTAAGAAGTAGATATAGCTGAGTCAACATTTATTCAGGGTACTTTGCTCTAAGTCCAGAGTGACAGAAAGAAAAACATAAAATTCTAATCATTAAGCTCAGAAAGAAAAACATAAAATTCTAATCATTAAGCTCTTGAGAACATTCTAATGAACACTGACTGCCTTCTGAACACCACAGGGTAAAATTTCAGAACTTTTTTTTTTTTTTAATATTTTTTAAATTTTTATTTCAAGGAGAGAGAGAGACAGCGCGAGCAGGGGAGGGTCAGAGAGAGAGGGAGTCACAGACTGAAACAGGCTCCAGGCTCTGAGCTGGCAGTCAGCACAGAGCCCGACGCGGGGCTCGAACTCACGAACTGCGAGATCATGACCCAAGCGAAAGTCGGACGCTCAACCGACTAAGCCACCCAGGCGCCCCTAAAATTTCAGAACTTTCTAAAGCAAAAGAGATAACAAGCTGCCAGTGTAAAGGGTGCAATATTTTGAAAGCGAATACTGACTTGAACTCCTCTACTACCATATGGGAGATGTGTATGTGGAAGAGGAGAGATTGGCCATGAAGACATTCCGACTGCAGCATGGAGAAGAATGCCGTTCACTCTCCAGTAGTTTGTATACAAAGCCAATGTCTCTGGTTCTCTGAACACAACTTTTGCAGAGACAGCAAGGAAAAAAATAAAGCAAATAGTTTAGAATTATTTTACATCCCAGGAAAAGTGAATTGTGCCCAGTCAGTGGGTTTTGCCTGTAAGGTAAGTAGAGAGAGGAAAAATTATTTTTTACAGCTGGTAAAATAATATCATCTCCAAAGCTGAAGGGGGGAGATTCTCCGTAAATGTCACCATCCCACACTCCAAACTACCTGGCAAAAATTTATGTGAACTTTATTTTTTCTGCTTAAACAACACCTGTCAATCTTACTCCCTTAAATTATCTTCAGGACATATTATTAATCTGTCTCAGCAAGGCGATTCAACATTTTCCAGAGATAGTTAAGTTCTTTACTCAAAATGTAAAAAGATAAAGAAAAACCATAAATATTCTTTATTGACAAAATGTGTCAATTAATGTATGTCACAAGAGAATGCAGACTCTAAACTTAGAGTCCTATCTTCTCTTCCAGTGTTAAAGCTTAAACTATCATTACCATAACACCAGTTATTTCAACTAAGGCTAATGGAAACCAAAATCTAAATTAAATCTGTAGAAGTTTACTTTCCAATTTGGTAGCCACTAGCCATATATAGCCTATTTAAATTAAAAGTAATAAAAGCAATATTTGGTTCTCCACTCAAACTAGCTACATTTCAAGAACTCCATAGCTATATGTAGCTGGTAGCTACCATACTGGATAGCACATATATAGGATATTTTATCTTCACAAAAAGTTATTTTGAAGAGCACTGCTCAAGTGCTACACATATGTACACACACACACACACACACACACACACACACACACACACATTTATAATACCATATAAAATATATACTGTAAGTACTCTGTAAAATATAAGGCTACAAAGAGATACAATCAGGGAGACTGGAAGAGAATGAGAAAGACCATTTGGTTCATCTGGAAAGACAATTTAAAGCATTCATATATGCCCTTAAAATCCCCCGCTGAGACAACTAAAAACTCCTCAGCCAGTACTTAGGGGTGTCCATTAGGGAGAAGTTCATCATATCGATAGTGGTTTTCCTACAAAGTGTTAAGTTTACAAAGGAAAAAATCAGTTCTTTGTATTAAACAAAAAAGAGAAATTATATTTAAGAAAAAACATTAATTTTGTCTCACTCTTTCTGATTCAGACTAAACAGACTAAATGTTGTGAGCTAAATTCTGAAAACCATACATTTTTATTATTGCCTTAAGTCATGAAATCTATAAATAGACATGGTATTCCATCAATATTTTGATTAGGAGAGACTACCAGACCTACCACTGGCAATTTTTCAGAAGAAACATGCTGTCTTCAATTATTCATCTTAATTTAATGTTTAAATGTCACTCACATATTTAATATTTAGGTGGTTTCTCTTTGTATATATAGTTTCGTGTGAAGGCTACTTTTAAAGTATTTAAGTAACTTTAGTTATATTTAAGTTAAAATGTGGATTTTATCAATTGAAAAATGTTTTTCCTTAAGAGATATCCCTGAGATGATAGACTAGGTTGTAACAGAAGTCAAATGGGTTTTTTTTCCCCTTTCTCTTTGTCAGTCTGGGTCTTAAGAAGTAGTAGAACTGAATGTCAAAACCAGGAGATCCAACATTGGAGGCTAAATATATAGAAACAATAATTAAGAAAGTTGGTAAGAATCACAAAAGCTGATGCTCTTATTTTGAAATTTATTTGGTTTTACCTGTGTCTCATTTTTGGTTTTACCCTCTCTCTTTAAAAAATTGTAAACAGGAGACTTTAAATTGAAGAATGGCCTATGTCTTCATAAATCCTTTTGTTCTGTAAAATATGCAATTGTTATAATGTCTATAATCTATATTTCCCCAAGTTTTACCAGCCTATAGATATAAATAGGCCACATTCGAAAGAAGGTTTAAGTTAGATGGTTCTTTGCCCTGACATGACTTGTCCCAACCCTCATATCTCCCTCAGTTATTTATGCAAGTCACTGAATAATTTCATCCCTGAGCAAGCCTACTTAGGAAACTATTTGCTGCTTCCATCAACAATGTCCTCTATAAAAATAATATTAGTGGCAGAACTAGAACATTCAGAGTGCTATTCCTAAGCTCTTTTCTGGTCTGTGGTGAGAGCAGGTATGGAGATTTAAGAAGAGTTATCTTACAAACTATCTCTTATACCCTGTCACCAACAGTGCTACAAATTTATCCAGAAATGCAACTCCAAAAGCCCTCTCCAAAGAGCATAAAGCCAAGCCTTCAGACTAAAAGCTCTCATGTTTTTCTCTTATATCATCTTCCTTCCCCCTCCAAAAACACAGACACAAGATTTATTCTCTCATCAGAAAATAATCAATCACTCAACCGATCTCTTATGCATATCTTATTGTCCAAATGGATACCTAGGGCAGGGGGTAAGGGTTAGCACCTTATCAGCTTTTTCAAACTTTAGACCCTAAAGCCGAGTCTGTTCCCAGCTAATAATGCCATGCCACATTCCCACTGACCTTGGTCCTATTAGAGTGGGTAGGTAATGATGTACTTTTCAACCCAGAACTAACACTGCAGAACTGCAGATGGAAATCTGTCTCTTCACATATTTCATACCTTGAAGCTTGCTTCTTACTATTTTTCTGTTATATTTGGTAAGAGTTTTACTTCTTTTCCAGCTCCACTGGTAAAACTTGAGCTTCAAAATGGTTTCTGTAGGAGTCAATCCAATGATGAGTACAACAATAAAATCCTTTTTTGCTTTTTCAGTGATTAAGGATTTAGATCTAAGCTTTATAAATGTCCAAAGGGAAAAATAAATGTCATATACGACAGCAAGAGTTTAAAAAAGTCAATTGAATAAAATGTACTTTTACCCAGTTCTCAAGCATAAATGGAGGAATAATAAAGTTATGAAAATACTAACAACTAAGACAAATTGATTTTACTAATCAAGTTTTTAGGGAATAAAGCACTAATTCTTTCTTTTCTGCCTTCATCTTCTCTCTTAAACTTGGTACAGCTTCCAGTCAGGTAACTCATGATTCCAACTCGGGCTTATACTGCCAATGAGCTTTTTCCAAAAAGAATAAGCAAAGATAATGGTGAATTTATACATAATATATATGAAATGTATATAACATATATGAAATATATACTATATACATAATATATAGTACTGATAGAAATAAAATCTCTATCCTCATAGATTCCCTATGGAGACAGAAATAGAAATAGATGAAAAGGAGAGAGTGTTGATCCTACTGCAATAGGTCACAAAAGACTTCAAAGCCAAGAGCACTGGACTTTGGAAGTTAATCCCTTGCTTGAAAAGCAGGAGAATAAGATGTCCACTGAAGGGATTAAAGACCAAGAACTTGGATAGGACATTAAAGGGAAGGTGAAATAAGAAACCATGCTTACGAAAGAGAACTGTGTAGTGATCTATAGGCTATAACTTTACCATGCTTTTCTGTAGGTCAGCAGCCAGCTGCTAAGTTTGATGCTAGACTGGAATAGGTCTGAAGATTGGGAGAAGAATTGAGGTTTCTCAGGTTGACAATGGGTTAATAAAATTGCCTCTACCTTCAATATCTGAAGTAGGGCTCTATTTACCACTACAGAGCCAAGGATGCTAGATGGAGACATGAAAGTAAAAATATTTTTACCCATGGGTGCTGGGTGGCTCAGTTGGGTAAGCATCATCCTACTCGAGATTTTGGCCCACGTCCCGATCTCAAGGTCATGAGACTGAGTCCTGCCTTGGGCTCCACATTGGACATGGAGCTTACTAAAGATTCTCTCCCTCCCCTCAAAAATATATTTTCCCCTTACAGTGAGCATTTAATTATTCTATATGGCAACCATGAGATGTGATATATGTAATTTCAGTCATGTTTTATACTTTTTACCTATTATATAGTCTCTAAGAACGTTCTGATTTTGTTCCTCCCAACCCTGCTACATAATGCAAATTTATAAATGTAATGTTAATCTATGACTCCCATAAATTACTTGATTCTGGTCAGTTAAAACCCTCTTCTCTATCAACATACATGATACTGAGTACTGCACTCCCCTAGTCAAGAAGAAAACTTCATTGTTTATTCTAGAAACAGTTCAGTGGATGAGGGACTAATATCTGAGCAACATTGTTGCTGTGTGTCAGAATTTTATAGGAACCCTAGGCTCCAAAAGAACAGCTAATAAAAATTTTCCCTTTCTAGCATACAATATAAACACCTGAGGTCATCTTTTGGAATAAAGGCATTACATAAATATTAGAGCCATGTTAATAACTTTCTAGTGCACATGCCTGCCACATGCTTGTGATATAGACTTTTTTAAACCAGTGAATGGATGCAGACTCAAAAAATGTAATTTCTCTATTAAAATGAAGTTTACTGTTTCTTTTTGTGAATGGCAATAAACTTTTTGTATATATTTGGGAAATACAAAAAAAAATCAGTCTTTGATCTACTTTTCAGAGGCCCCACCTGCTACCTGTATGATCCATTTTCTAAAGAGGTGACTTTCTTAAACATTCTCTCACTGCGACTAGGCTGGTTCAGTCACCTTAAGCTTAAGATATCAACACAGCTCTTATCTGCACTCCCTTCTTCTGGGGTTACTGCCATTCTAAACCAGATTACATATGTACTTCTAAAAGATTACTTCTAAAAGGTTGTTAGTGGTTAGTTCCCTCCTTTAGTCTTAAACTAAATAGTGAAGAATGAACGGTTTAGGCAGGGAAACCGCAAAAAAGATGGAGGGTGTTTTTGTTGGTTTTGTTCTCCAAAAAGACCATAAGATGCTGTTTACATTATGGCAACCTCTGATTTGAACAGGTGGTTCTTTGAGAGTCATTTGGTACAAAATGAATTTGATTATTTGCAAAGTATGGGATTAAGTAGACCAAGGTGTGACTTAAATGTAGACCAGTTGGCTTCATTGAGCAATAGCAAATGCCTATATCTCATGGTCATAAACGTTAACCTGGAATCTAGAGAAACACCTTTCAAACATCTGCTGCTGTTCCAAAGGAAGTCAGGGAGAAAAAACGCATATTGGTCAAAGCTGCAAACCCCACTTCACTATTGGAAAGTCACTTTGAGGATATATGCCATCATCTAGCAGCATTTAAGTGGGATCTAAGTCATCACACAATGGGTCTAAAAGGGAAGTGTTATTAAGTGCTATATATAGTAAATGATTAAAAATCTCTGTACAGATAGATGGACTTGGCAACAACAGAGTGCAACTCCTACATGTTCACTGCAGTGACCATCTTGCCTCTCTACTTGAAATTCCCCAACCGGCTCTTCATTTCCTATGAGGTAAATAAGTACAATGTTCTAGGTATAATATATAATGTCCCTACAACCTATTTATTTACCTCTCCAGCTTCATCTTCCACTACTCACATTTAATTCTGAACTGACTTTCTCTCTGAATGCATGGCATTGCAACCTGTCCATGCACTTTTACTCATTGCTGTTACTTCATCAGTTCTCCTTAAAGAATCAGGCCAGTTAACACAGCCTCTTAGAAGTCTTCCTTGATACTTCTCCTACAGTGGATATTGATGGTGTCCTATCCAGATGCCCTTTACTGCCAATGTGCATATATATGTCATCTGTTGGCATGTTGGACAATCACAACTCACAGTTGCACTCTTCTTTGGAGAGTTTCCTTCAGCCAAATGAGAGTCATGTTTTCCTACAGCAAGATACAGCAAACTGCAGGCTAGACTGTAGCTCAAATCCAAGCCATCACCTGTTTCTGTGAGTTTCTGGAATACATTCAAGCTCACTTGTTGACACACAGCCTTTCACACTACAATGGCAGAATCACTACAATAGATACTAAATGGCCCCAAAAGCCTAAAACATTAATTATTTGAAATTTTTTTACAAAAAATTTTTGATGAACCCTAGAAGGTACAAAATGTGGGGAAGACTGTTGTTATTCATGCTACAGAGTTAGTTTCTCATAGGCTCATACTGAAGCTTAACTCCAGCCAAGACATTAGTCTTTAGCTTCTCTCCTGTCCTATTCAGCTTCCTTCATTCCTTTTTTTGAGAATACTCCTAGAATAAATCATTTAGAGATTCACTGATCCAAGTTCTACTTCTTGAAAGCCTAACCTAAGACAGTTAGTACCTGAAGTAGATAGAAGACGTTAAGGATGGGATTCTAGAGTTGATTTCTTGCTGGATGAATAGCAACCATGGCCTCCTTACTAACTGTGGGAGGAATTTTGATAGTCTTCTCATACCTTACATGCATCTGTGTGATTTCTAGGCTAGAACTTTCTCATGTGTGCTGGGGTGGGAACATGTGGAAATGGATGCACTGACTGGTGCAGTATTTTGAGATACTGAGAGATGAAGTAGAAATTAGCAAGCATATATAGAATTGGGTGGCTATCACTATGCATCATTAAATCCATGAAAATAAAAAATAAAAATAAAATGCTTAGATCTATTAATAAACAAGTGCAAGCACAGTGTGAAAGTCAGGACTCTTTAGATCACCCAATGAGAATCCATTTCCTGAAGATCAGGCAAAGCTGAAGATCAGACATCCTAAATTCTCAGCCAAGGTAAGTCTACTCAAGACTTTTAGACTAGATACCAATATAATCTGGAAAGGAGAACTTTCTGTATTCAAAGACCTAGAATCCCCAGTTTCTTCCAAACCCTCTGGGTCTGCTGAAGTGCCCCTTACTAGAAGAAACAGTCCTCCTTTTTGCTTGATGATTACACCAAGGCCTCAAATCTGCTAATGCCTTTCAGGACAATGTTTGCCCTTATGCAGATCTGTTAACATCTCACCTCCCAGTCAGTATATTCATCATCAGAGTCACAGCTCAGCAATCAACTGAGGACTTGTTGGGCTTATTACAGGAAGGAGGATGTTATTTGCCAAGGAGCAAATTCCACTATGTATGCCAAAGGAACTTAAAGATTGTATTCTAGGGAGACTGTTTCAAAGCAAGTGAAGAGAACAGCATATAACACTGATAAGGTATAGTGTTAATTGATTTACAGCCACTTAGTACTCTAGCAAGGGTCTTATGTTATATGTAACACATTGTTGGCATGGTCCAAAGGGCTTAGCTGATTGGCCAGTGCACTGGCTAGAAGAGCAAGATTGGAAAAGTCAGCAACAAGAAGATCTGGGAGAGATGCATGTGAGCAGAAGGGATGAGCTCCGCTGAACTATACAGCAATGCCCAACGGAGCACAACCACTATAGAGGTGCCACTAAACCAAGCAAACAGAATGACTCACTATAAGCCAGATCCTTTACTTGCCTAACTTCTGACCAAACAGTGAACTTCTGCAAAGAGCAGCCATGGCTAAGGAGGAAGATGTTAAGTATTATCTCTCTCTCTCTCCGTCTCTCTCTCTCTCTCTCTCTCTCTCTCTCTCTCTCCCCCTCTCTCTCTCTCTCTCTCTCACACACACACACACACACACACACACACACACAACTTAGGAGAAGGAGGAGGAGAGTGAGGTGGAAGAGGGGGAGAAGGAGGAGAAGAGGAAGGGAATCTTGATTACAGAGAAGGAGGAAGAGGAGAAGAAGGAAACTTTTAGAGGTGATAAGTGACATATTATATTATAATGATGATTTCATGGGTGTATTCTTATTTATAAACTCATCAAGTGGTATATGTTAGTACAACTTTGTTTTTACATCAATCACATCTCAATAAAGTGGCTTAGAGAGAGAGAGAAGAGTGGCCACAGTAGCAGAGATGGAGATAAGCATTGTTTCAACACCATGAGCAATCTCTCACCAGGTCTGAGATTCTACAGAAAAAGGAGAAAAATACCCATATCACAATATTCCATACACGTTGCTATATTCATAATGATGTTTTAATTGGGTTTGTTTAAAGATATGAGGAATGCGCAAAGCAAGCTTCTCTAAATATGCCTCTTGCACTGTCCTTGATGCATTTGTGAAAGTTAATTCTCAGCTTAAGCTTTAACATTTTGCTAATTCCTACAACCTTAGCCTAAGGTTGCACCATAAAATAAGCCTCAGGTTATCGGTTATTTCAGCTTTTTTCTTTGATAAGGTAGCATTTCATAAGGGTAAGAATTTTCCTGTAATGAGACACATTTGTGATGAAATCTTCTGCTATATTTCTGTTTATAGACAATAAATTTAAGAATAAGATCATTGCCCCTAGTCTTGAATCTGTGTCCAGAATTAAACATGGGGAGGAGGTAGAGTGTCTGTTTTTACTAATCATCATTATTCTGTAAAAATGTCAACTCTCCTCTCATTTTTATCCCATGTGGACTTTATCACAGTCCTCTCTCTGCCTTTCATTAAATGAGACCCCTGCTCAGCTGTCCTTATGCTCCAAAATGGGTCATCCAAGGTCAAGGCTAAATTGTAATGGGGGCAGAGAAACTGAAGGAAGGCTGTCCTGGATTTACTCCCCTTGAAGGGGAGGTTGAAAGGATACCCTGATCAAAGCAGTAATTTTGGAAGACTGAAAATCGGGATGTAATGTTTTCTCTATTGTTTAATCATTAGATGAATCTAGAAATCCACAGACTTCTGATATAATTTATAGCAAAACTTCTTTTTGAGGTGCAGAACAAAAATTAGGAGCTTTTAAAGTGTGAATGGGGAATTTTAAAAAATGAGGCAAGATACAATGCAATATATCAGAAGAAACTTAGGTATTTTGCTAAAAAGTGAGCTCTTAATCATCATCTTAATCATCATTTTCTCCTTTTGTGAATCATTTCACTTGAAACTTTACCAAGGTGTAAATGTAATAAATATGTTTGGATAAGATTTCCCTGTAATTTCCACCAACACTAAATATTCATGCAAATTCACTCATATTTCAAGATGTAGAAGATAAGCAAACGTTTTGAAATCAGAATTGATTTTAAATCCTGGCTTTGGAAATGAATACTCTCTAACTAAACCCTGTAAGCACCAGTTTCCTCATCTATAAACAGGAATACTCCACCTTAAATTTTTGTTTTGACTATAAATTAGATGAAATACATCAAAGTGCCCAATATAGAATTAGTAGGATATCAGTTGGTCTTTGTTTTTTCTATTATTATTCTCTTCTTTTCCTTTAGAAAATAAGAAATAAAATGATTCCTCTACTATCAGTGCATGAATATGTGTGAATTTTGCAACATTTTTACAGTCTTTCTGAAAATCAAATTTGTGCTATGTGGTTTTTTTTCTTTTTTACAATGTAATCATGCAGAGGTAGATATAAGAAATACGTTTTATGTGAATATTGAAGTTCATTTCTGAAACTAAAACTACACATGACAGTAACTTTTTAGGGATTATTGCTTTTTTGAGGCAAAGTGCTACAAGAGAAATTATCTTTGACTTCCAACAAGGTCTGGGTTTGATTCACAATCTATAGAAATTATTTAACTTCAGATTTCTTGTCTAGGAAATAAGCACAATACAATTAGCACTGTGTCAACATGAGTTAGTTGTAAAAGTGCTAAGAAAAATATAGAATATTAGTTAGTTACCTTTGAAATAACAGCTAAGTGAAAATTAATTTCTCTACATATTTTAATCTAAAGTATTGATGAGATTGTATATTTTTTAAAATTACTAATATTTTGTCATTATTTTTTCTTCATTGCTTCTGTTACAGTCTCTTGAGAAGAGCTGATTTAACAGGAATGTGAAGGAAGAGAAAAGAATTCTCATTATTTTTACTTTGAGCTCAAGAACTAGTAACATATATCTAAAATTGACTCACCTCATAAAATGAGCTAGTCTAATTCTGATCCTTGAAATAGATATAGATGTCTCAATGAATAAGAAACAAAAATGCCAAAGAAAACCACTATAATATTCTCCCCCAAAATTAGATTAAATTAAATCAAATTTAAATTAAAATTTCCATTTGTATGTATCCATATATTAGATAATTTTGAGGAGAATTATAATGTTGGTTGTATTTTTTTTCTCATTTTTACCTAGGAATCCTAACTAATGCAACATTGATAACTTTAATATCATCAGTAACCTACAGATCTCTAGATGTCAACTACTTAAATATAGTCTGCAGTTATTTTTTAAAAATTCTTTTTATTATTATTCATTTCTGAGAGAAAGAGAGGGGCAGTGTGAACAGGGGAAGGTCACAGAGAGAGAGGGAGATACAGAATCCAAAGCAGGCTCCAGGCTCTGAGCTGGCTGTCAGCACAGAGCCCGACACAGGACTCGAACCCACAAACTGTGAGATCATGACCTGAGCTGAAGTTGGATGCTTAACCGACTAAGCTACCCAGGTGCCCCAATATGCAGTTATTTTTAAGTTCAGTTAGTTTCTCCTCCTGGGCATATGGACACAAAACCAAAAAATGCCCTTCTTTAGGCTTCTATGAGTCTTCTTTTCCTTCCAGACTGAGTTGGTGAGGTCCAAACTGAGTAATGTCATAGGACTTCTATCTCCATTTCGAAATGCATATGTGAGCAGGATCTGGTTATTTAGAAAATTCAGATTCTCTTGGGTCATTTAAGCACACAGAACTAAAGGGAAAAAGGAACTAAGGCATATATTTTCCTGTAAGACAGTGGAGAATCAAAAAAATAGCAAGTACGGATGATCAGTTAGGTCTTTGGTTCAAACTTTTCCTTACATATTCTTCCCATTACATTTCATTTTGAAATTGAAGGTTAGATAAATTCAACTTACATCCAATTTTCTTGCCAAATGTGAGAGGAGATATGGCTATATCACCTACTAGATCTTGCACTAAATTTCTTGGATAACCCGATTAAAAAAAATGAGAAGTGTGCAACAGATTTCTTCAGAGTCTTCTCTGTATGAGAAGGGGACAACTTTTGTGTTAAAAAGGAGCTCTGCTATCTGAAAAATATGTGAACTTTGAGCATCATAATGTTGGAAGTCTTGCAGTAGGGGTGGTAACGTGCTACAAGTGTTATAACATGGATGAACCATGAGGATATTTTGCTAAGTGAAATAAGTTAGTCACAAAAAGAGAAATCAAGTGTGATTCCAATTACGTGAAGTATCCATAGTAGTCAAACTCAGAGAGACAGAAAATAAAATTGTGGCTGTTAGGGCTGGTGACAGAGGGAAATGTCATATTGTTTAAGGGTATAAAGTTTCACTTTTGCAAGACGAAAATTGTTCTGGCTGCTCTGAGTGCCTACTGATCACTTTCCTCTCACAAACTGATTCAGGAAATATGATCAACTAGATCTTTGTATGTTACCATCTATAGCCACTGCCATTTTTTTTTTTTAGTCCTACTCTAGTGCCTAATACTTCTGGAAGTTTTCCCTAATAGATATAGTACTCCTCTTTCATGCCATCTCTCCTTCTGATTCATGGATTTATTTATTTATTCCGACTGTACGTTAGAATCATGATGAGAGCTTTAATTTTAAAACTAAGCCTTACTCTAGATCATCTAAATCAGATATGTTAGGGTAGGGCCAGGACATTCTCATGTTTAAAAGTCTGATCAGGGGTGGTTTGAGGGCACTGGTTTAAGCCTTTCCTTATTTCTCCTCCCATTTGGTCTTACCTTTTTTTGTCCCATTTCCTCTAGGTCTTTGCTGCTGGATCAGGTATAACCCCAGGCCCACATAGTTGGGCTCTACACTGAGTGTGGAGCCTGCTTAAGATTCTGTCTCTGTCTCTGTCTCTCTCTCTCTCTCTCTCTTCCTCCTCACCTCCTTATGTTCTGTCTCTTAAAATACAAATCGATTTAAAAAAGAAAAAGAGAAATTAATATTTTAGTAATCTATCCTTAAGTGTTACTAATTGATATTACATAAAAAGATATCTGTTCTTGGGGGGGAAAGCAGATATAAGTATTTGTACTAGCAAAATATAATGACAAGGAATGGTAATTGCTTATATTAGAGATATGTTCTTTTCAGTCTTTAACCAAGTGGATTTTTTTTGCTCCTTCTCACAAATATGTTAGAGTTGATTACCTACCCCGTCTATAATTGAGTATATCCTAAGATGTATATTTCAGATGTGGCAGATTTTTATTATTCTCTTTGAAAAAAATGCCAAGCATCAAAATGTGTATGCCATAGCCTTTTCCAAACCACAAAATCAGATTCTTTAGTCACATAAGTTTAGAAGAGCCAGCCTTTTATAATCCTCTGCTGGAAATTACCATTTCTTAATTTGTGAAAAGACCCACAATAGTCTCAAAACCAAATAAACACAGATTTCTTTGCATATTAGTTACCATACTAATATATTTAATATTGTAACCTTTCATTAAAGTATGTCTGAATACTAGTGTTCAGCAGAACACCTTTTAGAAAATGTCATTATACAGTGTTATGGGCTGAACTGTTCACACCAAATATCTGTATGTTGAAGTCCTAACTCCCAGTATCTCAAAATGTAACTATTTGAATATAGGGTCTTACAAGTGCTAATGAAGGTTAAATGATGACATTAAAATGGCCCCTAGTCCAATATGACTTGTGTCCTTACATGAAAAAGGATATTAGGACATAGATAAGACTATATGAAAACAGAAAGGAAGTAAAGAAAGAGCTCTCAAAATGAAATAAGTTCTGCAAATACCTTGATCTTAGACTTCTAGCCTCCAGAGCTTTGAAAAACAAATTTCTGTTGTTAAGCCACCCAATCAATGATACTTTGTTATGGTAGCCCTAACAACATATATATGATAAAGTCATATATTTTATGTTTTCAGAAACTGACTATTTGAATGTGTTAAGAGAAGTAATTAGGATATAGTTAATAACAATGTAATAGCAACAATTATAATATTAATACTACTGTATATTTCTAGTACACTGCAGCCTGTAAAACATAGCATTCCTTATTATTCCCAATAACCTGCTGAAGTCAGGATAAAAAGTATCTTTTGTTCCTTTCATAAATGAGGGAAAGATCAGATAGAAATTGAGTGACTTATATAAAACTACATGCCCAAAGAGAGACAGAATAGGAGCCCAGGCCCTCTGATTCCATGCCAAGGGCTAAAGCATAGAATGAAGTTGTTATTACAGAAATATCTCACTATAAAAAATCAATAACCCTTCCCAAATGTTAAACTAAGAGCCCACTTGTTCATTTAAGAATTACCCCACTAAGAATAATTAACGGGCTTCCATCTGCAGGATTTTTTTTTTTTTCTGGAAGCCATGAATCTATGAAGAAAATTTTAATCATTTAGAATTTAGACAAAAAATACTCTACCATCAGATTGTTCAATATACAACAGAATTCTTTATAATGTGTTTGTAAATATTTCTAGGGAAACTAATACAGCTCCCAGTAAAAGTGTGCAGCTGTGAAATGAGGGACATGAGAATACTGAATCTAGGTAACACAATGACCTAAAAGAGAACAGAGATTATATAAATTAAGTGTGCAAAGAAGGAGAGAGATTGCAGCATCTGGGGGGAAACATGTTATTCTATAATGTTAAACACAAACGATGACTTTATTTTACCTGGTATATTGGGAATTTACTTTTTGAAGTTTTTATTTAAATTCCAATTAGTTAACATACAGTGTGACATTAGTTTCAGGCATACAACATAATGACTCAACAATGTCATAAGGCAAGTGCAGTCCTTAATACCCATCACCTTTTTCACTCATCCCGTACCCATCTCCCCCCTGAAAACCATCAGCTTGCTGATATATTGGGAATTTGAACCTATTTAATTCACTACATAATGCCTGAAGATATTTAATGAATTAGGATATATTTTAGTTAAAGCAAACTACTAAAAAATAAGGCATTTGTATAATACAATTTTCACTGCAACATCAATTCCCCATCACAATCTATACAATGATCACTGATCTGTCCCATGTATACTAGAGATAAATAGGAATGCAGATATCCATACCATATCTGCACTAGTGTCAATGAATGTGTTATACAACTTATTAATACCCAAGTCTTGAAGTATTTAAATTTCTGTATGGTTTGTAGTCATGGTAAGTAACATGTGCCAACTAGTCAATACACTGTCCATAAATAACCAATGTTTCTTTCTACTCCCATTAGTTTTTAAGAGGATTAATACAATCATCTCCACTTAATTTTTCTATATTTATTGGGTTAACATTTTTATGTTTGAAAAAATACAGAAGGAAATATTAAAAAAAGCATAAAGTTTATAAATGGCCCTCAATATACCACCTGTGTTGAGAGTAAAGCTTCTCCTTTACATGAATTTTAGGCATTTGTTTACTTTTATTATATTAAATCACCATTTTTACCTACTCACTCATGTGCATGTGAATCATGGCAGGAAGAGGTGTCAGCAACTACATAAGTATGGCCATTCTACATATAATCAAAATTACAACATAATAATTAACATCATGCTGAAAGCAAGATTTCCAGAAAAAGATCCATGAAGGGTTTCAGTTGAGTCAGTTTTAACTAGAAAGCAGAGGTTATTTCTGAAGAGATCAGACTTAATTTTACTAAAGTATTTGTAATCAGCTTTGGACTATTTTTCTAGGCCTCGGGTTGAATATTTCAAAATGCTGGCATCAAAGCACACTTTCCATTTGATCTATACAAAACCCATTAGATTTTATATTAACTCAGTGAACAATTTCATAGTATTGTCAATTTCCCATCAACTAGTCCAAATAATGGGCTTAAAAAACGACATTCCCTTTATTCCAGATTGTGTCACCTTAAATGATCAATATGAGAAAATACCACATAATTAAAAAATGTCTTCCCATATTTTAATATTAACTGTAATACTTATCAAGTTCACCACAATTTTGATCACAAAAATGTAGAACATACTAAATCTCAACAGAAAGGCAACAAATAAATACACTGTAGAGCATTATGTACCATGTGATAATACTGTGTCCTTATAATGTGTATTAACAGATTTTAATAAGTTTGTAATATGTTTGTAATAAAATGTGGCAATAAACATAGATAAAATGTGGCAAGAAAATCTAAACAAATATGAGATCACTTGTATACAAATGCACAGAAAATATGTAAAAAATATCTACAGTAGTGCCTCTTTATAAAGATTAGAGATGATTGACGGGTGCCTGGGTGACTCAGTTAAGCAACCAATTCTTGGTTTTGGCTCAGGTTCATGATCTCACAGGTTCATGAGATTGAGCCCCACGTTAGGCTCTGTGCTGGTGGTATGGGGTCTGCTTGGGATTCTGTCTCTGCCTCTCTCTCTGCTCCTCCTCTGCCTGCATGTGCATGTGTTCTCTAAAGATTAGGGGTGATTTTTAATCTTTTGAAATATTCTTGTATTTCTGAAATTCTTTCAGGGGTCAAGAAATACTTAGAAAAATCAGAACATGTGTCTTTTTATTGATAGCTCACCTACATACTCTTTGGCCTGGTTCATTTTTGTTCACTGAAGCACCGTCAAAGTTGAGCACACTATACACTCTTGCGTGCCCTGGAGAAATTCTAATTCATTAGAAAAACATCTTGTGCTTCAAACTTTCAGACTTTTCATTATTTTAATTCCATATGCAAGGGGCAAATGTAGGTTGCAGTGAGCTTTCTCAGAGCCTGATCAGCACCAACGGCTTGACTCTATTTTCTTAAGGTGACCTTTTCATAGATCTGTACTAATCGCATGATTTCTCTTAGTCTGCATGTAATGAGAGGAAGACCATGGCCATGCACAGGAGAATCAGCTAGTCATAAGGGACAGGTATACTGAAAGGTGACACCACAGAGAGAACTCATGATGTGCAGCTTAGATATAGAGGCTTAAACCTTATCCTGGCAATTATTCAGCCAGAACAGCACTTAACCTCTCTGCTTCTGATGACCGTGTTGTGTGGGAAAAACACTGTCTATATTACATGCACTATTTCAGACCTACCACCACATACCTAAGCGCTGAACAACTTTATTTCTGATGCAGAAGCAAGCTATCCCCACAAGTGGAGAAATATGGGGCTGATTTCTTAGCTTTTTCCTACAACTGTGAAGATAAGAATAGTTACTTAATATTAATGAAATTTGACTTTCTGACTTTCCTCTGCTTAATTTTACATTTAAAATAAACACAATTTCAAGTCTTTTAACAAGTATTATCAGACTTCCCTTCATGTTTGATGACTCTGTCCCAAATCTATGACTGTGTGTAATGATTCCAAAACCATTAATTTGATTAATCCAAACAGTAATCAATGCAGGAAAAAAAGAAACAAAGACAGAAATGCAAAAGCATTAGAAGTGAGACTTGACAGAAATGGCTGTATCTACCAAGTAATCCAACTTCTCTAATTGGTTAACAAGGAAATGCACTGGGAAAAAAATTATCTACTGAATATAACACATCAATAAATGAATTGCCCAGCATCTAACAATTTAAAAGATCTGATTAGTAGAAATTTTAAAGTTAAATAAAATGCTTTTAGTGTGCATCTCAACTCCCTACATACTGCATGCAATGCATGTAAGACATTATTTCAATGATATGTTAAATAAACTGGTTAGGCAATAGAGGAGAGATAGAGGAGAGGAGAGGAGGGAAAGAGAGGGCTGTTATGACTACATTAGAAAGAAGGAGAAAAGATGAAACTTGAAATTATTTGCCTTGAACCATCCATCACAAGACTGTAAGTGACTATAGTAGGAGGTTTGTGTGTTGGTAATATGTTCTCTACTACTAACTTTGGACTTCTACTGTTATAAAGAGGATATCAAAACTTCCACTGAAAAATCACTGTCATTTCCTGCTCCATCTATTGGAGAGAGGTGCAGCCTGTAATGTCTCTGGAATTCTCTAAATTCCACTTCGATCATCGCATTCAGTTCAAGACATAAATAATATCTTATGTTCATCACTCCCAAATTTATCTAGTCATAAATTTTCTCTGAATGTGAGTCAAATGTTCAATTGCTTTTTAGACATCTTCGAGTGAAATTTAACTTAGTCCCTATCCTACAAAGCAATCCTGATCTCACATTCACCTTTGAAGCCTTTTCCATCTCAGTTACAGGGAATAACTTCAATGAGCTGCTAAGGGAAAAAGCTTGTAGTCATCCTTAACTGTCTCTTTCCCCTGTTTCATCCTTCAGTCGAGGATCTAGTTCTACTCATTTTGAAATTAAAAAGATATCTAGGGGCACCTGGGTGGGTCAATCCGTTAAATGTCCATCTCTTAGTTTTGACTCAAGTCATGAACTCTTGTGAGCTCAAGCCCCACATCAGGTTCCATGTTGTCAGCAAAGAGCATGCTTGGGATGCGCTCTCGCTCTTTCTCTCTCTCTCTCTCTCTCTCTCTCTCTTCCTCTGTCCCTCTCCTGCTCACTCTCTCTCAAAATAAATAAACTTAAAAATAATTTTTAAAAAAATATCTCCAACCAAGACACTCCTCTCCATCTCCACTATTTTAGGTGCCAAAAAAAAAAAAAAAAAAAAAAAAATATAGAGACAATGCTATTAACCACTAGATTTAAAAGAATAGACAAATCACATCAATTTAGACATTGTATTAGTATGTAGCAAAAATAATAATAATAATAATTTTAGGGCCATGGAATAAATCAGCTGCTATTAAAAATAAAAAGATTCCATGATCAAAAAAATTTTTAATATTGTGTTTAACAGTTTAAGTTCATTTGTTATTAGCTTTCTATAGAGCTTATATTTATTTAAGTTTTTGAATGTTTATTTATTTTTGGAAGAGAGAGGGAGTCACAGAATCCAAAGCAGGTTCCAGGCTCTGAACTGTCAGCACAGAACCCAACATGGGACTTGGACTCGTGAATTGTGAGATCATGATCTGAACCGAAGTCGGAGCCTTAACTGACTGAGCCACCCAGGCATCCCTCTAACAGAGCTTTTAATATAGAAAGATTCATCAAGAATTTCATGTAGGACAATATAATAAAAAGGCTACTGAAAACACAATTGAACATAAGACCATTTGAGGAGAATTCTACACTAATTTAAGAAATATATCCTTAAAAAAAACTTGCAGGTTTCTGTTTGTTTATACCTCACATTTCAAGATACGTATCCAGCTTCAACTTTATTGTTTTCATGATTGTTGTTGTTAGGCCTTTTTATTTTCCCAAACTCTGAACATTAGAATATCCCAAGACTTGGTTCTATTCTTTTTTATTTTTTTAATTTTTTAATTAATTATTTTTTAGAGAGAGAACGTGTACGTGCAAGTCAGGGAGAGAGGCAGAAAGACAGAGGGGGGTGCAAATGGAGAAAGAGACTCCCAAGCAGGTTCTACCCCTCCCCACTCGCTCTGTCTCTCTCAAAATAAATAAACTTAAAACAATTAAAAATAAAAAAATAAATCTCTTTACACACACACACACACACACACACACACACACACACACACACACACCTATTGGTTCTGTTTCTCTGGAGAGCCTTTATTGGTACAACTACTTACCTGATGCATCAGGTGTTCCTTTGTGTATGTTTTCTCTCTGAATCATTAAAATAGAAATTTGTGACACAAATTTTGTTTCTTTGATGCACTATTACATATTACCTTCTAGAAATATGTCAGTGACATAAGACCTCACAAACTGTGTGTTGAATGAATAAATGCTATTTTGTGACCAACTTATGTCAGGATAATTAAAGCAAAATAACAACAAAACAGAAAAACAAATAGCACTTATTTTAGGAAGTCACCATTATACTTCTATGTTTTTGACAGTATTTGTAATAAATGGTCTGTATATGTCCTTATGCAAAATGTAAAATTAATACGCAATATCATCTTGCATGACTTCTTATAGAACTCCACAGTCTTTCCGTATACATTTAATATGTGCCAGGAATTTTCACATGTGCTATACTTATTTTTTGTAATGTCTTATTTATTTTTGAGAGAGAAATAGAGAGAGCGTGAGCAGGGGAGGGTCAGAGAGAGAGGGAGATAAAGAATCTGAAGACAGGCTCCAGGCTCTGAGCTAGTTGTAAGCACAGAGCCCAATACGGGGCTCAGACCCACAAACCATGATATCATGACCTGAGCCAAAGTCAGACGCTTAACCAACTGAGCCACCCAGGTGCCCCACATGTGTTATATTTAATACACATTAACATCTTACAAGGTAGGAGATTGTATCTAAAATACAAGAAAACTAAGGTGCAAAATCGTGATCAGGATAATACATAATTTTGTCATAGGGCTGAGTGCAATACTGCATTTAATAAGAGAGTCAAGTTAAAACATAAACTCTGTTAACAGAATGAATGTAGATAATCAGAAGGAACAAATATTCTCATGTTTTATTTAAATTTCCAATGCAAGTGAGTGTATTATTCTTTGCTTCATTTTGCTACAAATGAGCATTTATATAATGGGATGAGAAGGTTGTAAAGGGTTATAGGAGATAATTTATGAGAGATTCTATCATAATTTATTAACAGATGTGGAATTTGAAAACTGTTAAGTTTGAATTCTTCAAATTCATTCTTTATTTAAAAAGCCAATTAAGATGCATTTAAATATTAAATAGACCTGTTAACACAGGACTATGTGAATGAAGCACACATTGAACTTATGACTTGACGGATGAAGGCAAAAGCTGAAAAATATTAACTAGAAGGCACCATGATGTCATAAGAATATAACTAGCCATGATGGTGTTACTTCATATAAATTTTATATTAATTCTATTCTAAAATTGTAAAGTTTATTAAGAATTTCTCATGTCACTTCCTACCTTTGCAACAATGACTTATCATATTATAGTGATCATTAAAACCTAAGGCAATAGGTTTTAGTTTTGTAGGAAATTATGTATTCATCTATATTTGTTGTAGAAAATTTAGTTTTTTTTATTTAGCTCATTAACTATGACTTTGCTGATTGTGTTATGATGAACTCGGCAAGCATAAGACCTGTTTCCCTCCATGTAATAATTATCACACAAGTTTTTTAAAATTGACTATGGCAAAGACAATTTTCTGGCCCAACTCCAAATTTTAATTTTTTTTTAATAGCACCTACCACATTATGCAGAGGGTGCTTAATAAATGTTGACACAACACAAATTACCTAAGTTCACCATCTCAAAGAAACAAATCAAGAAAAAAAGAAAAAAACAATGAGGCATTGAAACCATTTTGTTAGTAACTTATAATAATCATACATTTATGTGAGGGCTGATCTCAATTACTCTGATGATTTTCTTCATATCAGCACACAGTTTGCTGTTGTTATAGTTTGGAAATATTTTCAAATATCCAACTATTCTAATGCAAAAGTGGATAGCCTATTAAAAGTCTGAACTTGCTTATAATTTTTCTAATAATGATACCCCGAGCCAGGAATTTATCAAACACTTGCACTTTCCTCATAATGTTTGGGGATTTTTGGAAAACATTTTACAATCTTCACTGTTCAAAGGAAAACATTGTCTTTGCTTGTAAGGACCAAAGCATTTACTTTTTTTGGAAATGTTTTCACCCAAAGAAAAAGGTTTTCATTTAGAAATGTAAACATTTTGGCTGTCAGGGAGGTACCAAATAAAAGATTCCCTGATTGCTTTAAATGAGCCATTTAGAAAACCCTTGCCAATGTAGACACAGTTAGTCAGTATTCTACGATGTGTCAAAGCGTTCCACCTTCTTTGGTGCTTTGTAAATCACACCAGGGATTTGAGTAAATTAAGTTAGTTTTTTCACTAGAAACCAGATGTTGTACCTCCACTGAGTTTTATTTGGGAAAACAATGCATTATTAAGTGACTATGAGCCATACAATCAGGAAGAAATATTGCATCTGGGTGTCAAAATTTATGCCAAGTTTCAACCTGCTGCAATAGAAAAGTCTTCAAGGTAATACCCAACCCCCACTAACAGAAATCTGGAATGACATAAGATGATTACTAAATTGTCTAAGTTCTATAGATGTGTGATAGACCATAGACCATAGACTAAGCTTAAAAGCACCCCTATAAGAGTCAGCAAATAGAATGAGTTGTCTAAAATGAAACAGGATATAGGGAGGGGGGCACACATGCACACGTGTGTGTCAAAAATCCCATGTCAATAACACCAAATAGAATCAGAGATCTAACTCAGCCAGCATACCAAATTTCTAGAAGGTCACTAATCAAACTACGTAAAATAAAAAGGAAAGACAGAGAGGTATGATAAAAGAGGGAAGTTAGAAGTTAGAATGGAGGGAAACAAAAAGGAAAGGAAGAAAGATGGAAGAGAAGGAAAGAAGCATGAAGAGAGGGAGAAAAGAAATGAAGAGAGGAAAGAGGGAGAAAGAAAGGAAAGAAACATTTAGAAATTGGAAGTATATTGGGGCGCCTGGGTGGCTTAGTCGGTTAAGCGTCCGACTTTCGCTTGGGTCATGATCTCGCGGTTCGTGGGTTCGAGCCCCGCGTCGGGCTCTGTGCTGACTGCCAGCTCAGAGCCTGGAGCCTGTTTCAGTCTGTGACTCCCTCTCTCTCTGACCCTCCCCTGCTCACGCTGTCTCTCTCTCCTAGAAATAAATAAAAATATTTAAAAAAAAAAAAAAAAGAAATTGGAAGTATATTTATCAACTCAAATGTACGTCTAAGACCTCCCAGATTGTGGCTATAAGTAACTGCACTTTCCTCACCCACAAGATATCTAACTACTTAGAGATTTGTCTCCTAAAGAATATCCCAGTTTTGGGGAACGTGGGTGGCTCAGTCAGTTAAGCATCTGACTTCTGCTCAGGTCATGATCTCATGGTCCGTGGGTTTGAGCCTCCACTGGGCTCTGTGCCAACAGCTCAGAGCCTGAAGCCTGTCTCAGATTCTATGTCTCCCTCTCTCTTCCCCTTCCCTGCCTGTGCTCTATCTCTTTCTCTCTCAAACATAAACATTAAAAATTAAAAAAAAAAAAAAAGAATATACTAGTTTTTCTGGGCATCCTCAAAAGAATGTCTCACATGAATAAACAACTTGTCCACTGCAAATCATGGTACAGGGTCTGCTCTACTCCTCTCCTCTTGCTTTTAGTTTACTAGCCTTTGCTATGCTGGTGAAGCCAACTGCTAGAAACTTCCAGTCACTGTCCATTATGTTACTTCCAATGTTCTTTTCCTAAGGATGTTAAATCATGTGGTATAAGGCATCTTCCACGTATCTCAAGGAATTCCAAGATATGCTGAAATACAAGATACTGATGGTTTGTATGAAAGAATAGGGGAATGATCCCTTTTATAATTAAGTTTCATATTTTATGAGTATCTAGCCACAAGCACAGTCTAGGTGACACACACTTTCTTGAATGGAGAAGTCAGCTTCTGGCTCTTTCTTCACTACTGTAGGAAATCAAACCTAACCCAAGGCTGGCCTTCAAACATGTATTTTCTCACATCTTATTCAGTCTCCCACTATTACTATCATTTTCCAATCCCAAACTCTTCACTTTTCCAATTTTTCAAAAAAAAAAAATGCCTTCACATGCCAGTAAATGTATAGAGATACAGGGGAAAAGATGCTTATGTGCCAATAAATTTGTATGAATTAGCATCTTGGATCAGGTAACTCCATATATACATACTTACACCTAATTATACATGTATTTATAGTTTCTCAACTTAGACTCTTTATATTATAACTTCAGTTATATATAAAGCCCTTTTCCCAACTGCCATATCATGAAATTTACAATTTCCTGAAAATATGCTTACAAGATTTCATGGGAGGAAGAAGAAGACATTTCAGACAAACTACTCATTTTCAAGAGAGAAAAAGTATCAACAATCAACATTTGAGAAATATTTTTATTTGACACATTTACTGAATTCACTGCTTGCCTTAGTGAATGTATTAGCTAGCTACGGTTGTGTAACAAATAACCTCAACATATAATCATTTAAAACAATGAACATTAACTACAGAGGACAAACTCACAATTATGAGAAGGGAAGTGGGAAAGGGGACAGTTTAAATAGGTGATGGAGATTAAGGAGTACACTTGTTGGGATGAGCATTGGGTGTCAGATGGAAGCACTGAATCACTATATTGTACACCTGAAATTAATGTTACACTGTATGTTAACTGGAATTCAAATAAAAGCTTAAAAAATAAAACAATAAATAGTTATTATTGAACTATTTCTGTGGGTCAGGAATTCAGGAATTTGGCTGAGTGGTTGTGGCTTCAGTTCTTTTATGAGATCACAGTCGGGATACTGGTAAAGATTGCAGTCATCTAAAGACTTCCCTGGGCTGGAAGATATGTTTCTAAGATGGTCCAGATGGTTCCAACATGGTTGTTGAAAGGAAGCCTCTTTTTCTTCTTACATGGATGTTTCTATATAGCATCCTCACAACATGGCAACTGGCTTCTCCATCAGTGATTCAGCCAAGAAAAAGCAAGAAAGAAACCATAATGTTTTTTAGGACCTTGTCTCAAAAGTCACATGCCATCACTTGTGCCACATTCTCTTTCATTAGAAGACAGTCACTAAGTGTGGCCCACATTTAATAAGAGTAAGAATTGAGCTGCACCTTTTCAGAAGAGGAGTGGCAAAGGCTTTTGTATATATTTTAAAACAGTACAGGAGGAATATGTAAAGTATTTGACAAAGGCTCACTCAGAAAAAAAAAATATGGACAAGACCAGATGAATCCAGGCTTCCAACATTGGAGATTCTGTCTAAGATACTCTACTTTGGGAAAAAGAGGAAAATATCTTAATATAATAGATACTAGATGTGTTTTGGATATATATAAAAAGTTTTAGTCTATTTCAAGGTCTTTACTTGGCTGAAATAGAGACAGACTTTATTCTCAATCCCTTGTTCCTTTTTGTTGTGGTTATTAGTATATCCACAATTCCATTTCTAGTAACTGATGAAAAACTTCATTTCATTTCTTCATTAAAATGATAGTGTCTATACTGGGAAATGGAATTTTGGAGTGGCCTGGACAGACCATTTATATGAGACATGGGAATCACATACATGATTTTTGGACCAGGAAGCCACAAAACTACATATTGAACCATATTGTCATTGGCAGGACAGTTCAAAGTATCTAATGGGCTAGAGAAACATTAGAATACAAGGGAATATATACTAATATAATAAGTTATATTATGATAAAAATCTGTTCTACCATTACATCTTAGGGATCAACTGTAATAACGAGAATGAGCTATTTCAATTTTTTCTTCAAGATCAGCAGTTTAATGTTTAGGTGCAGGATGGATATTAGACATCTGGCTTAGCAAGAGTAAGTATTGACAGTGGCAGCATAAGTGGCAAATTTTTATATTAGCAATTCAAATTTAAGCATCAGATTAGCGTGGTATTGGAATCATTCATTGGAATATGTTTGGAGGCCATAATTCTACTCAGCAAAATTTCCTTTTTTAAGCCAAAATAATATGGTGATTCTCAGTGTATCAAAATATGGCACTCAATGGTATTAAATTTCTTGCTGTTCAACTGTAACTTTTGTATCATTTACAAAATAAGGATTCATGTAAGCCATGGATCTAATAGGATGTTCTAAAATTGTGGTCCCACTGCCATTATTCCAACTTTAACCCACTTGCAGCAAATCCTGTGATGTCAGCATCTAGGAGAAGCCCTGACTTTTATCTATTCTAATTCTACCTCTGTACTATTTAAATTGTGACTTGTTTTCAGTTTGTCACTTAAATATAATCTATGAGATATATTAAAAAATGACTCATTATAAGATTCAATTATATGAAGGCAAATCCTAATTTTCCTGCTGTCAAACAAATGAGGCATTCCATTAAAAGAGACTTTAGGAATGGCCATTTCAAAATAATTTCTCTGTATCAGAGTTTAATATTTACTCTTTAAGAAGTTACCTGAACTTACAAGGACATGGTTGGAACAAGACATGTTTTTATTTTTTCCCATAGTCTCAGTATTGGTTAGTTTAGGCTGTGTAACAAGCTACCCCTGAACTTAATGATGAAAACAACCACCACCATGTATCTGACTCATAATTCTTTGGGTAAGCTGGACAATTCTTCTAGACTGAACTACTTCAGTTGATATATGCTGAATTTAGTCATGTGGCTGAGGATATTTGAAAGGTCATCTTAAGGATGGATAATCTAGGATGGTGTCAACCCTACACATGTGGCAATTGACAGCCAGTCACCTGGGGCAACTGAGGGCACTGTGCCCTGTTTCTCATCATCTAGTAAAATAGTCTGGGATTCTTCAAATGGTGGTCCCAGGGTTTTCCACAGCAGCAAGAGAAGGAAAGTTACCGTCTGCCATCAAGTCTGGAATGACTCCTCATGCAAAGCACATGACATGGCTGATGCAGACACGAGGAGGAGAGACAGACCCCACTTACCGATGGGAGGATCTATTATGTCACAATGCAAGGGTATGAAAAGATAAGAATTTGCAACATTTTTTACAGGGTACAACAATCCTGTCATCTCAAACTCTGTAAGAGTACAGAGGTTTGGTTGGGTTCACAGAATAGTTGTAAGTAGTGTGTAATAGTGAAATGAGCATAAGCTTTGGAGTTAGAAAAATGATGTGACCATTCATTCATTCATTCATTCATTAAAACATTTTTACATGTATTTGGATACGTAGATTATTTCAAACAATTCATTCATCAATCATTGATTCATCAAATATTTACTGAGTGTCTCTTATGTCTTAGGTGCCATTGTGGGCACTAGAGATTTGGCAGAAAACAACACAATGAAAAAGAAGACAAAGTTCTGCTCTCATGGAATTTATATTCCACACAGACCAATACACATACATACATACACATACACACACACACAGCAGAAAATTTTTAAAGAGCAGAAACAAAATAATTTATTTGACATATAAGATCAGTGAAAAATCTCTTTGAGGAGGTGACATTTCATCTGAAAGCTGACCACAGGAAAGTATTTATCCTTCAGAATGGAGAGCCTAGTACAGGAAGTAGAGGAAACACTGAGTGCAATATCCTAAGGCAAGGATGAGCTTAATGTTTCAAAGAATATAATGAGACAAGTGCCTGGCCAGAAATGTATAAACAAGGTAAAGGTACAGGGAATGAGACATGTTCATTTTCAGTTACTAGAGGCATAGTCTAAAAATCAGGAGGGTCGAATATGGGCCATAGGTAGGTACACCCCCTTGCCCTATGGACTTTATGCCCCATAGGAAAAGGCAGAGCTAGAGCAGGACTAGAGTGGGGTCCTCTGTAGCACGAAGTCTAAGAAAGTGAAACTTATTACCAGTCTAAGGGTGCAGTCCTTGCCTACAAGGATTTCATAGTCTGGCTGAGGGAATGTTACTTTAAATACATGGTAGAAAATGCTTGTTGAGGAAAATACATATAGTGCTTGATGGATAGAAAAATAAGACATTACATGGGTTATAAGTTATAAGTAAGAATATTTACTTCATAGGGATATTCTATAAAGACCCACAGCAAGACCTAATACATTTTATATTCCTTCCTTTAAAAATAACAAATAGGGATGCCTGGGTGGCTCAGTCAGTTAAGCATCAGACTTCAGCTCAGGTCATAGTCTCATGGTTTGAGCCTAGCATCAGGCTCTCTGCCAACAGCACAGAGCCCACTTCAGATCCTCTGTCTCCCTCTCTCTCTCTCTCTCTCTGCCCCTCTCCCGCTCATGTAAGCACATATGTACATGCAATCTTTCTCTCAAAAATAAACAAAAATAATAAATAAATAAATAAATAAAAATACATACCTTACACAGGTATGTGTAATAGGAATTACAAAGGAAGGTTTTATAAAATTTAGTCATTGCCTTCACTCCTCAAACCTGTTCTTCAACATAATGCTTGGATGTCTGGCTCCATCATTCCATAAGTCTCTGTGTGTCTGAAATCCACACCTCACTATCAGAAACACAGATGTCAGCTTAATCTCTTTATATTGAACATCTGTACAATATTTCAGATCACACTTGCCAACGTCAGTGTGAAATATCTATTTATGATTACATTTGTTAAGATATGGATTCAATCTCTCTTTGATTATCTATTATAACAGTAGTGTGATTGAAAAACTACATGCCAAGAAAATTTATCTAATTTATGGTGTATGTTCAAATGCTAAAGGAAAATGCTTCATTATTCCACAAGGAAGGTGAGCACAATTTTACAAAATAATAGGTCAAACTTTTAATTTATCTTGAGTAACCATTTTTTTTTAAAAAGCAAGCATATTATTCATTTTAGTTCAGTTTTCATTTTTAAAAATTAAAAAAACAATTTGAACTTGTATCTAATTCCCTATTTCTTTAAGATGAATGACTGATTCAATACAGTTTTGATCCTTAAATCTTGATTTATACTTCCTGGTAGTCATCAAACACTCTCTGAAACAAAATACTGGTGAAAAACATGCAAAACATATTTTTTCGTCATGATGTCTTTCCCATTCTATTGTGTTTCCTATACCAATGCTTCTCACTCTTCTCCACACAAACCCAACACACATGATACAGAAACTATTTATAAACACATAAATCATTTCCCTACACTGTTCTGCAGACTAAAATAATAACTCATCAAGAACAGCTTAGACAAGGAGTTATTTACAGGGCTCAAAGCATCATGTCTACTAAATGATGATGATTTCATTATGTCATATGGAAACTAATTTTCAATTCTGCAGTGTTGGTATATTAATTAATATTTATTCAGTTTTTGGAAAAAGGAGAGCAACAATCAAAGGAATATGTCCAGCAAATATTAATATCTTTATAACTCCATGATTACTGACAGTTATTCACTCAACAAATATATATTAATCTCTCATTATGTCCTAAGTACTGTATTGTAGATTTGGAATAAAAAGCTGTAGAAGACATAATGGGAGAGACAGCCTTGTAAAGGATCATGAAAGCAGAAAAGATGACCCATATTACTCTCGCTGGGGTGGGGAGTATCAGTGAACATTCCACACAGGAGGGGATGCAGGAATAGAGAGTTCAAGAACAAATTAAAGGTTTACTGGTTTACAAAGAGAGAAATAATAAATAAGGACATACCTGAGCCTAAACATAAAGATGTGAAATGCCCTTAAACAACCTGGTCCAGCAAGTGTTTCGGTTTTACTGAATCTCAGGTCTTTGTACAAGAACAATAGGAAATATTGGTAAGGGCCAATGTGGAAAAAAAAAAAAAAACCACCCTGTATCCCAAATTAAAGAGTTTAAAATTAACCTGTACCATATGAAGAACCATTAAAGAGTTCTAAGCAGGGGTCTGGTCGGGAAAAATTCATTTGGAAACAGCGTAGAAGATGGATTGATCAAAAGAGAAACAAATTGCAAAGCTCCCCTGTCGGAGCATCTGAAGGAAGTTTACATGATAGGTGGGTGGGATGGACTTCACGGACACAGAAAGTAGAACAAATCATGCTCCTAAACAGGAGTCCCACAAATGGGACTAGGGAGACCCCAACACTATTGGGTGTCCACACTGGAAGTTTTTATCAGTTTTTTCATGATGATGTCCTAGAGAAATGTTAATTATTGTTTTAATCTTCTCCATTCAGTCAGAAATGCATTTCACTTTATGAACCATACACAAGTTTCTATACCTCTCTATTGCCCAACCTCTACATTCTCCACACACATCTATGTTCAAAGAAAATATTTCATAAAACTGTCATCCTTAGTCCATGAGAGCCATTTGGACATTGCCAGTTTTTTCATGTCTATGATACAGAAAATATGCATAAGCCCTCCTAAGCTGATTGCATAACCCTCTATTAGGTGGGTTTTTATTATCAGCAGTCTGAACAACACTAGTTTAGAAAAGAAGAGCATCTAGATCACTTAAGTTAATAGTTGCCTGTGTCCAGGTCCAGCCACATGTATGCTGGCTTGAAAGATTACTAGAGAAACAGATCTGAAGCAGTTAGCCTGCTCAGTCAGTGGCCTCTGATACCAAAAAAAAGCCACTATTTCTCAATGAATTATACTTTATCTATAGTTACTATGTCAATAGCTACCAAAGTATCAGTGGTTCCATTAACACATCTTCTGTTTTTAATAAATCTTCCCTGGGTATATCAGAGCATTGTATTTTAAAGTGGTTTAGCACTAATTATACAGCTACTATGTGTTATATGAATAAGATCAAGTTTCAATTGCCTTAATTACACACTAATTTTTATTTATATCACTTGGAAAACAGCGCAAATACATGATTGCTATCTACATCTATGCATATATGCTATAGATATTTTCAACACGCAACTATAAATTTCATTACTACCCCCATAAACATAGAACAAATATTCCTTTTTACCAGGTAGTCTTATTCTATGCAACGTGTGTTTGTTTATTGTCTTCTGGTAATGCCGCAAATAGTTCTCTAACACCAATCATTCTCTTCCACTAGAACACCAATTGCATGGGATCATCTGGAAATATTCTTCAACCATGAGATTCTCTGTATCTATTAAGAGTCTATCTTTGTACTTATAGGTAAGCTTTAAAAAAAGTTTCTATAGTTGAAAATTTCACTCCCTTCCATAAAAATCATTACCTAATTACAGAAAATAAAATACCCTAGTGTTTATGAATAACCACTCCTCATTCTTGTCTACCCCAACAAATACATCTATTTAGTTAGTCTGAAGACTGAATATTATTTAGACTATGTTTATTCCATAAACTTTATTTCTTGTTTTAATTTATGATGTATGTGTATAATAGCTTAGTGGTTCAGACCATAGATCTGCAATCAGACAACTGTAAATTCTGTACCCTCTCTTGGCCCAAATTAATTAAAATTAACTATTAATTTTCTAGTTAATAATAAGCTAAATTCCTTGTATGTTAAAAATGAAGATGATGAGGGGCACCTGGGTGGCTCAGTTGGTTAAGCATCTGACTTCAGTTCAGGGCATGGTCTCATGGTCTGTGGGTTCGAGCCCCGAGTTGGGCTCTGTGCTGACAGCTCAGAGCCTGGGGCCAGCTTCAGATCCTGTCTCCCTCTCTCTCTGCCCCTTCCCTGCTCCTGTTCTGTCTCTCTATGTCTCTCAAAAATAAACAAACATTAAAAAAAAAAAACTGAAGATGATGATAGCATCACCTTATGGAATCACTATGAGAATTGAATAATATATCGCATATTAGGTGTTTAACACAGTGTTTTTAACATAGCAGGTGTTTATTAAATGTAAGCTATAATTCTTGTAACAGAAATGTGTAACCTGAGTGTCCTGGAATAATATGCCCCTAAATGTGTCATTTTCCATCTTTCAATTTGATCTAACATTCAAAAGCTTGAGTGAACTGTTGGAGTCAGATGATGACTAAGGGCTGGCGATGAGTTCTATCACTCTGTTAAATATCTAGAGTAATTTTTATGTCTTCATTACCCACTACCACAATTATTTCAGAAATATAGCTCTGCAAATACACATATTGCAATTATATCATCTGTTTTCTCAGTGTGCTCATTCTTCCTCATTCTCAGGAAGCAAAAACTTTGCAAACCAGCAAACCCAGCATACATACACGCATACATACATAAATAAATAAAAGCTTCCCCAATGTACTGATGTTCTACCGCCCTTGCACATTGAAAACTAATGGATTTACACAGTAATATTTTCTGTAATGGAGGAATACAGATTGGAACACTTAAAATTATAATAATAAAAACCTGTGCTAATCTGCTTAAATTTTTCAAGTTCTTCTAATCTACTGTCCAAATACGAGAAGTACAGACATACTATCTCTGAATAAAAGTTTGGTTTAGAATATGGTATATTTCAGGAATGCTTCCATTGTAATTATCATCTTATATTCCTAAAAAATTGTTATAGAAGCTAATGGAATTTCTAACATACATTCTATCTCTACCACTTTGTCTCATGTTTTGTTTTGTTTTGTTTTGCTTCTTCTTTACCTTTTGGATATTTAGTTACTCATTTGGTGAAACTTAACTACAAACAGAATTCAACTACAGCTTAAAATTCCTACTTCTCAAAGTCAAAGGTTTTGTAGGTTGTTCTAGAAGCTTTGGCATTGCAGTGTTCCCTGAGAGGACCTTAGAAGGAACTCTACAGGAAGACACAGGAGATCATCCTTCAACTTTAAGAATGAAGCTAGTGCCAAATTAAATTTATACTGAGTAAGGTTCTCAAATTCTTTGAAAATCCATTCATATTACCTCTTGATTTAAAAACATGTAATCTTCACCATGTGGAATAGTATTTCCTAGTATTTGTTCCTAATCTCCAATTTCAAATAAAACTGTAAACTCTTCTAAAAATTCTGACTTTTAAAAATCTGTGAATTCAGTGGACCTAAGGTTCAAGGACTTACTCTTCCCCTGACCTGTGGTCAGTTTTGTCATTACTCTGTGGCTCAACTGCTTTTCCAAAAAAGCAAAATAATTACAGTCTATCTTACAAGCTTGTCAGGAGACGTAAACGAGGAAGTAAATGTCTTACTTAAAAGTGCACACAGAATAACTATTAATAATATTATGACAATATTTTTTCATTTAAAACCTCAACAACTTATATTTTCTTTCTTTTTTTTTTTTTTACAAATAGTTTATTGTCAAATTAGTTTCCACATAACACTCAGTGCCCATCCCCACAAGTGCCCTCCTCCATGCCCATTCCCCCCTCCCCCCACATCCATCAGTCCTCAGTTTTTGTCAGCATTCAAGAGTCTCTCATGGTTTGCCTCTCTCTCTTTCCCCCACCATTTCCGCCCTTCTTCTCCCCCTTGGTCCTCTGTTAAGTTCCTCCTAATCCTCCTATATGTGCACACATATGATATTTGTCCTTCTCTGCCTGACTTATTTCGCTCAGCATAACACCCTCAAAGGTCCATCCATGTTGCTACACATGGCCAGATTTCATTGTTTCTCATTGCCATGTAGTATTCCATGGTATAGATAAACCACATCTGCTTGATCCATTCATCTGTTGATGGACACTTAGGCTCTTTCCATGTTTTAGCTATTGTGGAGAGTGCTGCTATGAACATTGGGGTACATGTGCCTATATGCATCAGCATTTCTTTATCCCTTGGGTAAATTCCTAGCAGTGCTATTGCTGGGTCATAGGGGAGTTCTATTGTTAGTTTCCTGAGGAACGTCCACACTGTTTTCCAGAGGGGCTTTACATTCCCACCAACAGTGTAGGAGGGTGCCCGTTTCTCCGTCAATAACTTATATTTTCAACTTCACAGACTCTTTATAACTTTATAGTGGTGTATCCTAGCTCCCATCTTACCTACTGCACACTGCTTTGCACTTTTCCTTTTTTTTTTTATTCCTGAAATGCAGAAATCGTAATATCACAAACCATTACAGATGTGTATGTGCAACCTATCAAAAATTGCGCAAACCGTTACAGATGTGTATGTGCAACCTATCGCTCGCCAGCAGTGTCCTTTCTGATACTGTCCCATATTTTGTTGCCACACTTACACTGTCATGGGTAGAGCTGAAATGACTTAGGATCAAAACATGCCTTGAGTGATTTTAAAATTCTAAATTATCATTATGCTTATGCACATGCACACCATTCAAATAAGAAACTTTTTTTCCTAGATAATCCTCAGTGTCAGAAATTTATATTTACCTGCATATACATTCTGTTTCTTTACCATATTTGGTTATTTTAAATCTATATTTGTTGTCTAGCATTTGTAACATTAATGGTAACATCTCATGTGCTTATTTGAAACATTTTGCAACTTTAATTCACTGTTTTACATGCATTTTTTTTAGTGATACTAAACATCTTTCATAGAAATAAACTAGTCACTCAATTAAGCAAAATGAAATTAATTTTTGAAATGTTGATGATAAAGTACATAAGAAATAAATAAAACATCACTATCTTGCAAATTTTCATTCATCATAGGTAAGAAAATAACTTAGCCTTCCCAATATTTATATTTTAGTTGAAGTTTTGTAAAATTCTGCCTTCACAGTATATTATATTCAAGGCAAGAGTTGTTTGCTCTAAAATGTTGTACTACCAAGTGTTTTTAAGGGAGAGGGGATTTGTAAAGCCTACAATTTGGAACAACTTTGGACAGAATTTCATATTGATTTTTATTTGGCATATAAAATCTAGTATAAAACCTAGACAAAAATATTCCCCCAAAAAATATATAGACATTATGACTAAAAGGCTTTTTAATCAAACACCCACACATCTGAGTGTTCTTGTTACTGTATGCTTATAGGAATACCTATTAATAATTAAATAGAAAATATGAGGAAAGAAAAATGTAAGTTCATCATAATGACTGAGAAGTACTTTTAATATATGCAATAGGTTGCTTCTGAGCCAAGACATTTTCGGGCCACAGTTTCTTCCTTTAGACTCTCTGTGGTAGCCATTAGCAGAAATGATGAGAAATTAGAGACTGCAAAGAGATGGTCCAGACTTAATATTAAGCTATAATTTTCTCTACATTGAATTTTAATTTAAAATTTTTCACTTAACACCAAAAGACACATTCAAATATCTAAGAGCTGAGAAATATACGATATAAAGAGTATTTGTAAATGGAACAAATTAACTTCCATAAAACCTGATTATATTCTGTTTGGCACCACCTTATTTGGCTTTTGTTCCTAACAGCATCTTTAAAGACAGGGTCTATAAGAGTCTTTTTCTCCTTTCAATACATATGTTTTTAACAACGGCTACATGCTGAGCACTGTTACAGGTGCCAAGAAAGAGAAAAAGGCACAGGCCCTTTGGTTATGGAGCTTACATTCCAGTGCCAGAAACACCTAATAACATGATAATACTTGAAAATACATGTGATTCAGTGAAAAATGCTATGAAGGAAACAAATTCAGGGTAAAGAAATGAGGGAAGAGTAGCAGCCAATATGTTAGGAAAGGGAGTCTGGACCACCCAAAGAAGGGTCATTTTGTCTGAGATAAAGGAAAGGAATCAGTCTTGTAACTATCTACCAGGAGAGCCTGAGGCCATGTGACTGCCTGGAAGGAGGCAAGCAAACTAGAAAGTGCAAACGTCCCAAACAAGACATGTGTTTATGAAGTTCAAACTTTGGACTTTTCTATTAGCACCCTCTGGCCTGTCTAACTACTTTGAAACTTGGAAACATTAATCACCTTCTAGTTTTACACTTTCTATCTCAAAGGCATAAATTTTATCTTCTTTTTCTTTTAATAATTTGCCAAAAATAATTATAAAATCACTACATGACTTCTGGTAAAAAATTAAAATTATGTAACAAAGTTCCCCTTTGCTCCAGGCCAATCTCCCATTTTATAAGTAAATACTTCACTTACTTTACATACTTTGTTACTTTTCATTTTTTCCTTGTGTTTATACGCATACCTATACATAGGGCAAGGCATACCTATACATACGGCAACAACACCCATAATTATTTTTGCTTCTTTTTTTATTAAAAAAAAAATTTTATTCTTTATTTATTTTTGAGAGAGACACAGAGTGCAAGCAGGGGAGGTACAGAGAGACAGGGAGACACAAAATCTGAAACAGGATCCTGGCTCGCTCTGAGCTGTCAGAACAGAGTCCAACACAGGGCTCAAACTCACGAACTGTGAGATTATGACCTGAGCCGAAGTCAGATGCTTAACTGACTGAGCCACCCAGGCAGCCTACTTTATTATTTTTTTTAAATCTAAGACTATATCTATGTCAGCACCCTGAAGCTCTTTATACCTTAGAATTAGTCATCATTTCTGTTCATAGTCAGGTAAGAAAAATAAATCCCACTTCTCAACCCCTCTTACTTCTTTGTTCTTGTTCCATTTTTTTAAAATTTAAATTCAAGTTAGTTAATATATAGTGTAGCATTGGTTTCAGGAGTAGAATTTAGTGATTCATCACTTACATACAACACCCAGTGCTCATCCCAAGTGCCCTCCTTAATGCCCACTCCCCATTTAGCCTAACTCCCTACCCACCTCCCTCCATCAGCCTTCAGTTTGTTCTGTTTTTAAGAGCCTCTCATGGTTTGCCTCCCTCTCTATATTTATATTATCTTAATTTTCCCTCCCTTCCCCTATAGTCATGTTTTGTTTCTTAAATTCCACATATGAGTGAAATCATGTGATATTTGTCTTTCTCTGACTGACTTGTTTTGCTTAGCATATTTCTATCTTGTTTGTTTACAAACTGAATTTACCATATTTAATCCAAATAAGTACTAAAACTGAATTCATATACACCAACAAAAAACTTTATTCTGAGCATATTGCCATTGTGATGCCCCTCTGTTCATTTTGATTTCTGACTCTAGTTACTAAATATCTATTAAAGTATTTCCTATTAGAAAATATTTGTATGTTCACGATGCTTCATGTGGCATGACCCCATGACCTCATTTGCCATGATTTTCTTTCTCTTTTCCAATAACTAGAAAATTCTGCCCTATATCAGAGTCTCAGTCTGCATTATTTCTACAATCATCCCATAGCAGCCAGTTTTGTTTTATTCTGATGGTTACAGGCTAGAGAACAGCTAAAGTAATTTTACATCTTTTGTTTGCTTGGCTCTTTAAACTGCCCAAGGCTTTGCAAAACAATTTTAAAATACAGTTATGGTGGTTTTCTCAAAGCATATTTTAATGTTTCTCATAAATGGTTTTTCAGATTGTTCCACCTGACTATACACAGAACCAAAAAGAAAGGATCATTTTTTAACTTCCATGAAGTCAAAGTTTGAGGTTTTAGTAGGCCAATGAGTTCTAAAGAGTATTTTTTTCCCGTTTCATGTGCAGATTACAAAAGGCTCCTACACTATTATAATCATGCTTACAATTTCTTCCCACGACTAATTGAAATATAAAACTTGTAGCCACAAGCACCCACAATGACCACAGAATGGCGGTGAAGTGGCCTACGGTCAGCAGTGATTCATCATGCCTAAAATGTTCGCAATTAAACTTAATGGAGGGGAGATAGGACTCTCTTTATAGGCAATTGTCCCCCTTTTTTCCCACTGATTCAACCATATTTTCCCTAAAATTCACTATTTGACTCAAGTGTCTGCTGATTCAAGTTAACCCAAATTAACTCAACTGTTTTGAGCAGTGTTTAGTGAAATAAAAGATAATTGTTGTTAATTTATATTTTTAAAACCAAAAGATGTTACTACGGAATAGGGTGGAAAAAAAAAAAAAAAACAGAATGGAAGTATAACCGAGTAGAAAGGAAGCTATAATTATCTAAACACACTGCGGCCAAATCATGTTCCAAATTATCATTATAGACACCATAAAATAATAGAAGTGTTGTGATCAGACATTTTCCCTCCTGTACATACTTTAAAGAATAGGAAACTGAAATAAAAACAAGGCCAATAAAGTAAAATATCCATAAACAATATCAAGAAATTATCAATTTAGCTGACCGTCATGATTGTTTATATAGACTTTAGGGTACCAAAGATCCCATTAAGCGAAATAGTCGTATCACCAGTATTTCCTTTTGTCCTCCTTTGTTTTCAGTTACACATAAAATTAAAGAATCCTACAATGTACCAGGTTGTATCAGATATGTAAAGTGAGCAAGTTTTCCTTCATAACCAGATTATACACAAATAAGAATTTCCATTGTATTGACTCAAAAGTAAGGATATCAACTCATTGTTCGATTCTCATTGCTACCTTAAATTCTAAGAATTTATAATAAATTTAAAATACCTTTCCGAATTTAAAGTAGGAGTCTGCCATTATTTGATAGGTTCCCAAACAGAATATTTACTGTGTCCCCCCAAAAGAATATTTAATCTGAAAATTACCAAGTTCTCTGAACAAATGGGGAAAAATAGTTTTTAAGTGTTCAGTTTATCTTGCAAATATGCAAGAGTAATTTTTTTCAGTCGAATCAAGGACTTTAATAACTGAAGTACCCAGTATGATATCTGAAATATTTTACCTATAAAATTTTAAAGGTTTTATAAAATTTTAATCTAGATTTTGTTAATTTGATAGTATTATGGTGCAGACATCTTAAAAAACTCAAGACACAATAATTCATAAGGCCAAGCTTTCATATAAAAGCAACAAATACAAAGATTCCTTTAGCTGGTAGGAGGAATCAAAATGGATCCTTAGATTAAAAAGAGTACTTTATTTTTTTATGTCAGGCATCTGGTATTTTCATCTTTATCTTTTTTTTTTTATTTTAGTTGACGTAATTTTACATTACTTTCAAGTGTTAAGATCACATTCTTTATCCTCCCTTTTTCTTTTGTTACTTTGTTATCCTATTCTATCTTTGTTTCATTTCATTTCCATGTTCAACACATATTTATCCCAGATACATATGTTGTGCTCTACACTGCTGAGGCACCTGGATACAAGAAGAAAAATAAGACAGAAGTTTCTGTCACTACATTTTGATGCAAACAAAGGAAATACATACTGTGGTGTGTCAGAAGGTGATAATATCAGAGAGAAAACTAAATCAAGGGTTTGGACAGGAGATGCAGAAGAGGGGGTTGATTGTCATTATAATTACAGTGGTATAAGGACACTGTCTCATGGGACCAAAGAATTGGTTAAGTTAAACTAAACTAAGAGTAACTAACATAGGTCCACACTTGAGCAGATCCATTTCACCTCTAGAAGTACACAGACATGGATATATATCCCATACAGCTGTTAATTACATGTGGTTTTTCCCATAATTAATTAGATATGGCCTTGACCTTTGTCTTTTCTTTGTTTCATGTTACAAACTTTGCACCAAGCCAAACCGTTTTTTTTTGTTTTTTTTTAATGGATTCTTGATCTCCCTTTGGTACTCTTAGTGGTATTCAATTACATTTTTCAGTCTTCTTGTTTTGCTCCTTTCAGTGAGAGACATGTAGCACTAATGTGAATTCACTATCCAAAAAATTATCCATTTTCTTACCCAATCTCCTGTAGTTGACAGGTTTCCCCATTTTCTAGCAGAACACATGTTTTCATAAAGTACATCTCGTGTACTAAGTTCATCATAGAGCTTGAACAGAAATCAGGTGTCATCTCAATCAGCTGTTCTCAATTGTGGCTTCATTTTCATGTCACCTGGGTAACGTTAAAAATACTGATGCCCGCACCCCACATCAAGAGTTTCATTCAGTTGTCTGAATGGGACTAGGTATTGGTAACTTTAAACATCTTCCTAAGTGCATCCATTTGTAGCCAAGGAATATGAGAAACTGAATTGAGCCATTTGCTCAAAATGAACCAGCAATGCCAACATGACCTGGGAGCTTTTTTTAGAAATACATAAAAGTGGGCATCATAGGGGCACCTGGGTGGCTTAGTCGGTTAAGCGTCCGACTTTCGCTTAGGTCGTGATCTCGCGGTTCGTGGGTTCGAGCCCCACATCGGGCTCTGTGCTGACTGCCAGCTCAGAGCCTGGAGCCTGTTTCAGTCTGTGACTCCCTCTCTCTCTGACCCTCCCC